>CAXIVR010000011.1:62619114-63134114 GCA_964035755.1 Teleogryllus oceanicus
AATTAAATGCATCACACTTCTTGCGGAGGCTTTGCCGATTATCGTGTTTCCTGAACGGTGAGAGTACAATAAAAAAAGCGCACCGTGAATATACAACCACTTTTTTCGAAATAGCACATCTTTAAAAAAATTTTAAGGAAATGGAAGATGCCTAAGAATAAACGGTAATTAAATGAAGTATTAATAAGACTTCTTCCATGAAAGCCGCCCTCTTCGAAATGTCGAACGATGCAACAAACATTTAACAGAATTCGAGAAACGTATTACATCTCTATGTACACGTACTGTTCATTAGGGATTGACGATTATTAAGTAATAATCAACTGATATCTAATCAAAATTATTTTAATTAGATTAATATACATCGATTAATCGTTCCGAATTAATCGATTAATCTCTTATTTAATCGATTGTTTTTTCACACGTTTTAAATAATGGGTTTTAAATTATGCGTAAAATGCATAAAATTGTGAATTTTTAGTTTGTAAATTAAAGAATCGATTAGTAACTTCACTTATTTTAAGAAAATCTATCACAAAAAAGGCGAATCATTCGCAATTTTCTGACTTGTTAAATTGTATTTAATAAACTTTGTGTTCAAGTCATATTTAGTTGTTATTTTAATGAAATCAGAAAAAACGGTGTTCATAAAGTAAAATAACGTTAACGTTTTTAAATTAAATTCAGAATGTAATGCACGCGGTTTTTGCACAAATAAAATCCAAATACTTAATCGAACAAATCCCAATTCTTTTATTTTCTTCTAGTAAACAACATAAATAAAATTATTTTACAAAAACATTTTCATATAATATAAATCTCAACAACAGATCATTAAAAGAATTTCGAATACAGAGACGATGAATTCCATTGCTAAAGTTCAAAAGTAGAGATGTACTTTCATATTTTGTTCGTCTTGAAAATTAATATTTGAATTAAAAAATCGAACTAGTACATTAATGGTGTAAAATAACATTTCAATTTTTGATTAATCTTTTGTACTAATCGCGATTAAATCGCCCATTCCTTTGTACACTCTGGTGTGGTTAAGAAATATAGTTTGGTAAGAATCTAAGGAAAAGAAATGGTTGAGTTTCAATGTGGACATTTTTACGATTGAAATATATACGAAAACAAAACCAAGTTACATAATTATTATTGGATATGAAGAAATAAAAAAATCGAGAAGTCTCTCCAGTATAACACGTTTTTACCACCGCAGCAATGCAAGGTTTCATCACCTTTACTGGTAGTGTTGTTCAGCTAGTTATACCTGTTTTCTCACCTCAGATACTTTGAACATCGTGAAAGAACTAAAACTTAAGAAATGCTGAAAATATTGGTAATCCAATAAAAAACTTCTCTTGATATGACAATAAAAATATCACAACAGTATTACGAAATCAGGACTGCTCCTACAATAGATTTTTTGGCGATAACTCCTTAGCTGTGTTTTGGCTCCATCTGCAATCGTCTTTCGCAGCAAGGAACTCCTACAATTTTTACAGAGCGACTGAATTTGGAGAAATAAAGTATGACAAATTTGAAATTAGTACAATGTATTACTGTTCAATCCCGCACTAGTTTTACGCCAGAACGTGTAATAATTTACCTAGATTACTGTTGCGTCATGCCTAAGCACAGGCACACCCAGGATTTTTCCGTGTGTGTGTGTGGGGGCGCGCTTAAGATATAATGTCCAGCAGACTCAGTTTTCTAGTAAATAATTTTTCATTTACGTTGAATATAAAACGTATTTTAATTTGTTGACTAAGACTTAATATTTATACCGTTAACAATTGTTATATTGAAAGACTTTCGTTAGCATAAAAAATATAAAATGGTATATTTTTGGAATACGTAGGCATCAGGTTGTAAGGGTGGGTTTGAGGTCCTGTGGACCCTCCCTCTTGGGTAACCCCCATTGACTGTAAGCGTAACTGCATGTGTTTCTAAGAGCTGTTAAAGACTCTGTTTCGCTTTAGGCACATTTCTGAACACATTACGCACACAGACTTCCAAATACAGACGTTACACTCGAATAGCATCACAATAGAAACTGAGTAGTTCAAGTATAACCCCCATCCAAATACGGCTATCCCGCATCAGAAAGAAGCGAAATTTATATACAATAAAATTACAACTATTAAAGAATGGCGTTTCCCTGGATAGACCTAGATTACCTATCGGCAGCCTAAACTTAGGAAACAAAAAAGCATCGAGGTGGAAAGGAGAAGAAGGAATTGCAAATAACCGAAAGAAAATGAAACCGCCCTAAAGAAAGAACACAGTGTGGTCTGTGGTCGAGAATGGTTAAGTTCGGTGGTGGAATGCAGAAGATCAGAGCTCGCCTGCTCCACACGAATGAAGTGTTATCCCTTTATCACAGAACGATCGTGACTAACAAGACAATCTGTCTCTGATCTTGTTTCTCATTATGTTTAACTGAACTAGTTGATACGTAACTTTAAAAAAGAGACTTTAATGAGACGTTGGGGTGGAATAAATAGCGGAAAGAATGAAAATTGACAGTATAGTTGTTTTAGGCTAGCGATTTACGTTTTTGGTATGTCTTTAAAAAATCGAGTATCGCTGAAAAGAGTATTACGCCGCGAAATGTATTATTCCACCAGACAGTTGGGCTGAAGCTCAGATTATAATGCTTCAGTGTCAGCTCAGTGAGTGCAATTAAAGGTCAGGGATGGATTTCGCGAGTGACCTAGTTCGTTCCGATATAGTTCCTAAAAATAATTCAAGAATTGGATATAAATCACGTAGAAAAGGAGAAGTAAATATATGTGCATGTTTGTGTATTAAGTCAACAAACTTATGTAAACGGACAACCACAAACTACGAATCTCAAAGAACCCGTGCTGATCACTTCTATCACGCTTTCCATTCAACTAACAATAGATTAACTTTTAAACAAATAATAATCCATACAAATGAACATTTCTTACAAAGGTTATGAAGTGAACTATTCTTGAATTACAGTAAAATTAATATTATTCATCGGAACATTGGTCAATTAACATAATGATAAAAATGCACCACGGCTCCCGTTTTAAAGTGCCAGCAATCCCAAAGTGAACCATTTCGACATGACACGCGCACAGTATGCCCCTTCTTCCAATTAGATTCGGCAAATATGGTGCCACAAAAAAGGCACGCGACTCTATGAGCTGCAGATCACAAACCGACCCACAGAAAAGGAAACAAGGTGTAGGAGGCAGGAGTCGCAATGCAACGCTGAGTCTTCTCAGAGTCGCGCGTAACGGCCTCCTGTCCACACACACACACACACACACACACACACATGCTGGAAGTTTACTCGAACGGCTGCTGGTCCCCCATCTCCAGGCGTCGCTGACTAATATACCAACGCCGCACCGCGCCGCGCGGAGCTAAAAGAGGGATCTTCCCGAGTTCGCCCGCCCGCCCGCTGCCTATAACGCCAACAACGGGCGTCTGGCTGGCCATCTCTCAAGAGGGGTCCCCTCTTCCCTCCCCACCCACCCCGCCCCGCCCCATCTTCGCTCTGTGCTCGATAGGCAAAGGTATTTCGGTTCCCAGAAGTATATATAGCTTGTTCGCATCACTGGCGCCTACTGTGCCGCAGTGGATCCGCTGCGAGGGTTGTCGAGCACCTAGCAACAAGTGGCGACAACCGGTAAACACACGGCTTGGTTTCCGGAAGAAATAATTGATGCGTCCACCTCGTGTGCTCACCGGGTTCTTCGCTGATTAAATAAAAAAAAATACACCACCGAGCAGCTGTTACAGTGGGCGCACGCTTACAGGCAAATATTACACGTCTTTGACCCCCTGTGAATTAGCGGAAAACTCGTAAATCATGTATTACAAGATCGCAACATAAAGTTGCCATCCGGCGATTATTAGAACAAATCTTCTAGCGTGAAGAAAATCAAGACAACTCTACACATTTGATGTTTATCAATGATCTAAAATCATTGTTATAGCGCGGATAATCAGACGACTCAACTTATCTTGTTAGTTTATGATTTTAAGAAATTTACATTATGTTTTTAAATAGAGATGCGCCTATTACTTATCAACTAGAAGGAATTTAAAGTATCTGATGCAGAGATCGATTAGGATAATCCAATAGTATGTCGTACTTCCCCTATTTTCATCAAAAAGTTGATCTATTAGCTTATTCATCGGGGTAAAATATGAACATATTTCTACGGATGTATTCTATTGGTTTGTTTGTTTGTTTGTTTGTTTGTTTTTTCCCTCCAATGCTTTGCTTCCAAAACCTGATAATTAATCTGGACGTTTAGGGGCATGATCTGGTCGTGGTTCCCTATCAAAATTAGCGAGTTTTCCCTTTGAACTACATGTTGGGAGTTACAGACAATATTTTCAATTTATTAAACTAACTATCAAGTTTCTTAATTTTTTTGTGAAGACTATTTTCATCTGTCAATAAATCAGTAAGGCTTCTTGAAAAGCCCAGGTACCAGAGACGCCTCGGAAAGTCATCGATTAACTATCAACGAGTCTCGAGTAATGGCAAAATCGGCGAGAAGATGAAACCGTAAAAAAATGAAGAAAGTGCAGCAGGTCGATGTGCACTATCATTATTATTTCTTTTTTATTACTAATCTTCTTCTTGTTGCGAATAAGCCCAATTGGGACAACACTAAGTGTTTCTTAGCCTTTCTTCGTGCTTATATTTCTTTCATCCTTTGGCAGTGCGTCCTTTTTCTCTCTTCGGTCCAAGATGTTCCTGTTCTTCCAAATCAATCCGCCATGACTGCACTTTAGATTTATTTATTATTATTATTCCTATTATTATATAAACGTTGTTTCTTAATTCATCGCTCAAAAAAAAAAAAACTTCTTAAAAGAATGGTCACAGCATAAATACGACTAGTGTCGCCTACATGCAACTGAGTTCTTAGCAGGTTTTTTTGTATTAATCAGTTTCTATTAACAATACTTTCACTATTTTTTGATAACTCATAACTTATATACCAATAAAAATGTTTTATAAAATAAAAATGTATTATAAAAATTACGAATCTAATGAAATTACACGTGAAAATAATTTTCACATGTATTTATTTAAGAAATATATCTCAACAGTTCTACGAATGCCTAAAAAATTATGACGCGATACAGTTGATTTATGATATTCAATTCGATTCGTACGTAACGAGTTACGTACCACTAACAAGCACTTCTGTTGCCAAAAGATTTGGCAAGAGTGCTGAAGGTAGTCTGCATGGACTAGTATGTTTTTAATAGATGGAGAAAGGATTTGCATATTAAAAAGTAGGATGAGAGATAATGTTAGCAGAATGATGCATTTGTCAGAATTCAAATCTTCAGAATCTCTGTGTCTGGATTGAAGTATTTCTTATGTAGTAGAATGATACGTTTCACCTGCAAACTTCCTTAGTGGCAACTACAGGTGGAACAATATGAAAGGGAAGCTGTAAATCGCATCGGAGAAGAATACGAAGACGCTGAACCAATGTTTTCCACTCGATAACAAGAGTTTGTAGGTCAGTAATGTCACTGCGTTACGTAAAAGAATTCGGTTCTCCAAATTTATTTGCACGTACTCATCAATTGATTCAACCAACAATAGACGATTTGTGTCGTCCCACCACGTCACGTTGGTAGTCGCCAAGGCCTCCAGTTACGTATGAGACGCACAATCGCGTCCCTCAGGAAATGTGACGTCACAGGAGTTTTCTGCCAGGACCCAACCACGAGGTCACCCCTTACGCTTGCTTTTTGCACCAGTCTCATTCCATTATCACGCATAAAGGGCAGAGAACTCACAAGATACGTAAAGTTATCTATGCATTTTCACAAGGTGTTCAGTAATTTCAGCCACCTCCGGATTAGCGGAGATGTAGTGAAAAAGCGAGAATTTCGAGAGAACTGCAAATGATAAAAAGGGAACGAATTGCACTCGTGAGTTTGAACGATTCAAAAGGCGTAGGAAGAACTCATAAAAGCAATTACTTGTCAACAATCATGCACAATGTTCATCAATGTGATTTACCACATATGGACAATTCCATCAAAGTTTAATCTGAAGCGTTTTAAAGTTGTTTTGCGTGAAATTTGTTTCCCAAATAAATATTATCCCAGAACATATTTTCATTTCTAGAAGTCAGAATGCGTTCGAACCTCTAATTAACTAAAACAACAGACTCGAAGCCAGTTAATTCGATAATTTGTACAACGACGCAACACAATTATATTTCTCGCCCGGATTCTAAACCACACTGAGTGGGATTCTGTGCTATTTTATCAATTGTTTGATAGAGATGTTTCATAATTATTCATGGCATATGATAAATCACTGATAGCATTACATTATTTAGAAAATATCAAATTAAGCTTTACACTTGAATTAATGTAAACAGTAAACGCCATTATGCAAGCGCGCGATTAAATAGCATTTTACATAAATTAATTGAGTTAACGATTTCGTTGTTCTTAATGACAAAAACCCGCTCTCCCGATTCACAGCGGCAAATAAATCGTCCGTTGCGTGCTCCTGAATGTGGATTCTTAGTTTATTTGTTATCTCAACATCAGCCAAGGTCAGGAGCTTGTTTCTCGGCCGAAAATAAGTATCAGGAAGGCACTGCGTATTTGCGTTTGTTCCAAGCCAGCGTCACTACATCTCACGCGTTTAATAATCTTCTCGCGAAACGAAGACTCGCTGACTCGAAATATTTAGAAACGCAAACACTGATAATTTGGATTTTATTATCTTGTCTGACTGGTAAGCTCTTCGAAAGATTGAATCTCAATTATTACATTCTGTTTCAGTATGTACATAGAATGTATAATCGTGTATACTACAAAATAAGCTCTAAGTTACTGACTTTTGAATCATTATGCTTGATTTAATGTCAAATTTTTACTTTCCTCAACGAGTATACATGAAAACTCCAGATGTAATTCAGTTACAGAAATCTGCTGTTGAAACCGAGGTCAATTAAAAAGCGATCGAAATCTTCTAGAGTAATAGTGAGGTAGGCGTGCGCATTTTGTTGTCTTCTGTTACCTATGAAGTACACATTAGTTTCATAATAATTAGGATTGAGTTAACAAACAAAGGGTGCGAAATAAAGATGAAATGGAATGTAAAACATCCTGCAATAACACTAGGGAGTTTAGGGGAAAATTAAATCCTCCCATTAAGTTAAAAAAATCAACACAGTAGGATTACGCTACCAAGTCACGGCGCAGCAGACCCGCTAGTGCTTGCGCTATCTAGCAGTCAAAGCGAACGTCTAAAAGAGGCGCCGGCGCCGGAGGGGCTACCAAAGGCATTCGACTTCAGCCACAAATCGTCCAGGATTCTCAGCAGAGGTAGTGGAGACTTCTGCAGAGACGCAAACCTGCCTTCAGACACAAGAATCTCCACTTCATAAAAAACAACTTTGTCGCCAAACTGCATCTCAACGTATTTCAACGCATCTCAACGTATTTCAACGCATCTCAACGTATTTCAACGCATCTCAACGTATTTCAACGTATTTCAACGCATCTCAACGTATTTCAACGCATCTCAACGTATTTCAACGCATCTCAACGTATTTCAACGCATCTCAACGTATTTCAACGCATCTCAACGTATTTCAACGTATCTCAACGTATTTCAACGTATCTCAACGTATCTCAACGTATCTCAATCTCTCTTTGTGACTTTCTGACTACTGTGGGAATTCTGACTCGGTGTTGACGTTCTTATGCGAATAAATGAGGTCATCTTTGTCAACATAGTAACATACTGTATAATAAATATTGATATGAAAAATGTTCTGTCTTTAAAAAAAATCGGAGACCAAAATATTGTAGTATGCTTCTGTTAATTTCCTCAAGATTCGTGAATTCATTCCAAATATTTACATCTTTTTCAAGAAATAATTTTGAATTTACTCCTAATGAGTCGACTCCATCTCTCAGCAAAAAAAATCTATGAAAGGTTATTGCATTGTTTTGTCTAAGAAGATCGTTTTCATTCACCGACCTTTAGTACATTTACAATCAACTACATAATTTATCCTAAAATAGGAGCTTTAAGCATCAAGGGTAGCAGGGTTGGAGTTATTAAGTGCCCTCCTCCACACAGCCACTCAGATAGGTTTTCGAGTAGCGCGGGGTGCATTTTCATAAAATGTAATTCCGTATCAGCGCAAAAGTATCTGCGCTTTTGTTCAAAACTGCATTTAAGTGTTAACGCAATCCTCGAATACTCTGAATCAAGAGTTAACGAAACCGCATCCAGTCTTTAATGAACAAGTTTTAATAAAACCAAACATTAAGTGTTTCTTAAAAAAAAAATTAAAAAACTCATAGAAATTCCAATTAAAACACTAATCGGAGGCCTTGTCGACCGCTCACGCAGACCCAACGCCGTATCTACTAGAAGCAGGACACGCAGATAAGCACATGTATGGGGCAACGCACGGCGAGGTTGTGCTCCGGTCGCCAAAACAACGCAGATCGCTTCAGTATCACAGTAGCAGCTTTCAAATGGATACTGGAGAAACTGGCTCAGAACCTAACCCGATCGCACACTTTCAGAATCTAAGAGATTGATATTAATCATCTGAAAGACACTTGTTAAATGACAGTAAGCAACCAAAACTAAGCAGCTAAAATGCTAAAAAATTACAAAAATAAAATAAAATTGATTGTCAAATATGAATTTCAAATTAAAAAAACACAAAAAATCATTCAAAAAGGTGAAGGTTCAACAGCTCAAGAAACCATGCAACAAACTAGTGGTACTTAAGTGTTGGTAAATGCAGAAAATGAATGTTATTTATCAATGAATCACGTGACGATGGAACTGGTGTATCTTACACTTATTAAATATTACGGAACCACGTTCGTCTTTGATTTGCAAAAGGGTGATGAATGGAATGCTAACTTGTTCATTATAAATGGATCGTATTAATTAAAAATCTGCATAAATATTAATCAGAATCATAACTGGAGTGAAACATGCACATGATTTGCTGAAAATTAACATACAGGCGACATGGGCATTTGGAATTAAGTAACGTCATAAGCTCTACAGGGAACTATCTCCGTAACACCTCATGTTTTCGCTTTTAGAACTGACTTAAGTGTGTCATGAAGACAACTCGACATCTATTACAAATTTTCAATACTCGCTGAAAATCAAAGACAACTTCGTAATCTCCGGCCTTCTGAGATGAATCTACGGTTTCGTTAGATACCCAAGAACTCTAGAATTTTTTTAAACAAAACTAAGAGTTTAGATTTGATTAAAAAAAATGCGAATATTTGATTGTGAGGTACCGACAATTCTCATACTCAGAGCGTCAGTGCTTACGACACGGCTGACGTCATGGGACAGTAAGGAAGAGCAAACTACCTGCAAAGGCACTAGAGACTCTTCCTTCTAATGTAGTGAAATTTAAAAATATACTTAATTCTATGAGGTATTATCATTATCATTATTATTATTATTAGTTACATTATTATAATCTTTATTATTATAATTAATATGGTCATGTCCCTTGTACAGTGAAGTGTAGTATGATGGGGGCATGGGAGGGGAGTGCAGTGTAGTGCAGCGCAGTGAAATGAAGTGAAGTGAAGTGGAGTGAAGTGTTAAAAAAGCTATAAGTCAACTTACAGGTAAGTCAAAATTAATTATAACTAGGATATCAATCTCTAATTCTAATTGTAATTATATTTGTAAATATTCGCAATAGTTTTCTAATTGTCGTATATCTAGTTGTAATGATGTTTGCCACGGAGCATTAGCTCAAAGCGAACTTAAATAATAAATCTAAAGATGCCGCCGTTAAATGTTTACTATTTACAGTTAAGTTATGGAACTGCAACTTTTTTATATTCTTGGCATGTAAAGAATTTAATAGACATGCATAAATATAAACATACTACTACGTTATTACAGTATACGTGAATACTTGAATATTTATGGTAATGTTATACGAGAGTATTTTATGTTTTGTTCTTGAACTGTGTGCGTGCTCCGTTTTGGAAAACCATTTTGTTCAGAAGCATTTTTTTTCTGTAGAAGGCCACTGTAATATCTGATAATTAGACGAAACTGCCCTTCCACATCCGTACTTTTTAATAGGGCACAAGGACCTGCCCTCAACATCCCCTTGACCACTGTAGTAGTTTCTCACGATTATGTATTGTAATTCTATCCAAACAATTTTCAGAAATATCCCACAAATTTCCCAGTATCTCAATACGGCAAATGCTAAATACACCCTAGGTGTGATGGCATGTTTCATACAAAACTTGTCGTTAGAGGAATTCTTATGACAGAAATCAATTAAAAATTGTTCACTCACAAACATCCTCACACGTTCGCAGATGTATCGTAAAGAGTTCCAGCAGCACCTGACTCATAACCCAGAACGCTGTGCTAGTAACAATCAGGCTTGAGATGTTTATATATGATGAATTCTTCACCAACGTCTTCTGTATTTCGATTGAAACTTCTCTTCGACGATTTCTGACAATCGCTCCCTTAACGAGCTACAGGTTTTTTAAATTCGATAACAGAGCTGGGAAAAATGACATTTTAGGGTGACACGGGCAGTGAACTATGTTTCACGATAAATAAAACATTTTTTTTTTCAATATGCTCTACGTCCAAACGCCAAGTTTCAAATTCAAAGAATTGGGGTGAGAAAACTGAGGACCTTGTAAATTCTCCGCGCTGAACCTGTGAGTTCGCGCTGCTTCCTTTAGGAGAAGGGTCATGCAGCAGTGCTCTGCGGGAAGCCTAGCCGACCAGCCGCTCAACAGAATGTTCCGCATTTAGAACTTGCTTGCTTGGCTACGGTAATGGCTAGGTAGTCACGAAACGGTTAAATATCTAGAAGTTTACTAAGACCAAACACTTTACATGGAAAACTCATTAACAATCCAATATGAAAAACATCAGCAAAAATACTAAGATTATATCCTCTAACATTTCTGGCACAGAATGAAGCATTCTTATTTACAAGCGAATTATGCGTTCGTCTTTAGCTTACACCTGCCCTAGTTGGGGCAAGGCTGCTAAATGAAGCATTCAAAGGGTTCGAGAAGTACAAACATTTATTACGAAAAATGATTAAAGGCATTGGTTGCGTGGCTGCTGTCATGCAGTATTCACCCAACGTCATCTATTCGTGCACTGGCTGAGCATTCGATATTTGAAGTGACTACTTCATGAATTCACACATTACATCTCTCGAGTGAATAAAAATCACAGGAATTATGGAAAAATATATTACTTGAAACTGCTTCCATATTATGTACCGTACATGGAACTTTCATTCAGGTGCGAGTTATTATGCCTTCGGGAATAACATATAACCAAGGAAAATAATAATAGTTTAATGCACGGAATGATAACAATGTATCAGTTTTATGCTAACAAAACCGAGAGAAACATACAATGGAAGTAGAAGGAAGGTCATTTTCTCATTATTTACTTCATTGCCTAACAGTCCCAGCTAAACAAAACTACTCAAATTAAATCGTACAGCATCAGGTATCTTAACAATCAATTCAAGATAGCTCCAAAGGCAAGTTCAAACTTCCTTAATATATCCCATCTTTCATCTTCTTTTCTGATAATTAACAAATAAATTATGAAAACAGATTTTCCCATGCAACGACTTGCTCTGATTGCTGAGGCGTCGATTACGTCCGAAGAAACAGTATTCATTGAAATGAAAGTAATAATATTCATATGGAGCGTAATTTGTATTTAAATATCTCGAAAGACAATTATGCTGAACGAGCAGAAGAATATTAACTATGAATATACAAGAAAATCGCTCTAGAGGTATTTGATTTTTCACCTTCTTAGGAACCCGTTCGCAGAGAGAGAGAGCATGCGAGTGAAATTAGTGTGTGTAGTGATCTGTCAAGCAGTTAAGTAGTGATAAAACCATTTACGAAGAAAACGCTTTGGTGACACTTTGAGAAGCCTTGAAAGTTGACAGAAGTGTCAGAATACCGTGTACAGAACTGGTCAAAAGGAATTCGAACATAAAAACCACCTCAGAACATAATATTACTTCAGCACACGTTATTTTGTTTTTCTGAGAAGCTACATTCATTTATAGAGAATTTAGAAGTTATATTTATTACATACAAACCAAAAGAAATGACTAACCATAGAAAATGAAATGTGGAAGGTACTCCAACATTGTTCTTTCCATCTAATACGTATTTATCCACATGAATAAAATTTATTCAACACGACATTAAAGAGACACAGCGCGCCCACGTGTAAAGAGCCCTTTCACACTCCCACTGTGGCAAGAAGAGGTCAGCTGCGAGGCCACACTACCACTCGCCCTCTCGGAAGCCATAACAGGTCGAACGGCGCCTGAAGTGTCTGTAGTAAACGCAGAGAACAAGGTGGTGGCCAACTAACCGTTGTCACGATATACGAGCAATCGGTCTGTGGGCAAAGAGACGGGGTGCCCAATGGGGTACGTTTACAATGGGAAAAGAGAAAATAACTTAAACGAAAATTTAGTTCGGAGCAGAGCGCCGACGTATGGGTAGATAAAAGAATAGCAGGAAAAATTATGTAGTGACAGCCGAGATTTTTGTGGTAACCTATTGTATGGTAGGGGAAATGAGAATCTAAAATCAATAACGTTTTAATAAAATTAAAACATCAAATTAACATAACAAATAAAACACTGTTCAGGAAAATTTTCCAACTTGGATAATTACACTTTCTCTTAGTTAATCTTCTTTTAAATTTTCTTATTTATCCAAATTATTTCTTTCCGTTAACGTATTTCCAAACTGTTGTAGCCAACCAGGATGGTAATCAATTTTCGCGAAACATGTTTGAAGTTTGTATTTCTCTAATAATTGAATTTTGGTTGGATTTAGCCTCCTGTTCCAAGGGCAGTAGGATCTACGCGAAGCCCCCCGGAGCGAGGAGCGGCGGGCGCAACGGGCAGCGATCGGTCGAGGTCGAGGCCGTGTCAATAAGCGGCGCGCCTCCGCAACGAGCTGGACGAGCCCGGTTAACACGCGGTCGCCGCACCACGTCAACACGTGCCGCGCCGCCGCAGCCACCTCGGCTTCTCCAAGCGGACGATAAGACCCTCTAGGACGACTGCACGTCACACAGTGCTTGCCCCCGCGCCTACGGGCACGGCCAACCTTCTGACTCCACGCTCATTTGTCCTTAAAATCTAGAAAGGGGTGTACATGCGCAAGGTGAAGCGGCGCGAGGCGGTGAACAGCAACAAACGAATTTGTTTCTATCAAATAACCGAGAATTGTATTATGTTTAGATTCCTCACTACTTATTACTATTTGATGTTTATTTTATTATTAAATTCTCCCTTAAATAAACAGGTTTGCTAAGTGACAGGAATATGTTTGAATGGCAAATTCTTTCCTTGTTTTCGTTGTGTTACTAAATCATTCAGATATTTATTGTATTTAGAAATAATGTGAAATAAAATAAATCTCTAGAAGTTAACAATTCTCCCTTTCGGACGGACAGCGCTTTTAATAGACAAGAGTATTTGTCTGTTAAACCTTCTAACCTTAACTTAGGAAGTTCAGCTTTTATATCACTCTTAAGCGAAGAGATTACAAAATCAAGTTTCTTTTGATTCATTTTTTTTTATTTTACTCTCAATTGAGATTTTGAAATCGGACTGATGTATTATTTCATTTTAATGGATCATTTCTTTGCCTCTAAGGGAAAATGGGATTTAATGTAGCTAAATTTGTGACCATAACTGTCAAGTAACTTCGGCCAAAGACTGTTATGGGCCCGGTATACAGTGACGTACTGCCACTCCGGAGGAATTTGTAGAACCCTTATTTTTAAATCTCGCGCCAATTTTTCAGGACGCAGCGTCCGCGGGCACTAGTAAGTTTGCTACCTTGCCCGCGACCTTGACATGCCTGCTCTACGAAAAAATCATCAAATGAAATTTTAGACAAATTCCTGACTTACTTTACTCATTTGATGTTTAACATGTTTATTAAAAAGTTATGTCTTTGTATTGATGGGGTTTGCATGCTTCTTAATTATTGTTATTCCTGTTCTTTTAGGGACGAGACACCCTGATTACATTCCCTCTAGGTAAATGTGGATATCAGTACCAAGAATGTCGCCTTTTGATACATGTTTATTTGGCTTTTGACACAAACTATAAAAGACAATTCACTGCCCTTCATTTGGCGTAATAGCACAGATATTTTCATATTCAGGTAATTTTCCATTTGTTGGAAAGATGGTAGATCAACTTACGAAAGCCCTCCACCAGGAATAGAACTGGCATCATGAGCTTAACAAGGAATAACACTACCATTAATCTTGTTAAGTTGATGAAATATGCAAAACTTCGAAAATAATATCAAAATTATTTACCAACTAGTAATTCAGCTTCGACGAATTACGCATTTCCAGTTCGCAAAAGAATTTCTATTTGTGTCTCTCGCCGACTTCGTGACCCGTTGTAAATCAACCACATCCATCTTCTGTACAAGAAGACCATGTGTAGCGTAATGAAAGTCAAGGCATCAAAACAAGCCCCGACAATAGGGCGTGGTTTGTATAGAAGAGCATGGCCGCCTTTCAGCAAAGGAAGGGAAGAAGGCTACTCCCCCACCCCCCACACACACACACAAATACACAACACCAACATCCACCCCAGCGAAACACTGCAGGACTGCGGTCGGAGCTACTAAATTGTGACTATCCCTTTTGCGTTAAACGTCCCAACAGACCACTACTGGTTTTGTGGAAATGCCAAACGTACAAGTACGATATAGGATAGGAAGAGTCACAGCAAGTTCCGAACCTTACAAATAAATCTCAATAGCGAAGTTCTCCAGCAAGTTATTTCCTTTTACACAGCTAAGATGTTAACGACGCGTTCATATTGCAAATTGCTTTTTTCAAAGTCCATTTTCAATTTATCGAACAAGAAAGAAGAGACAACTGATTAAATAGAATCTCTTCCTGCATGATAACAATAGTTTTCTCTTATTTAGTTTGAAACACTGAATAAAAAAGTAATTTTGTTCAGAAGATTGGGGAAAAGATACCTCACGCTAAATATAATGTCAATGTTTTGCGTAAAGTACAATTACAGCTCCTTTCCTTGACTGGAATGGTTTATATCTCGTCATGAAAACAATTTTCCTCCCTTGAGAATTTTCTGAGCTGCATTTAATTAACGTCAACATTATCAAGGCCTTCCAAAGCTCATTGCCAACCTATTTGATTCCCTTAATATATGCTACTGGAACCATTAACTAAATTAACTAATCTTGTTAAAGACCCTGGACAACGAGAGTAGGTTACAGTAATCCCCAAAGAATTGTTCGTTTAGAAACGCACGAAGATTTAATTTCGTGATTTATAGTATACTCTACTTTTCCTCCAGCAAAACAATTCTTGTGATCACAGTCATTACGCTACTGGGAGTGAACATGTTAATTGATTATGTGCTTCGGAATACACCGGACAGGGTGGATTCGGAATACACCGGCTTCGGAATACACAATTCACGGTACAAAGAAACAAACCAAAATCAACTACGGAGATTTCTGTGGACCGTTATATTTGATGACCCTACAGAAATCAGCTTTAATGATTTTAGGTCACACATCGAACGAGGAATTTTCAATTCCTCTCCCTTTCGTATTAAGACAGGATGATCCCATGAGCCCTTGCGCCCAGGAACTGTCATACTTCTTTCGTCCACAATTTCGCCGCACGCAGGCACAATGTCGAGGCAGATTAGCCTCCAACATAGGGATGCCAAATCGAAGCCGATGTTTTTTTAATCATCGATGTATTGAAGTCGATGTTTTTTGAATATCGATGTTTTAATCATCGATGTATTGAAGTCGATGTTTTTTTTGGCAACATCGATATTTTGTTGTCGATGTCGCACCACTACTCCAACACAACGGCATTAGAGGCTGAGATCGCGATACGGAGACTGTGCCGCCGCGTTTGCGTCAACGCGCCGAGTGGCCTTCACAGCTGCTCTGTCTTCTCTTTATCGCGGCTCTCGCAACTCACACACACATACAAACGCAACTCACGCTGCACGCGTGTTCACACACAGACCGCGGAGAAAACTGGCATGATGTACTTTTGGACAAGAATGGACCCAAAGACGCAAGCCACCTGCAGTTCTGGGCGGCGAGGGTGGCGTGAGGTTTTTTAAAAAATGCCACGCTCAAGGATTCGCAGGACTCGGCGCTTTAAAATAGAATCGTTTATCCCGTCGTATAAAGAACTGCAACTTCCCCATCGTAGCACTAGAAATATTATTAAAGGCCGTAGTGGGTAAAGGAGCCACCTAATGAAAATCATTACCATTATTCGGTGACCACTATATTTTAAATACGAATAGGGTAGCAACAATATACATCTTTAAATTAAACTTTCACTTCCCGACTTCAAAACGTAGTTCCTGAACATTTTTGAAGTTATTGAAAACCTATCATTCAAATCTTCTCAACAGAATAAGTTTGCCATTTTGTACTTGTACATCGACAAAGCCATTTTGTACTTGTACATCGTCGTTGAAAAAACTACACTGCGTAACTGACTTTCTGACTTTTTTTTTTTCTTTTCTTTTTCGATCCCAACGGTCATAGTTTTTCCAATTGATAGTGTTGGAAATTGAATATGACTCCTAGTAAGTAAGTGTTAAATGACATTTACCATACTATTAAATGGTACCCATTATGTCAGGTATATGCCAAAAATGCCAAGATATTAGGATGTCAGTTACGCGGTATCGTTTCTTCATCGACGATATCTTCTAATTGCATCTAAAAAGCACGCATTTTCATATAAGAGATTTCAATTAACACTGATGTTCATTCATGCAATTCATTAATTAAAAAGTAACTATTACAAGCTACTTGAAAAATGTAGCACGTTACTTTGTGTAATAAAAATTAACTTCAACTTCATTTTCATCACGCACGAACGGAATTATTTTGACAAGCGGTTTTTTCCTACGTGCTTCTAAAACACATATTTTAGCTTATTCGCATTAGGATTTGTAAAATAACATTGAACATTGCCTAAATAACTGTAGTCTGTTACAAACGACAGTTTCTGTTGTCACAAAGTCAGAGAGAATTGATACCTGTTCAAGAAAACCAAGCGGTAGGTGACACACATCTACTCGCACGCAAGCTGTCATTTGCCGAACCTTGAAGAACGAATACCACCAAGCTCACGCAATCGCTCACACAAATCACATTCATCCATAGTCACCATCTAGAAAGCTTAACTACCTCGACAGTTAGAAGCACGTGCTGAAGTTCATTTTTTCCTTTTCAAAATGACTCTTTCAATGAAAAGTCAACCAGAAAATATTAGTTTTTGTAGAGTAATTAACGCATATATACATTTACATTAATATCTTCATACCGACGAACATTCAGATACATCCTGCTAATATACTACGGCTCTGTCCTGAGAATGGTGTGAATCGAGAAACTGTGTGCGACTTCGCTTGAATGAAGTCAACTTACCGGGCGTACACGCATTTCAAATGCCAACGTTTCCACAATGGCGATCATTTTCATAGGAATGGACCAGTTTCAATGTATTCGAAAAGACGTTCGCCAAATCTGTTGGAATATCGCAACCGAATTTATCTTAAAGTTTGCTATGGGCTTTTGGTCCACCTGCTTGTTAAGCTAAATCAATCCTAAACCGCCTCTTAGCAGAAATTAAAATCTTTATCCATTAATCCTTTCTTCACAACTAGTCCATTTTTTCCGTAGTTGGTCCGTACCGTTTCTACACGCAGAACGACATGTAAGCCTAACAGACGTTATCTTCACAAAGACATTTTTGAAATGTTTGGGGTGTATTGAGAGTTCCAGTTTGCAAGGCATGCAACAATTCGCTCGCATTCTGCGGTCTATCCCCCCCAAGACCATTAACGAGCAGTAACGATCGTCCCCATTTGTGGGAGCTCATTGCTGGCCTGAATCCACGTCGTGAAAACACACTTCGAGACACTCCAATATCGATTGATCTCACACGCCGCGCCTCCCAACTTCTATTCTTTCGATTACCCGAGATAACAATAAACCGTTCTTGTGAAGCTGTCGCGTTAATTGTATTCGTTCCGAATACAATTTTAGAAAACTCCTGGAGCTCCAAACCTACCCAATAGTCCTGCTGGAGTTACGCTTATCATCTATGCTCCAGCCACTGGTCTTTTTGAACCGAATGCTTTCTTCCTGAAGCCTTAGTGTACTTTGATATTATTATTATTATTATTATTATTATTATTATTATTTATAGACAGAAGAGTAGTGTCGCCGTATACAGGCCGATGAAGCACAAGCCCTAAACATGTAAAACGTGAGATTTGAATGTTTTGAAGAAAAAACGCCGAAAGAGTATGCTATAGTGGAAGAGCGATGAACAATTTCATAAAACTACCAGTGAGATATTCAGTGGGACCTCTGAGCCAATAACTTGAAAGCAACAACCTATTGGCATTACTCTTCTGGTTATTCTCAGGGTAAAAGCATATCTATCTTTTCATAAAACGAAAAAGAGATCGAATGTGTTTTTTTGTGAACAACATGCCTTTCTAATATCGATGCCCACGCCTCTACTACAGAGAAGCAACGAAATCGCATCGATTGTGTTCAACGTCAATTCAAATCCTCTGCCGTGGCGAAACTTTGACTTACCAGATCAAAGATCACGTCGTCGGAAACAACGTTATCGTTAAAAGTAAAACACGTTTTTACTACTGAGGAAAGTCAACTGTGTATGGAATATAAATTACACTTAACGAAATATACGGGGTCTTCTCTCTGCGATTACTCAATAATCGGAGTATAATATTTAAGTCTCGGGAAGGCCGCTTGTTAGAAATGTAACAAGCTGTAAGAAAAAAGAGAGAGAGAAAAAAAATTAGGCAGGGACCTGTGCAAAAAAAGTTATGATTAGGGGGAGGATTTTGGTGATCTAAAACACTGTCATAAATTATCAATAAAATGTCTCTTAAAATGTTTTAAAAATACCCTAAAACCGAAGAATAATGGCGAACAAAAAAATTGCTCAAAACCACTTCAGATGAACAACTCATGATATTGGATATGTTAATAATATAATCGATGCATCTTTCTTTTGTTCAAGTAAACTCAGCTTGCAAATTGTTGGTTTTGGCTGTTCTTTACAAGAAAATCTCTTTATTTATCGTGAAATTGGCGGAACTGATAATGGCGCCAATAGACGTCACACAAACCTTAAATTACATAGGACTCACAACGGTTGACATTACAATATATCAGCGAAGAAATAAAATAGGCTACTCACTGTTACACAAAACAAATCAAAGACGTCTTATGGAATCAACATTTTCTCCAGAAATCCAGTATCTCATTTGCGCATTCCGTTTTCTAGTTTGTGCATTAATATACATAAAGAAAGGAAACATTTGCAAACACTTTTGGTGAAATATCTATCACATCTGAATACAAAATTCACATCTGCTCTTCAAAATGAAACATGTCGAGAATTGGTTTCCTGATGATAGGAGTTATAAGATCTTATGATAGGCTGATCATGTATCTGAAAGTGTTTTTTCTCCGCGTTAGAATTGTTCACCATCAGGATTCTCCATTAAGAGTTAAAAATACAAACATCATAACCTATAAAAATGAGAAGTCTCCTCAAACATCAGTAAACACTAGAAAGTCACACAAATCATCCTGCAATGAACATTTTAGATAACAGCCTTGATGCAAAGTTATCATGTAGGTTAACCCACCAGTTGGTTTTAGGTAATACATTTTAGTCACTTTGAACAAAGAATGGTGACGACTGGGTGACTTCACACGAGTTTCTAAGTATTATTACATTTTGCCTAATGTTCTGAATATGAACAAATAGCAAAAATAACAACAGAATGCAGAAATAATTGATTTTATGTACTCAAATCTCACTAAATAGCTTAGTTGCGTGTGTATAAAGATGTGGGACCTGTTTCTCGCTTAGCGCGTTATCGAAGTAACATCACTATTATGGTCTGAAACAGAATCGTAAATTGTTCTTCACTCAATGGGTCACATTTTGGAACATTAAATTTATTACCTACGTTCACTGTTATAAAAGGGAACATTTCTTTTTGTTTCTCAAAATACAAAACACGAAGGAAGCATATTTCAATTATAAGTTTTGAGTTCGTCAGAAAACTGAATACAATGAAGCGAAACAAATGTTTTCGACATTTCCACACTGAAATGCCTAAAAAAATTAAAATACCCGAAATAGCAAACACATTGTAGAGCAAATATATTAATGAAAATCCCTAATTTCTAAGCAATTCAGTTTATTTAAAATTCAACAATACACAAATCCACGAGTCTACGTACATTTTTTAAAAAATTCAAGTTCATAAATCGTAGTTTCGATTAATATGTTGGCGACTTTATTTAAGTAAATGACTTGGCTAAAGCGTTCTCTCACCAAATTCAATATGCCGAGTGTGAATCACAGGGCGAACAGGAAAGAAATAACGAAAAAGTGACAATGCCCAAACGTTTGCTCAGGCCAGGCACAGATAGTCAATATCTTATCTCAATACGGGCCAAAGCCTAGCTGCTGCAGAAGCTCTAAATACTGTCTCCTGCAGTGATCTTTAGTAACTCATATCAATACTAGAACAACCCCATTTCAGAGACGAAAACTTGAACTAACGAAGACCAAACTTGATCTACATCGATTAAAGATGGTTAAACGTAACGATGGATAATACTATAATCATCTATGGGTTTACAGCTTTCGCTCGATGCAAAATTATGAGCAGCTGCGATTATTTTCTGGATTATATTTCCAAGTAAGATTACGCTTTGTGTAAAAAACCGATAATTTGAAATTTTGTTTGAAAATAACACATTTCTACCTTGATGGTTTACCCAAGATGACCGGGAGAAAAACCTTCGTTACAGTTATCAATTTATGGAACTTCATTGTATTGTTTGCAACGAATATTTACAGATATTTTGAAATATGGAGCAATTTCACAAGGAAAACATGTTACATTCCGAGTAACACAAAAACATTAGAATTGAAAGGTTTCTTTAAACATAGCATGATGGCGTGAATCAAGAACACAACTCGACAAGCGTTGTGACAAGCGTTGGTCCTTAAATTATTCCAAACGACAGCTTCTCATACAACTCCCATGCATAGTAAAGCGATATACTAGTTCAAATGAGCATGTAAGGTGGGTCTACACAAACGATTCAACGGAGATTATTAGCAAACAATGCTGCCGCATGGGCGGGCCTGCATGCCGGTAGCGAGGTGCACCTTGCTCGTAAAGCCGACACAGCCTTGACCTAGAGTTCGGGAAGTGTTGGCTGCAGTGCCACAAGCAACGGCGACTTCAGAAAACATGTATGAAATATAAAAAACGGAAGAAATAATTAATGCATTTATTTACGGCAATAACTATTTATGTATACATTTCACTGTACAATGTGTATTAACAACTTGAAAATAATACATCTAAGCTTTATTTTTACAAATATTTCTACTGGTTCCACTTTTTCTACAAGATATTATTTGAAATTAAACTCAACGACGTTTAAAATATTGTTTTGAAAAAACGTTAATTGTTAATATCATTGAAATTAATTCACTTATAATTACTATATTTCACAGCAATCAGGATTAAATATTTTATTTTTAATCCTGTGTATTTTCAAGAAGGAGAATAGGAATCGCGACTTCCCTTCCGAGGCGCCTTTGATATTAAGCCTGTAGTTCGAGCGGCCATGTTTCTGGAACACATCCAGCGAGCAGTGAAGCACATACATGCACACTTACACGATTGTTCAAATTTCTGGACCTCAAGGTCGTTTGCTACAAACCTGTTTTGAACAGGTAGAAATCGATTTCCCTGCACTGCTTCTCAGTTGTAAATCTGCGAGGCTGATTTACTGGCAGATATTGATAGCTTACATCGTTTTCGTACCATAATCAAACAATTAATGATCCTGGGAAGTAAAAATTGGTTCATTTTCATTGCATCAAACCGAAAGTGGTCTCTATCCAATCCCGTGCAACTGCCTACACGATATCACTACCATACTTCCCGGAATACCAATGAGTGTTTCGTATTTTCTTTTCACTAGTTACTACTAGTCGTATATGGCGAATCGTTCACAACAAATTGTACTAACAATACATTCCATTGCAACTCCACACAAATCAGTTCAAATTCGTGTTTGATGCTTCCATAATTGTAATGCGATATTTGTGGCTTGCACAACTTTTGGACGGAAAAGGATTCAATGAATCCTGTCTTATCTCTAATAAAAACATCATTACGGCTTTCCATTGGCATGCAAATATGAAGTTTCAAAATTGGGGCCATTGATATTTGATTTTGCAACAGTCAATTGTCAAGAAAATTCACAACATTCACAGCATTCTCAACAACCAGTTTCTGAAACACTGAGGACTCCGAATGTAATTAAATAATTCTGAAACTACACATACCTGCGTCACGACACAGTGATACCGATATTTTGCCCTGAATCACTTCTATTCGTTGAAACGTTAAAAAATGTTGTAATCAGAGAATCCTCGGTAACTTCGTAGGGTTTATTCAACAACTCGTTCTTTTTAAAAAATCATACCCAATAATATTCTAATATTGTGTGCAATGGTTTTATTCTTATTACTTGCTTTGAAAACAATACTTTAGCACGACATTTTGCGTTTCTTTAGACCAGAGCCCCGAAGGTAGGTAGCCAAGCAAAACGAGAAACTGTGAAAAGCTTCGTGATAGTTGCAAGAGTGTTTCACAACAGCAAGAATGTACACATGGACATTACAATACTAAACAAGTTGCAGTGAAATCCCACTTAATGGATTAAAAGATGAGAAAATGTTCCCGTGCACAAGAAAGATCTTTGTATATCACGACGAAGTACCGATTTCCATTTTTTTTATCAACTGTGCTAATTAGTCTTGAAGTATCCCAGCATTTTCTGGTTATCTAGTCTGCGGTTTACAAATTTTCTCCGGGCCTTGTATAACAGTGTGGTTCACTTCGAAGAAAACAGGAAGCAAGCATCACCGACTTCTACTCGTTTCCATTACAATACGCTGCCGAGCCACTGATGTTACCAACAGACCTCTTTCTCTTGTAAAGTCCGTGACTCTGCAACCCAATGAGTTTAGTACCTTTACATCTCATAACGAGTGCCAGGAAAACGTGTAGCCAACTTTCAACTTATATACAGCATGTGCATATTTATGGAACTCTGTGTGATTAACAGTACATCTGATTAGTATAAAATCCACGATTTCAAGTTACACACGATACCCTTTTGAAAGAAGACGTATTTAATACTTATACACGTCATTGGGAATTTAGCTTCGCGTTAATGCTTCACATTCTGAAAACAAGTGTAACATTCAGATTATTCACAAAAATCGTTTAAGTTTTCCCACTGTGTGAAAGATTAATGAGAATATCTAATGGTCAGTATTCTCGATTTCAATATTTCTTCCGGAAACTATGATTTGGGACAAGTACGAATAAATCAAACACGTATGGCTCATCTTGATAATTTTATAAATTTTCTTCAACCTTCTTGAAATTCACCATCTCTCCAAAATATACCTTTATGATGCATCAATGAAACGGAATGAATTATAAACTCGATATATTTTACTTGTAATGTTTAACCAACTTACGTTAACTTTCACCTTACACAGAAAGATCCAGTTATATTCGCCCACTCCCTTAACATTTCCATGACAATTACTGTTAGTCCCTTTCTGGGCACCCCTCAAACACTTATCAGTTCTCATCATGCGACATCGTGACCTTCTGCATAATACTTACTGAACAACCAACTGCTCTCTGGAAAAGGTCACAGGGTCAGTCAGGTCCACTGAATATTCACCATCTACACCAACGAGGATACCACGCACGGAAGTGCGTAGCTATTGCGCACAGACCTATACACAACACAAGGATAACTCCACAGATCGCATCAACGCCCACTCACAACACGTCAGACAACCCTACTCCTACGCACAAGAAACCGCCACTCACTTCGAAACAGATTCCTCAAAAACGGTCTGTTCGCAGTCATAAAGCTATAAACACTGGGCGGGCCAACCGTTACCTCTATTTCCACGCACCGCTCGCCAACGCGTTCGCCCGCGATACTCAGTTATATAACGGCAGATAAAGGCAAACTTGGCGCCCGATAACGAGGCGCGCTTCCAGACGGCACAGCACGTGGTGCGCCGCGCCGCCGCCGGCGAGCAGCCCGGAGGCCCCCGCGCAGAGGGGCGGCCGATGGCCCGGCACGCGGGGGTCGGTCGGCGGCGGAGCTGGACAGCTTGCGATTCCGGCAATGGAATAAAATTAAGAGAGACCAAAGCATTCGCAAGGCTGCGGAAGATCTATTCGTTATTAACTCAAGATATCGAAGAAAATATTTAAAATGTTTCTTTAGACCAGTAATACCACTTTCATATTTCATTTAAAATTTTAAACTGTGTAGAACTATGGATGCTAATTCAGCAATGTAGGATAAAATGCGTTTATTGTCAATTCCAGGCGGATGCTGAATAAGCACGTGCTTCGGACCACGCGCGATCCTTCCTTCCACTAGCGTTTCTACCCCAGCCAAGGCGGATCGCCCGTTCCCCCAAAGCCTATTCACCCCATTAAGTAGAAAGATTCCGGTTGCACAGCGAATATGCGAATATCAACCGAGATCGAAACTAAGCTCCAGCGTAATAGAAAGACGTAAGTGTCTTCAAAGAGTTGCTCAATAGATGAGCAGCTTTTGCAGTAACAGATAACTGATTTCATTATGATTTCAGCAACTGAGGCACACTCGAAATAGATACCAGGAAATATTGCAGATATAGCATGATGCTGTGTGTTAGAATGTAATTGGAAACCAACCAGTGCGTTACAAACAGCCGAGATCGAAAGATGAGAACAAAAGAGGACAGTGTTTTACAATATGCTTTCAATATTTCTACTGTATAGCTAGCGTATTCGTACTGTTCAGTATTTTCGCATGCGTTTAATATCCTCAAAGTTAATTTATGTAAATCACCAAGTAGCCTCGTTGCGTTTTCGGAAACGCGCAAGGAAGCGTCAATAGACCCTAAAAGAATTTTGTACTAAAATAGGTTGAATATTATACGTTGCGCGGACTCCATCTGCAGAATCGCACCATTTTCCACATATCCAATGTACCGAGAATTTTTAGGGTCCCCGTTGGTCGTTTTCTCAGCGTGCGAAGAAGATTGTCTCCTTGGGTACAATCTGCGGAAAGAATTCATAATGAACGTCTTTACGAAATTATTTACTCATTCAGTTATCTAATAATTCATTTTATGTGAGGTTCTATTTCCATAGCATTGCCCAAAACCTCTTTTCTTATGTTACTGCTCATTCGCATGCCGTAAGCAAAATGGCGAAATGAAGGAAACGAAATGGAATATCCTTGAAAATTCCTGTTGCAAACCAGCTTTGTCCGCCCCAAATTACACGTGGGAGCAGCCTGTGTCTGAACCCAGGTGGAACGCTAGCGCGCTTTCCGTCACGTTACGTATCATCACATGAACACATCGTCCCCCCTCTGTAACATCGTCTCCATGCCTCATTCCATCGTCACCTCTTGCATATAGAGCGATTATTATAAGGAAGGACCGTTTTGACATCTAATGCAGGCAACATAACTGAAGATTCTGTGGTCGTTGTGTCCTTGAGCCCATTACACTCTCCTTCCTCCACTAGTTCGTTTGCTGTTGGCTAACTTGTAAATGGCGTCCTTTTGCGATGTACTCATCTGACGAACATATAGTGCGCCACGAGAAATAATTGAAATTAGGAAGTGCAGTGCTATGTGCTTTTCTGTAAAAAGTCTTTTTTTATGAACATTACATTGAATTAACTTTGTGTGTGATAAGTATTATGTTTATTTTAAAACAGTCTTGAATGTGAGATGCGTACTGTTTCACGTGTTTCTAGCGCCTGTGCTGCAAGATGGCAAGCTATTTACATTCGTGGCAGTTTTTTTTTACTGAATACGAGAGCATGTTAAGAGATTTTTTCCACACACACAATTAAATTTCAATATTTCTCGGACTCGCCCATACGTGCATATACCTTAGCGAAACTCCTAAGACTTCTGCATAGTGGTGTCTTCACGGGAGGCATAATCAAACACTTTACGAAGAGGCGTGGCTAAACAGCTGTCGCGGCGGAGGGATACTTCTCTGAATTACACGTTATATTCATTTGTTTAGCGAACTGTCATTTTGGCTCATTCTTAGGCGGATTCTTCTATAGATAGGGCTTTAACATCCTCCTCTTCTTGCACTTCTGTCCTCCCGATCCTTTTGTCTCCACCCCCATCTTTTATCTAGCCCGGCCCCACGTCTCCACCTCCATCGCAAAAGCCACAGCTGGAATCACACTCCATCCCTCACTGCCGTCGTTGCTTCCATTTCTATTGAAGACGTTTCCCGCATCAACCAGCTATTATTTGAATCCCATTCGGGAAGGTTCAGCTGTCGACTGTAATTCTAACAAGTTACTTTGTTCAGTATGCACACCAGGAAGATCTTTTCATGATTTTAATTTTAGCCGTGACCACCGAACTCACGAATTTGAAATACGAAATTCATAATCTACGGATATTTTCATGGATCCACATTTCGAAGCATTTCCAGTCTTCCATGCAGCTTTCACTCAGCAAGCTCATCTTCGCTTCTCAAGTATCCATTAGTTATTCCAACTTTTCGACTGCTTTATGAATTCCAAATTATCATACCGAAAAGTTCTAAATCACAAGGGAGCTCGAAATGGGCGAAGACAGTTCACATTTTGGTGACTTTTTCTCAAAAAAATAAAATAAAATAGAAAATTAAAATAATAATAATAATAATAATAATAATAATAATAATAATAATAATTTCACTACACCTACTCAAATTATTTTCCTTGTTTTATTAGAGAACAGTTACACACAGTATTTTTGCCACAAAGAAACTCCTCCTCCCTGTTTGGGACTACCACAAAAGAGCCTAAAGAAATGTTCGCTGCAATAGTGCTGAGATGTCTTATCTGGCCTCAGGTTCCGTTACGATGACTACCAACTACTCAATAATGAAGGTTCTAATCAGTAGCGGCTCGCGTGCACGAGCTAAATTGCTGCGAAGCATCACCAAATCGATCTTTACTTAATTATTAATTATGCGTTCATTTACCTATTAATTTATCTTATTTAATTAATGGGACAGGCCCATTTTTCATTATACACTCTGAATTTTCGACAATTTCGAAAGTTTTAATTTTTTCGGAGTCATCATGCAATTTAAACATTAAAGATCGAGAATTTTAAATGAGATCTTGAACAATTTTTTCAAAATAGGAGTGGATTTCAAATAATTTTGAGTAAAATAAGGCAATTATTCCAATATTTTTTTCTCAAAAACGGCTCTAAAAATTGTACTTTTTTCTCGGAAGTGCGAAGTACGCAGATAAAAATGACGCAGGACCGACTTTCGTTGAAAACAATTAATTTTCCAAATTGCAAGAGTTACAAATAATCTGATAGAATGCGCAAGAATGCAACTATTTTTGTAGTATTAAGCTTCTATTGATTTGACATTTTTGTATTAACAAAAAGTTCCATTTCTTATAAACAATCACATTTAAGTTTATAATTCAGTAAATAAAAATGAGGAAAATTGGTTTACTCGTATTTCATATATGTTTCAGTGATCTGCGCGTCCAAAGAAATGTACTTGAAGATGGTGACACACAGATCACTGAAACGTTGTATATGAAATACGAGTAAACTACCCTTCCTAATTTTTACTTACTGAATTATAAAATTAAATGTGATTGTTTATACCAAATGTAACTTTTTGTTGATATTTCTGCAGTAGTGTAGCAAAGTGGCGGGTCCTTGTGCTTCTAACTTTCCCTTCGCTCCTTCTCGAAGCAATCCACCGGAGTTCGCAAGAGCAGCACAGAGAAGCACGAGATCGTGTCCACTCAGCAAAATGTGAGCAGCCGTCTATCACCGCGCCCAAGTTTCTGGCGACACACTGCAGCTAGTTCTCTCCTGCTCACTGTCAGAGGCAATGAGCTCGACAAATGTCTCTGGACACTAATGATAGCACACTTTTTGCATTGAAATAAAATAATGAAGACGTCTTGTTTCGCGTATGGGAGTGGTCTCTGTAGTTATCATTAGGGCCCGGATCTTAATGACTTAAAAATCAGCGAAATATGCAAGCATTTATGGCCTAAAACGTACATAAATATGTCCTTAAAAAATAAAATATGACGTTATACAAGATTTTTCTAAAATCTGTTGATTTTTTAGGTGTAACAAATACAAAATTTACTCAAGAACAGATTGTGAGTACGTACATACGGTTTGCAGTCTTTGGATCTAACTAGCATTTTAGAAAAATTGCTTGTGTCTGTAAAAAAACAAACAAGTACAGTACAATAAAACCCATCAAACAAAATGTCTTGCTTTACTACTGCATACATCTAATTTCCTCTCAGTCTTCAGCTTGTAGAGAGTTGCATTGGATCACAAGGTGTATTTTCAGGTTTTACATCTTAAAAGATGTCGCTGAGGATAGTTTTTTATCTCAACATCATATGACGTCCCGGGAGCGTATTTGAAGGAGGCGATGTCACTGCAGAACAGCTTTGTTTCATTATCTTCAAATGCTACGGCATTTACAGAAATTATATCGCTAATTTTGCACATTGTAGAATATTCAGAATTTCGCTGAAGAACACTCAGGAATTTGTTGTACACTATTTCAGCCACATGACCGAGAGGTCGACCCAACTCACTTCGTTCAAATTCACTTATGTTTCAAGTAATTGTTTATGAAATAGTTTTTGAGTTTATTTGTGACAATATCGCATAAAACCTTTTAAAATCTTAAAAATAGAAAATATGCATATGCAAAATTGGCCAAAATATGACCTTTTACTAAAAACTGTGTAAATATGACTTTATATGCACAATAAAAATACGTTTTTCTAATCGACAATACCTGGATTCGTGTATAAATTGTTTAAAATTCTCCCGAAGGTTCAGAAAAACTATATGACTTGTCATTAAAATCCGGGCCCTAGTTATCTCCATATTCCTTTTATACTGTTGTTTTCCGCTCTAGCAGCAATATTAATTAAGAACAGACAGATGGGTCGTGAGACTCCAAATTTGAAATCCTACTTAAATCCCCATTCTCTTGATTTCAATTTGCGAGAACTTGAAATGCCAACTAGAATGGCAGCACGAAAAAAAATTAGTAGCTATATGAACGGTGAGAGATAAAGAAAACGAAAAAAAGGCAAAACAATTTACCAAAAATATATTTTTTTATAAATTGGTCACAATGTGTATTATTCAATTTAGTTCACAACAAGTTTATAATGCCTTCAGAAATATTGGCAATTTTAGTAGACATACGTGTTCGTGCCCTCTGTTTCTGTGCGTTTTCGAACATGTATATGTAGTCTTCTATTCAACGCAACCATTGCATTAAATTGTAAGACTTTCTTTTTAATTAGACTTCAAGCTGGGTTCAACCACAGGCCCCACAAGAGTTTCTCCGCATGCAGCACTTTGGCGTGGTCCTGCTAACGAGCTGTGGAGCCACAGGCAGAGGCGTGGTAAAGGACGCGTCGCTTCCCAAGGAACAGCGCGAAGGCACAGCGGGCAGGTAGCTCAGGTAGCTCCAAGGAGACTGCAAGTCGCTCGTTCACAGCCACATGGAGACAGGCACAGAGAGACTGCACTGGGACGGAGCAAGAGCGCAATGGCATTAGAAGATGCTTCGGAGGGATGGCCATCAGTAGTGGGCAGAAGACGCGTGTGGGGCTAGGACGCGCAACGTAAGGGCTGAATTAGAGAGCTTATGTTCGGAAGGGGTCGATACAATTGTAGGTTCATTTTTTGGAAGATTATTTACAGTGCTAGGATTTGCACTGACATACTGTTTTCGTTGTCTTTACACACCCGAGTTTTTATTAAATGTATCGGTATAACTATAACAAAAAGATATTTCTATATTCTGCAATAAACCCGACAAATAAGAGCTTTTTATTTAAAAGCTTTTGAATTTATGAATTTCAAGTTTACAACGATAAAATTAAATATCAATTGCACATCAGAAAATTCAATATTTCTATACCGCTTTAATCTCTTTCAACCTATATTGATTTAAAGATAAGGTTTTAAGACACGTGCAATGTGTGCGCGTATGTATATACGTATATGTATGTATATACGTATGTGTATGTATATAATCGTGGGCATTAGACGCAATTCTATTTATGTGCATCTCGTCCACGAATAAACGGAATACCTATATTATATGCAAAAGACCCCGTAAATCATTTCGTCAGAAATAGAAATTTGAATTCCTTACGTTAGATCCGTTTCTCTGGATGCCTGTTATATCAATTCACTTGAGAGGCATCGACAGGCCACGAGGGACAAGAGTACATTAGTCAATACTGAGAGAAGTGCAGAAACATGTAGATAACGTACAAAAAGTATGATGAGCAAGGACTTCTGTAAAAAACGCGACACACAAAGTGCAACAAAACAAACGTTATCCAGAATTAAACATAACCCGCACAAATTCTTATGTGGGAAGTGAAAAAGAGTCGCTTGGCCTCTCGACGCCCCATTTACCTTGAGAAAATCCCGCCGTCCCCCGGGGCGGCCTCGCGAGGAGGCGGGGTCGGAGTTTGGCCGAAGGCGTGTCGCTGATAAGGAGGAGCGCGGAGGCGCGGGGCGAGCGCGGGCGCCTGTTGCCCCGAGTCGTTGCCGCGCCCGTCGTAATTAGGTTGGCACGGGGGCGCGAAGTGCGCCCCGCCGCCGTCGACGAGGCGGGTGCGAGCGCATCCGCAGCGACTTCCTCGCTTCGCTCTCGTTAGCCCCCCACGCACAGCGCCGAGAAAAACACGTTCGCGACAGACTTTTACGCCGTTTGCGAAAAGGCCTTCCATACGCTTCTTCAAAACGCGGCATTCTATCAGTAGACCGCGCATGTTAAGTTAAAAATCTAGTTTTTCCTGGAGATCTTGTACTAAATGAAGTTTTGTTAAACACACACACTCGCATAATAAATACACATAAAATGTGTGTGTATATATATATATATATATATATATATATATATATATATATATATTATTTGAATTAAAACCCCTCAATTTTAGAGCGCCTAAAAGAGCCTATTTCAACATGTATGCCTATTTTACTTTTAAAAACCTAAAATGAGAATAATGCCTAATTTTTCAGTCTGTGGCTACTTTTAACATTTTTCTTCTGTGTCGGCACAACAGACAAGGATGATTTTAATTTTAAGTTGCGTTGATCTGTATCAGCGAGAAATGAATATACATGACATGGATTTTGCGATGAAATTCTCTATGCCACTACTTCCTGACTTCGTGTAAAAGCCTGCCTCCGCTACTAATATAAAACGATTGACTTTCCGCGAAAGAAAAGTTATCTTCACCGATAAGAGACATTAATTTTCTCTTGAAAACTTTCAGAAAGAATTAGTAATTTATTGTGAGGCAAAAAATATACGAAAACTTAAATGGTATGAATAATTCTAACAAGAGAGCAAACAATTAAACTTGTTCCTGAATAGTATTATCGCAAAATATAAAATACTGTTTCTATATAATATTGATTTATGTTTTTATCTTTGAGATATATATATTATATATAAATAATAAATTGTAAAATGTGTGTTTTTTTAAGTTTCCTATTTTATTTGTGCGAATTCTACCATTTGAAATGACTGAGATACTATTTTAGGCACCTAAAACGCACATTATAAAACCTAAAAATCCGCGGTGTACTTATCTATGTCCTTTGAACGATCTCTCCAATAAGCATCCCTCTTGATAACCAATGATGGTTTGAGCCAAATTTAATACCTGTGACATCGATATTTGAAGCATTTGAACACCTTTTGCGGTGATCACAACTGCCTTTTCGATTCTTAGGATCTCTTAAGCTGACCATACTCGAGCACGTAAGGTTCGTATGTCTGGCTTGCTAGTGTGTTTGTTTGTTAGTTTGTTGAAAAAATGTCGCCGCTACGTGTTTCATAATGGGGACAAGGATAACGGGCCGTGATTGCTAGAATATGAGCATCTTAAAACGAGTTTAATAGGAACAAAAATATGACTTTCAACGGGGCTCAAGCCGTGTTTGGTAGTGTGTGATTATTACCTTAAGTCATCAGAATTTGACGGAAGATAAGCAGTAGAGAAATGTAGTGTTGTTACAAGGCAGGAGCAGTCGATTTGCTTAAAACACTACTAAACATCTTTGTTTTCTTGGAATTAAAACTCCTTAAATCACGTTTTACTCCCGAAATAATCGCTTCTACTCTAGTGAGCTTCTCTACCGAGTACAATTCATTTGGGATACAATAGGGCAGGGTCAGTCCCGACGCGACCAGTGGAGGGTTGATGGATCCTCGTGGTCAAGATATCTTGACATCGAATTACAAATTTGATGGATTTCCAACTGTCGTGTGTGGCCCACAAGCGCAACTTTGTACAGATGAGAAAAACATAAACGATTTCATATTCTAGTCTCAACTTCGTACTTTCATATTTAACTTTGTACTAAATGTACTTTACAAAAGACAGTTCAGTTTCATTTATTTCAATGGAAAATAACAAAATTTCGTAATAGTTTGAAGTAAATTGTTTGTCAACTTATTAAGCCCTCTTTAAAAGGTTTCTCTGATAAAACATTAAAACTGAAATATGACAATTGTTCAATCGAAATTATTCCGATATTAAACACCATACCCAGTACAGTAAGAGAGGAATCATTATTTGAGTTTTCTCCCAGTTTCCTCGTCGGAATTTCACTTGGAACCTAGATCAGCACTCTTGGCGGAGACGCCTTTCCACGAACAGGCCTCCCGAAATACCGCAAGGTCTCGTCGAGGGCCCCACTTCCCCATTCACTAACTGTACCGGCCCGAGGGAGGGGAGAAATTGCGTAGGGCAACTCTTGGGCGGCGAAGCGAGAGGTTCCGCGTCGAAGACGACCTCGACGAGGGCCGCCACTTCTGCACGACGGACGCGACGTGTCGTGGCGTGGCGTGACACGATAGGGTCCACCAGCCACAATGCACCCACGGAATTCTACTCGGAGAGGGGGGGAGCAACTCTGCACTATCTCCGCCCCCACGTCGCAGTGAAGATGCGTCGAGCGTGAATACGTCACCACGCACAGAGTTGTAACGTTCGGTTATGAGTTTGTGTCGTTTGGCAGGAGGCGAACGGGACAATAATTCACAATATGATCAGAGCATACAGCAGGCTGCATTTCAAAATTACCGTAAAATCCACATCACATTCTGATGTTATACAGGAAGGACAAGAAAACAGAATCGGAAAGTTCAAAGTTGAAATTAGTAAGGAGGAACCGATAGGGAAGCTAAACAGCGTAGCAAACGGAAAAGAAATTAGAAACAATTTCAAGAATGGACGCGGCCAATGCCGTGAATAAGCGAAGGCGTACAGGACAGAACACCGGGATACTTCTTTCCTTTAAGGGAATTGTTCAATTGGGCAGTATAGCTTGGTAACGTTAATTTCAAAATAAAAGATAGAGGGACCAATCCACAAGAGTATTGGCAGATTGAGATGAATGGGGCGTCAGGAAAAAGTCTGAGAGGCGAGTGTGTAAAGACGGGCAGGGGCGGGGAGAGCCAATGAGCACGGAGGGACGGGCAGAGGGAACGGGGGCGGCAGGGGTGGCAGGAAAGAATCCAGGCAGCGCCGAGTGAAAACCACGCGGTGTGCGGGCGGCGTGCCAAATGCTATCACGAGTTCATCTGCGCGCGCCGGGAGGCACGTGGTCTGGCGGAGCGGGCTATTCTCGGCCGAAGCACGGGACTCGCGAAGTGGGCGCGCGACGCAAGGACGGTGGCAGAACTCACTACTCCAAGTGTTATTCGCGCACGTTTTCTTGCGCCCCCGGAATACCTACCCCCACTCCTTCGCCACCATTAGTTGAATTAAGAGTAAATGATAAAAACGAGAATTGTAAACAAAATCTGATAACCAAAAATGTTCGCTTCCGTGTAAAAGAAACTATTTTGCAAGGAAAAACGAACTACAAATTTAATATCAAACTCATTTCGTGAACATACCAACACTCCCCACTCCTCTCGCAACTAGCGAAGCGAGGGCTCAAGAAAACGTGTGCGGATAATAGAGTGAAAGAAAGGGTGTTTCAAATTTGAATTTTCGAAAGTTAATTTTTTCCCGATACCGATATCATAACCGAATTGTACATTTCAAAAATTTCGTTCTTAAATCAAAAAATATCTTTCGCAATGATTTTTTTTAAAAAAGGAAAAAACTTGCGTCTTAACCATGATGGCATGGTTTCGTCACATCTTGTCGACGTCAAAAGTTGCGTTGGCAGTCGGTGAGGCATTGGATATGGACGGCGGCCCTCTGAAATGTGGCGCCTCCGACGTGGAGTTGCGTCATAAGAACAATAGCTTTACGACTGCCAGGGGCAATACTTCGTAACTACTCACAGGCCGTACTTCCTTAAGAGTTTTTTGATACATTGCAGATACGTCTGCTTCTACATGCGTTAGCTATCCTCGCCAGTTGGAATTCGTGAACTGGAGTTCGATCTTAAGAATATACATCGCAATGTGTGAACGTTTTAGTGATTCTTGCATGTAAGGTACGTACGGATCGAGAGAAAGTGTGAACGTAAATGGAGTATGTAGTACTAGTGTTATGTAGAGTTAATATTTATTAATGAAGTTAAAATTTATTCATGATTTGGATTAACATATGGAAAATTACATCGAGATATGGTTACGCTTATGGGGAGTACGCCTACATGCATGTCGAAATATTAAAGGAATCAGACTGTTCTCCAGTGTTCGTGCACTGACCATTCAGAAAGGTAATACGTCATTTTAAACAATATGTCATTACAGGCACTGGTATCACAACACCATAACATATAATGTCCCAGGATGATTCAGAAATCACCTAGTCGGACAGGTCTCCGCAATAAACGATAATTTTGCAAAAATATTATGATCTCCGAACGCTAAAGAGCGATTGTGAACGTGGAAGCAGCACTACCGATTCTTCCAACAGCACTTTCTAGGCTCGCTCCATTTCGGAGCGCCCACAGGTCATCCACTCGGTCTACCTGCGCAAATTGCGTAGAATTGCGGTGGGCCGCGCGGAGAAGGCAGGCGGCATTAGCGGCGACTCGGCTCGACCGCAAAACGTACTCTCTCGGAACCCGTGGGCTGAAGGCCGCGTGCGAAGACACACGCGATGCACAGTGGCGCCGTGCCGCTCCTCCCCGCCCGCCCGCCCCGCCCCGCCCGCCCCGCCCGCCCGCCCCGCGCCGCTCCTCCCCGCCCCGCTCCTCCTCATGCCCGCCCCGCCCGCCCCGCCCCTTCTCGTTCCCGCCCCGCCCCGCCCGACCAGTCCGCGTATGCCTCGCCCGGGTGCGGAGCTCGCAAGATGAAACCGTACTCTCCCAGACGTTGCGGCCGACAACCCACCACAACGCAGTCGTCGAAAGCGACTGGAAAACCGAAAGCTTCCCTCGCGGTACAATCACGCAAGGAGGGAACACGCAAAACCCGGTGATCACTCCGAGAAAAAGCTAATCGTGCACGTGTTTTTTTTTCCTTCTTTTTTCTTACATATTTGGAATTTGGATACTCGAATATCGATGTGGAAATAGTTGATACCTTCAAATATTTCTTCTAGTTCATTCTAGTTCTCTTTTGAATACATCGAGGTTTTACTACACAGTCGTCACTCAGACATGAATTTATTCCCGTTCTGTAGAAGACAAGTCAAATCTCAGTTTTATTCAGACACTAGTGGGCCCGGCAATGCTTCGCTATACATCACCCATTACTAGTCACTTGACTGCTAATCACGTTTTACGCTATGCTGTGCAAAAATTCTAATGGATGAAAGACTTTCTCGCATATTTGGGATTGTTCTGTGTGCTGGGTTGGACATGGTTGTCAAGTATGCTATTATTAAAACTTTTTTCCCTCAAATTTGCGCCCACGTTCGCTATGACACTGTTGGAGAAATTTGATTTACTTGTCCGAGATTCAAGAAATAATTCCGGCCGATATTTCACAACAATCGCACGGGCAGAATACTTGTATGCAGTAAAGACGCGCTTATTCCTTGACTGTGAGGGGGGTTGCGCAGAGTTCAGGGGCGCTGGAGTAGTAAAACGAATAAATCACCATCAGCGACACCCCAACATGTCCGATTTAATTAAAACCACTCTTTAAACAATCCCATTATTAATAAAATGAGAAAGTTCTCTTTAATACCAACTCCTTTCCGATGTCTACAATTTTAGACAGCTCGGTCTTAATATTCACCAATGTTACCGCACCTCCAGCGACTTCGCCAGCATTTTTCTTTTGGGACCAAATACGAAGGAATGACATTTTAATTTCCGCCTTCCGTTCTTTCGACCCGCGTGACGAAATCTTCGAAAGTGTACTACTCGTTAGGTGTAAAGTTCTTTTTACTTCACGAATATCTTTATTTCCGAAACTACAAGAAAACTCGTTAGAAGAGCTAAAATTAACTTCCAGAGAATTAAAGAATATAAGCTTGGAGTAAAAAAAAATCGTCGTGAATTTACTATAGAAGTAACATTATTGTAACGGAGAAAGTCTCTTTCCCAAAGAGTACTCAGCTCAAGAGATATCAGAAGGCACACGAGCACGACCAGCAGTCATTCCAAGCTAACCATTTCAACCGTTTTTTGACGTAAAATAAATAAAAAAATAAAATAAAACAAAATAAAAAATAAAACCGCGCTCCACAGACGAACTTATTCGGTCAATTTTGAGGGGTTGAGGCGAGAGGAGGACACGGTGATACCCTGAAGTTACATTTGGAAAGAAAATAATTTCAATATTACTTCGAAACCTGTATATAAAAACTATTCAACGAATTTTCTTACTTCGACGAGATTCCGGATGATTGGTTGATGTTTCCGGGCACGTCAATTGCTCTAGTTATTAGTCCCGTCACTATAGTGAATGTTTTATCGTTGGAGATGGAGCACCACCCCCCGTGGATGGTGCGTCCTGTGACGACCTGTGAGTCAGCTTGTGGGGGATTTCCCCTTCTAGGTATCTCCCCCTGTGGTGTACAGACCCCGCCGGGACGAACAGTAAAGTCCCGATATGTGTGGTAGTGTAGGGTATGAAAGAAAAACCGAGGACAGGAAGAGAAAAGAAAGACTGCGCACGATCCGTGGCCTTTTTCTTAAGGTACTGCTCCGGCATTCATTTATAACAGACGTCAGCGACTGATTTCAGCCTAGCTAATTAGCTAATATCGAAAATCCAAACCCTAGTACCTGCCGGTCAGAGTCGCTGCAGAGTCAGCGGCAATGTTGTCTCCGTGCTACAACACTCAGCCGGTCATTCTTTACGTCAGACTGTGAAATATAGCACACAATTTTCACACGCCCACTGCGATATTGCTTTAAGCGGATCCATCTCATTAACAATAGTTTTAAGGCAGTATATATAATTGCCATGATACTACTACTTGTGGGAAAAATCTTGTTTGTCGTCTGTTAAAACAAAGTTTCCTAATACGTTTCTACTGAACTGAAGAGAATATTTGTAGTTTTCCAATGTTGCCAAAAATACTCGTTGATACCTGTTTTTACAATAATTCCACTCTGTGAAATGAAGTAGGAAGTCTGGAGCTGAAGAAAACAAGCGTAAATTACATTTCTCTCCTACAAGTCACGCTGTTTTAACTACTGAGACGATCATTTAATTGAATTAATAAAAATAGTGACTTTAATGTAAAATATTTTAGAAGTTGATTATGGGGGCCTGACACTCAACGAGTCAACGACAAAAAGGAACAAAGGAAACTTGTGTACGTCATTATCAGAACACTTTCTGGAAGAGCTGGAAATATTCTAGAAGATAGACTTACCCGAGAACGTTATATGAATAGTAAGATACAAGTTTTAAATAGATTACTATATTATAATTGTTTTTAATTTAGTATTTTTTAAATTTAGAACAAACAATAAAAACACACTTCCAAAATTGTTTATATCATAATTTTAAAATACGAAATCCGACGACGTTCTGTTTGGTCTCGCCCAGCAGGTACAACTGAAAACAGGTTATATGAAATGCAGGAAGGCGGAGGAAACACCGAGTCTACCAATATAAAGGAGTCTAGTCAGTGGCTTTGTGTGTGCATGCGTAGTACACTGTTCGTGAAAAATCGAGGGAACCAGACCCTGATGCGTTGATACTTCCAGATGAAGTAAACTTGATAAGAGTGCATTACGTGGCGACTATGGAAAGTGTGATGCATTCACAAGTCTAGCCTACGTCCTAGGGCAAGGTTTCCAGAACCTGGACCAGCAAGCCATATCCTGCCCAAATGAAAAAAAACTTGCAGGAAAATTGACACACACAAACACCACACAAATGGAAATGATGCTCCGGATAAAAGTATAGAAGATTACAACCATTATAAAATTTTATGACCAATGATTCTCACCAAAGAAATAGTAAATTAAAAATACTTCAAACTTAAGACTTGGAATTAACTGCATATTTTATGAAACATGCCTATTTTTTTCGCAAAAACTAGGCAGTCACTACCAGCACTACAGTATAAATTCATGGATATACCGGAAATAACCAAAATACAATACAAACCATCTTTGTCATACACATCTTCGCGATTAATCAAAACATACCTCACATACGACACGCATTTCATTTACTTTTTGAATAATTATGGAACGAATTTCCATTATTTGTTTCGTTCTTTTATGTTTCTGGCCAGTTCGTGTACAGACCATACGTGCCAACACCTTTCAAGCAATCACCAGAGTCAGGTGCAGATTTTAAAAAATAATTATTTCTTGTTTGACAACACATTATTTCAAGAAATTTTACATAAAATGAGGAGTCAGTGGATTTGTTGGAAAGGCCATTCATAAGATTGAGTGTTTTGCGACTCTAAATTGATTGTTAATTAAATTTAATTTGTTTTAGATTGAAAAGATCAAAGGAAATGAATATCCTGAGGTATGTCAGGTGTTATGGTTTACGGGGATATCTTTACGAAATCTTAACTTTACATGTGGATAGACTGCATTTTTTCCAATGTTAAATAAGATGTTACCCAGGGAAGAAATGTAGGTTGTTGTAAAAAACTATGTTAATGTGGATTCAGTTTCTTGTAGTTTGGGAGCTTTCAGATCTCGATGAATTTGTTCATTGGTGATGAACTCGATTTTTCAAGAACGTAGGTTTCCGTCGCTGTTTCCGCCGCATTTCCTCTCGTCAGACTCTCGCCTCCAGCAGACGCTGCAGACACCGCAATTGAACGCGCAGTCGCGGCACCCGCTCCTGCCATTGTGCCCATTGAACTCCACTGCACAGCGGGACCTCTCGCCAGATAGCGTCAACTCATTTATGGCTTCCACGCGAGCTGCAAAAGGGGTCGGCCGTACGTATTCGATACGTGCCAACGGAGTCAGGGCCAAAGATTCGCCGTTACGAACAGCATTAAAGCATTGTCATTTTGAGAAATATTTAGTTTCCAAGTTCATTTCATTACACTGCTCAAAAACTTTCGCAAGTTTTCGTTTGGGCAGTCATGTGATAATTCTGCACATGGGCCTCGCTGGCGTGGAAGGCGGGGGACACAGGTTCCCCCAATATTTTCAGTTATATCTAGCAGTTTAATTATAATTTCATATTTTTGTTGAAGAGTTTCAATATACCATATTACAACGACAAATATTCATTTAATAACATTGAGAGACGTGTAAAACGGTAACATCATTCACACAAATCTCTAAACCGTCCTTGATAAGTGAACAAAATGCATGGGAAAGAAATATTATGAATATCCTTCCGAACAGACGGGTAAATGTGGGAATTCCTGGTGAACCTGCATTTCCATATCCAACGAAGAGGGCCAATAAGCACACTGCTAACTAGTATTGCTCGAAGAGCCGCCGACATCGTCTGTGTGGCTGCCGTGTTTTTCTGAGCCGCTTAATATCAGAGTACTTTATTGAGTTCATGACGATCTGCGACAAAACTAGACATTTTAAATCTACTGCTTGCTCCGAGTTTAATTCAGTAAAAAAACAAAAAAAACAAAAAACAGTCGCGGCTTTAACTGAAATTCCGAGGAGATTCACACTTCCTTAGATGACACGCCTCTCCTGTTTTAGGAGTCCGAGACGCCGGTGATTCTGGAAGTTCAAAGGTAGGTATCTTTATCCTAAATAATTGATGGAATAGTAATTTTGAATTGAATAGGAAGAGAACTAGCGATAAATGAAATGTATCGTGATGTGAGGAATATTCTTCTCGCTCTTCTGCCCTCAAAAACTGCAAGAAGAAAATTTGCACATAGCGTCAATAGATTTTTTTAAAAATCATTAATGAGAGATTCACATTAAGCGTTGAGATTTATCTCGGAGATACACTCACTTCTATACTTCACTCTAGAAACCTGTCGAATTACGACGTATCAGTTTATACATAGGTACTTTTTCCGCGGAAAATGTAAGAAGAAACACGAATTTTAAAATACAGCTATAGATTCTTACGTATATTGGTGATATCACTCTCTCTAAACATCTCAGTGGAAAACGCAATGAAATGGAACTTCAAATATATAATCTTAAAACAACTCTTGATTCCTTATACGAGTAGAAAATTGGAAAGTTGAAATGTCATCCAGATAACGTAATCAGTAGAGGAATCCGAGTACTAAAGTGAACGTGATAAATATTATTTAACTACTTAACTAACTCATTTAGACTCGGATTAAGTTCTTTAGAAACGAAAGCCTTAAAAAACATGATTTTGATTTAACGCTGGATTCTATGACAAGAACTAAATTTTCAGTATTCCTGCGAGACGCAGAGTCGGGAAAGATTGCCAAAATGTCGGGCGTCAGTTGTTCTACTAAGGACACTCGACCAATTACATTCTGCAGTCCAGAATGCGTCATCATCCAGACGGCCAAGATTAGCGGAGCATTTTGTGTTCGCAGTTTTTCACAAAGATGCACTGCGTGCCGCCGCCCACGCCGCCGACCAAGGATGAGAGCTGCCTGCGTAGCGCCCCGTCCATAAATAGGGGGCGTGGCGCGGCGGCGGGGAGGGGGCGTTCGCGGCGACGGCTACGGCATCGTTTGCTCTTTCCGTAGAGCAGATTTAGGCCGAGGTGCGCCGCCCGCCACCTACCGAGTGCAACATGCCCGCGCAGCACAAGACCATTGCACAGTGTGCGCTTGCCAGATTCACACAACACTGTCGAATATAATCAAATGAATAGGTAGTGCTCTTCGGAGGAATTTCAAGTAAATAGCTACTGGTGTTAAAAAAGGATATTCATCTTTTGGAACATTATGCTTTTGCCACAAATTTATGAAATATACTGTAATATACCAAAGAACCTTGGGGAGGCCAAGTCACGGAACGTTGTAAATAAAAAAAAAATTAATTTAAAAAAGGACGAGTTACAAGTTTTATAATTGTCCACGAAAGCCACAACAATACGATTAAAATACAGGTGGCATAAAAAACAATAAAAAATAAAAATAAAAAAAAGAACGAGATTGGGGGGACCCCGAGTAGACACACCAAGAAGGAATTCTCTCGAATTGTTGGGTGTGGAGTGGGTACTATCTTGGTGAGATATAGGAAGGGAAGATGCGGGGTATTATAGCCCCAAAGGAGAGGAATATGGTAGAAGGATCCTGAACGTGAAGTGGAAGAGGCGGGGACACGACACGGCAGCGCAGTGCAAGAGAGTGTACGACGATTGGTAGCGCGCGAAGAAAGAAAAAGAAAGGAAAGTAATGTAAATAGATTTTTAGTTGGCTGCCAATAATAATTTAAGGTAATTTGTTGATTGTTATATCCCATACTTGAATAAACGTTACGTTTGTTGTTTTGTTATTAAAGAATTCCTGAATTAAAGATTACATGCAATACCAACCCAAATTGATGAGGAAAATCTCCAGAAAGCGTTTCACGAACGGACCGTCACCGTGAAGGTAAGATTGAATTAGCGTCAGATCCGTATGTATTAAATTTATCTCAATATTTAATAAATACAAATTAATTTTAATTCTACAAGTCGACCTGCGTAGCCGAGATTGTGAATGCTGGAACATCTTGTCTTTCTCCGCTCGAACTGTTCCGGATTGGAATCCCGCCTCTGTAATGCATGTTAGTTCATGTTGTGGCATGATGGAACCATTTATCACCCTTGAACTACCTTCCATTTCTCTTGACCCCCCCCCCCTGCTCCCGAATAAGATGACTGTCCGCAATGGGTCTACGGGCTACAATGACCAGCGCGGAATGAGGAAGCTGGCTCTCCTAGAAGGGAGAAAGTGCCGAGATGGGCCAAGGGCTACCTCAGAAGGGGAAGTGGGAACAGGCGGGTATCTAGGCTGAGACACTCCAGAAAGTGAGGCCCTGCAGTGCCATTAAGTTTTCTTCGAAGCCAAAAAGAAACCCATACGAGTAACAAAATTGATGGTAAATTGGATAGTGTATGAAGCTCGGGATGGGAGTCGCTAACACCTGTGTAAAGTGAAGCAACCTTAAATAATACATTAAAAAAGTATTATTTAATTATAAAAATGTTAGATCGAGTAAACCCTAGAGAGCAGAGAGTAGAGAAGTAACGTTGGCTCTACTTTCCGTCAAAACTAAAGTTAAGTCCTATTGAAATCAGTTTTCAAAGTTTACGGCAACACTCAACCTTTGCATTTGTTTTTAATTCACGAAGGAAGTTATTGTATGCATTAAAAAATCGACAAAACTTTTATTCGTGATGAAAGTTAGCTATTTTCACAATATTAAATGCATAATCCTCGAAATATTCGCAGCACACGGTTGTCACTACGGTTCAATATCGATGTAATTCAACGAATATAATTCTCCAGTTCCCAATATTCAATTTCAATAAAATAATCCCAGTGCATTATTGATATTAGCGCATTACCATCCACGATCCAGTTCATCAGCACCGATATCGCGTAAAAGAAATAAAAGAACATTGAATGACATACCAAAACGTCAATACAATTTATTTATATACCAATTCTACGCTCAATTATTATTCAACGATTAATTCTATTGCATTCAAATTATACGCGCGATTACTTTCACTATTTCTCCATGATTTGTTATCAGCTACATCATCCAGGATTTAAAAGAATTCCAAAAGTAATCATCGTTCAAGACGCAACGTTGTCTTCACGCAATTACCACTAGATCATATTAAAACACGCTTCTTTTTTGAACTTTTTGTTCGTATCTGGTAGAATAGCCAGTCTTGTTTCATCACTACATACAGGTTCCACAACGCAATCGTCAACCACTACATAATGTAGTTCCACAAAACTAAAACGAAAAAAAATCATTATTATTCACACTCACACGAGCCCACTTTACATTTTATTTTATATACAACTATTATATAAGTACCTGACGTTCTGTATCGCTCTTTAAGAACAGACAAACTGATCCGATTTAAAAAAAATCTCTCAGCCCATCTCTAAAAGTTTCATCCGCGGCTTACAAAAAGGAGACTTATTAAACTTTTGGTCCTGTGTTTCAAATCACATTTTTTGTTATAAAATACATTCTAAGGAAAATGAGTCGCTGCGAACGGTGAATGGTACAAACTTAAAATAATAGAGGTTCTTCTGCAGAACTCTACGTAACCGCTCCTGTGCAAATCATTTTAGGGTCTTCAGTCGTTCATGCATTTTGATTAAAGCGCAGTCAGCACGACAGAAATTCACCGATTTCATATGAAGATAAATATTATGTTGTGCTTTCCAGGATGTATAACAGAATTTGCAATGCTTTTCCACTATCCCCAAACGCATCTAAAAATGAAACAAGGAGCCTTTGACAATGGCTTCTCATCACACCAAATATATAAAACCAAATATCTAGGGGTATATATTGGGGATACATATGTTAATGTTGGTAATATGTTGGATTTCAAGATTAGAATTCTAGTCTCAACGGTGAACAATTATACGTAATGTTACTTTGGAGATGTTATTGATTCGTTTGATTGGCTGATTGATTGGTTCCAAGCGCGCCAACAGCTAAGGCAATTAGTCCCGTAATATAGTGCAATTAGCATGTATTTATCGCTGGAGGTAGCTGTGATTCCCCCGCCAGATGGCGAGATCCGGCCATCCCGTCGGCTTGCGGGTTTCCCCAACCAACCACGTCTCCCCCAACGGGACACGGCCTTGCCGCACCGGGACAAGCTCTAATCTTCCGACTGGTCACCCGGCATGTGTGGAAGGTAATGCATGTAAGTGAAAGTGTGTGTAAGTAAGGAGTGAAGATAAGTCACGGAAGAGGAACGAAAGGCGGTTCGTGACCCATTTGTCAGGGTACTGCTCTGCCATTCGCCTGGTGTTGATCGAAGAAACCATGGAAAAATACGAATCAGAGCAGCCGGTCGCTAGAATTCTCCTCCAGACAGCGGCAGAATTCAACATAGCTACTTAGCCAGTGTCGAAAATCCTGCCACTGTCGGGACTCGAACCCTAGTACGTCCCGGTCAAAGGCACTGCAGTGACATCAGTTGATGCTCTGAGCCACCTAAACCTGTTTTTATTGTTTCGTCTACGACTGTTACGAAGTTTCTTGATAAGTTACTTGACCAACATTCTCCCAGATACTAACTCGTCACTGGGGAAGCAGGAAAAAATTGCATTGATCTCTTATAAGACGTGCCCACTTCCCAATGTTGATTTAAAAACCTTTAAATGATTCTAAGATTAGATGATCTTTAAAAGACAGACAACCTTCGTCAGACAGGCACAGCGGTCAATGGACAACTTTAGATGCTACTGTATTTTCGTATTCTAAATCAGCAACTAAAAAAGAAAACAATGGGAGGCACTATCAATGGGTCAGCTAACTGCTTCTTAACTCCTACAATACGATTAGGTTTTTTCGCGTCTCTCGCACCAGCCAAACAGTCGTCACGACTTCGTCACAATGAACCCCCCTCCTTTTTTTACTCAAATCCAACTCATCCAATACTACTCCGCCGTCTATTGTTTCAAAATATAATTAGAGAAGGCGTTAGAAGAATTGCGAGAAGGGGGGATTAGCATCTTATAACGCCTTGTAAAGATGACAATTGTGGCCAATAATAATAATAATAATAATAATAATAATAATAATAATAATAATAATAAACTTGAACATTTAAACATCAATATAATAATAAAAAGTACATACAGAAATATATTACACATATAAATACATATCTATAAGTATATAGTACATAAATGTATGTATACATATTTATATACATAAAAGTAATTTAAATATTCTTACATTATTTTTTAAAAGCCTAATCTCGATTTCAATGTAAACGTATAATTTCTAAAGTTAACATTTGCTTTGATATTCATGAACTAATATAAAATTCTTTAAAAAGCTGTTGAGGTTGTTCAGTCATTCAGCTAGTATTCGCGCTCCAGAAATCTGCTTTTAAAACAAGAAGTTCATGAGTGCAGGGACCCAAGGAGATGTAGAAATAGCATGTAGCTCTACACCGTCATCCTACCCCAGTTCATTTCAACCATTCAAATCCGTGCCCCCCTTCAACAAGATAATCATCATCCGCATAATTATAACTCGCGAATTGAGAAAATTATACTTGTCTCAAAAACCATAATAAGCTATATGAGAAATCATAATAAATTATATGCAACTTTCGTAGTAATGTAGAATCCAACAATTCGAAAAATACTTTGAAGCAACTAGGAAACCAAGCAATTGTTATGCACAAAATACAATTTCGGTAATAATCGGAATAATAATAATAATAATAATAATAATAATAATAATAATATTCGGATTTAAATTTAACAAAAAACAGTTGTTTAAAAATAGATGAAAACAATCATACTTTTGCAAAAATTCTATTTCTTTCGATTTTCTAGCCTACCCAGAGAAAGACGTTAAGACCTGTTTTATCGACAAGCTCTCCCACGAATAAAGCAAATTCCAGCGCTGGGGTTGCAGGACACGAGTTGCCGATTCATAAACCACTTACAGGCCGCGTAAACGTAACGACGGCGGCTCGGAGCGGGGAGGAGCTGGGCAGAGCGGAACGGGGCAGAGTGGGACGGGGCTCCACCGGCCGGGGGAGCCAGCCAACGCCTCGCAGCCTTAAAGCCGCTAGGCGCTTCCACAATCCTCTCTCGTCGGAATACACACATTTCCTACATCCCGTGGTCCACAGTGGTCTCTCTATCTGATTATCGAAATTTATGAAAATCAAAAAGGTGGTCCGGATTCTAAATTCTAAAGGCTCTCGAATACCTCGAATAGGACAAAATCTCGAATCTTCTTTTTGAGTGGTCGAGTATTAATATAATGAATTTAAATAATTTAATAGGAAACGGGGCAAGTCATCAGTTTTGAAGGAACTTTCGAGATCTAGATTTTACTCTAACTTAACAGTGAAAATATTAATGTATTATATTATGTTTAATGAAATACCTAATAAAAACATGAAGACTGAAATACAAAAGCAGGCTGAATATAGGTAACGTCATGTAAAAACAATTAGTTATTGAACATTAGTTTTCGATCATAATTCAACATAATTCCCACATTTGGGAACTGCCTCTTCCCAAAATAGGCTGAAAATGGAGAACATTATTCCCATTCTAAGTACAAAATAGACACATAATAATAAGACGAAATAGAAACATTTAAAAGGGAACGGATTTCTATTAACAATTCTTTAAATTCTGATCGATTTTTTTTGTTGACAAAATTATGAACATGGGAGTTCAGACACCCGGCGTATCAACATGAAAGAGCCGATGAGTACACAGCACGTCATTAGATGCACAGATTACCAAAGAATTTCGACAAAAAATTTCGACTCGGTCTTTTAGTTTCCAAGTGTCGATGTAACTCCAGTCAGAATTCAATACGAAACGACGGCACTTTCTTATGCAACGGTTCCCTGGGAGTGAGGCCTCGGGGTTTACGGTTTTCTCCTTCGGCCGAAACGTCCGGTGCCCATCACGGCAAGGCAGCAAGGGGCGGTCGCCGGCAGCAAGGGGAGAAGCACGCGCCCGATCAAAAATGCATCGCGTTTCGAGGAGCACGAAGGCCAGGGCTTCCCAAATGAGGGGACATTTATAACCAGGGGACGAATGAAGACTCGCGACTCGGAACGACATGGGGCGCTTCCGCGTGCCCACAATGACCGCCGTTGCAAACGAGTAAAGGTGATCCAAAGAAGGGATGACATTCTCTTTAAAAGCTAAGAAACGTAACTGCCTATCTTCAGAAGCTTCGAGATCGATTAAAAAAGAAAATAAAGAAAATACTTACTGTGAACTGTGCCGCGTTTAAACAACTAATTTTAAGTATACTGTCAGAAATTTCTACATTACTTTTAACATAAAGTACATGCAAGTAATTTTCATGTATATAAATTAAATTTAATGTACACGCACAGTAACTAATAATAGTTAAGTCAATTAAATTACACTGATTTTATTTTAAGCATTAAATTTAATGTACATGTACATTAATATTCCTTTAACTACAAGGTAAATTAAAATTCTTGTACAATCGTCATTAAATCTACATTAAATATAATGTAATTTCTGACAGTGTAGCTGACTAACGAGGAATCCTGGTTAACGATTCAGACTTGTCTAGGGGAGGGGGGAAACTGGCGCGTTGCTCTTGCTTCCCTCAGAACAAGACACCTCATCTGAGGCCCAGGGAGATGAAATTGGGTAACGCATTTGCCCAACGCAAGGAAGGAGGACTTCTGGCGACATCCAAGACGACTATTTGAACTCAATGCTTCGTCAAGAAACCCAACCCTATGTTGTAACTTTTTTGTGAAACCATTTTCATACAATGAACTCCACGAGCACATAATTATTCCCTGACCATTACAATATTTCACATGTGAACGAACAGATCCTCAGATTAATTTATCCCTTGTTTAAGGTTTCTCCTTGTAACAAATTTCGCCATATAAATACTTATCATCGTAAATGATACTAATTGCACAGTTCAAAAATAGACATTATTATTTTAACAAACTTAAATGAATTGCCATCTTTGAGTTATTTCCATGAAGCAAATAGGAAACAGACTTAATATTTAACAATGACGTTCACGGTCCCTGCAACAGAAGTAATTCGGGCTCCTTGCACAAGCAGTGGCGAATGGCGAGATTTGGCTCGTGGGGGTAATCACCAACGCCCGTTCAGAGAGGTCGGAAGTCGGATGCCTCTCGCTGAGCGGCCAAGAACGCACTTTAACACGGGGTGAGACGAGCCCTCCTCAGGGAAGGATCGTGTAAACCCCTGCGGGAGACGGCGGCGGCGGCGGCGGCCGCGGTGGTGTTGACCGACACAATCGATACGCGCGCGTTCACAGATTCCGCTCCGCGGCGCGGCGCCGGGGCGGCGCGGCGGGAGCGGAGGCTTCTTACCGCGCGGCGCCCGCCGCCGCCCACGCGCAAGTTGAATCGGCGCGCACAATTACAGCCACCCCCTTGGGGCCCCCCTTAACGCCGAATCTCTCGGTGTTCGCGTTAATGACGACCTGACTCCGACTTTTGTGCGCCCTAGGCTGTCAAATGTTTTAGCGCACTTTTAATTTGTTTTTAAACATTAAAGCTATTTATAATATTTTGAATAAAAAATGTACGATATTCGTGTACGTACGCAAATATTGTGTACGTTAAGTAACTGATTATAAAATTCCACGTATTGATTAATAAATATACTAAATTTGTATCATTTTATCTGTATATACCAATGGATAATTAACACTTTCTTTTGTTACAAAGATGAAAATAAATATTTCTATACAAACATTTAAAAATCCGCCTTATGAAATTTTGCATCCGCCGAAATTCGCCCGACCCCCGCTGCAGCCTACTCAGTCTACTGGGTAATCGGGCACTGATGACGACGCCCGGTGTGTTGGCCTTCAAATATCGTCCGCTTCCATTGCGGTTTGTTTGTGAGATGCGTATTCCAAAGTTGTGATAGGAATCATTTACAGCCAGATCATTATATTTTCTGACGAATGTTTAGTTTGACGATGTATTCAAAATCTTGCAATTACATTACTTTTCAATGACCATAGAGTAAATACTACTCAAAACGAAGATGCCTCTATAAAAGTAAATGAATTGGCGTTGATGCCTTGAATCCTCTACTTTGTTGGTATTCGCCATATTTATTTTGACGTAATTTATTAGGGTCTACGCCGTAGCTAAAATGTTTTCGTCTCATCATAAAAATGCATTATTTCAAAATATGTAAGAGCGGAGAGATACTCCAGTGTACGCTGTAAAACATAACCCTCCTTCCTTTGCGCACACGGTAAAAAAAAAGGAGTAACACAGCGTATCATAGATAGGCTCAGTAGTTCTGAACAACGAAATAAGCTAATAAACAAGCAGCTAACTACTAGAACAACGAAATAATTAATTTGGTGCGAAAAAAACTCCTTTCTAGCAATCTTCCTAACAGCAAAGGACTAAATCCAGCCATGTTAATTCAAAAACCCGCAACGTATGCCCGCTGAGTAAGTAGCGAATAGATCTATGATTTATGAGAATTGTTTACAAGCACGATACATCATCTCATTACACTACATACAGCAGAAAATCATAGTTTGTAGAGAATATCGACCAAGGTTGTACGGATTGTACATGTGCAGTGTTTGACATTTTAAGAGAACTGAAAGCTAGCAGTCAAATTTCAGACCCGCTATTTACATGTTCTGACTGATTGAAATTAAGGAAAGAATTGACTTGCCAAAAGTATGCGATTCTCAGCCAACACTGAAAAGAAAATGCTTGAATTTTTTTCCGAACAGAGACGTATCAGTGGTAACACAAACCCTTTTCACGTTGAGTGCTAGAGAAGTTTCATAAACCTTAAAATAATTTATTCCTATTCATTAGCTGTCTGGTGTGCAGTTATTTATCTACCTGATATGACTGAACAGTCGAAGCACGCAGATTTTATTTACACACTTCTGTAATTAACTAAGACGATAACAGTATCGCCACTTATGTGTCAATTATGTCAATCTCAGAAACAAAGTAAATTTAAGCTCTTCCTAAAATTTCATTTTTGCGGAAATCACATCACATTGAGTACGCCTAATATATGTTTATTGGGTGCGAAAAAAGGTACCTTGTTAAGAACAGCCAGCATCAACTAGCCCGTTGAGATGTGCTGTAGCTAAGGATCAGCGAGAGGCAACGTCGCAGCAAGTTTTAAAACCGCCATAATCGACTTTCCTAACACAAGTTACTCATGATACGGCAGGGAGGTTATCACGAGGCCGCTTGCATCGGCAAGCAGGCTTCTTTCGTCACGCACTTGCTAGCACGGGATTTCTTAAAGCCATAAGAAAGAAATTCTCACGCGTATTTCATGTGGACGAAGTAGGACAAAGCAGGACAACCAGACACTTTCTCTTTCTTGCGCGTGGTATCTAATCAAAAATTGATAAAATTAGGAATACGAAAAAAAAACCTATCCCAAATGAGAATAGTTGTGCGTATTGCGCTTCGTATGCTCTAAGTTTGGTTTGGTTTGTTTTTTTCGTGTTTCCGGGCGCGTCAACTGCTTTGCTCATTAGTCCCGTTAGTGTAGTGCATGTTTTTCTCGGGAGATGGCGGTGGTCTTCCCCCGCTGGATGGCGAGATCCGGTGCCGATCTACCGTTGGGGTTTTGGGGCCCCTAGTGGCTTGGCTAGTGGGGTTTCCCTAACCAGGACTCTCCCACCAGCGGGCACGCCCAGCGGGACAAGCTCTAAGCTCCTACCGGTCTCCCGGAATATGTGGTAGTGTAGTGCATGTTAGTGTTAGTGTGTGTGTGTGTGTGTGTGTGTGTGTGTGTGTGTGTGTGTGTGTGTGTGTGTGTGTGTGTAAGGGGAGAGGATAAGACAAGGAAGAGGAAGGAAGATCGCGCGCGGTCCGTGGCCCGTTTGGTAGGGTACTGCTCCGGCATTCGCCTGGTGTTGATCGGAGAAACCACGGAAAACTACCGATCAGAGCAGCCGTCCGCTAGAATTCTCCTCCAGGCAGGACTGAATTCGACCTAGCTGAAAACTAGTGTCGAAAATCCTTCCGCCGTCAGGCCGACTAGGACCCCCGGTCAGTTATCACGATCGATTACTAATTAAGAAGTATATGGCCATGTAAGAGGAGTTGAGGGTTACGTTAGATACCCAGCTTCTCCATAAAATACAAAATCAATTAAACAGTTCCGATTTTCATTAATATAAATATTTTGTCACATCGAGTTTTCTCATACTACGCCAACAGGCTGATTTATCATATTCAGTGCATTACTGCCTATGACACAACTGACGTCAGGAGACAGCAAGGCTTCGAAGAAGACCCGTCCATATTAAATATTTGCTACTCATATTTCGCATTACGGAACTATGCTTTTTCCTGCATTTGGTGTATAAAGAACTGTGTACCGTATAAATCCTGTACTGTGGAAATGCAATATCAGTGAAGACTTTTTTTTTTAAAAATAATTTCTTGCAGTGTTTTACGCAAACATTTTATTCGTTATTCTAAAGCCGTGTGGGTTCAGCGTCATGGAAAATCATTTTGTGTGGTTTTGTTCAGAAGTATTTTTGCTGCTGCAAATCAGTAGTTACGACGATTAACGTTAAATATGTTAGTAAATAACTAACATGAGATATAATTCATTAACAGTAACTCTCACAAAAACTTGCACGAAATAACATTATAGGTTCCAGAGACATGATTCTATTACGTTTTTACAGTAGTCAACAAATTTTCACTCCATTTTTTTCGGATATTGGCAGCTTACTCAGACTCAAATTTATGACACAACTAGATTTATTCCGAATATTATCATTCAGGTACAAACGAGTGGTAGTTTACAACAATTTTCACCAACTCGCAGCTCCAAATTAAAAAGCTTCAAAAAATATCAAAATAAGGTCGAAGGAGATTCAACTAAAAAAAAGATAACAAAATAAACTCAAAATTTCATGACTTCCGAGCAATACATAACAAAACTTTTTGTGATTCAGGGGCTTTTCCTGCCTTTATTTAATGAAGCAGTTATATAATGAAATATTGATCATAGTTTTTAAAGCCCATTACATTTGATGAAAATCCAATCTTTATCGCATGACTTCGACACTGTACACTTGTCAATTAAGCAACAATTAAGCCATATACATACCAAGAAGTCTGTGCAGTATTTAAACAGAATTATACAGTCATATACAGAGACGGTATTTTCGTGAAGATTTTGCACTCTCTATGATCATATTTTTTGTACAGGTAAAACCTAATATTGTAAGAAAATTTAAATGCATTCTTTTTGAAAAAGCTCGCGTGGATGTGGAGTTGTAAGTCTTCCCCTTAATTTTGGTTAAGTAAACGAAGCACAATGAAATTCTAGATCAACTTTCATTCGTAATACAAAAACGCCTTTTGAATTCAGTCTTTGTGTCACAATGATGACGGCTTGAAAGACGAACCTTCACAAATCTTCACTTATGAATTAGAGATCAGAACACCCAAACCCACTCGTCAACAGGAAGAACATTACTCGAACTTGCAAATGTAGGCAAAAGCAAATTCATTAAAACCAGGTACCATACTTCCCAAACTCTTAAAAACAACATAACACGTTCAAAACGCATTATATAACAGCGTCTGAAGGGGGGCTCTCTCGATTTCCATAACCGCTCAACTGTAAATTAATTTTTCAAATATGGTTTTTCACAACACTGCCCATTTCTAGTTTAAAAAAAGTAAAAAGACTGGCGCTTAAGAGAGAACTAGCGGAAGTAGGAGGGAGTACGGTAGATTACTACGCCAGATCGCGAGTAGTATACACAGTGCCGTGACGCAACAACGAAAATTGCCGTCTTCCGTTCGGCGACTGTCACTGCGGCGGGCGTCACGGTCGCGTGAATTCGTCTGCAACGACGCGGGCCGACCTGTCCATTGCATTTCGAACGCCCACCAGAAATTTCCAAGATGGAATAACAGATTTTCCCGTTCACTGCCGTAACAAACTCGGTAATATTAGAAGTTTCTGGCTCTTGGAGTAAGTATTAAAGTATTATCCAATTTCCACAAATCGACCACAAAAACTTCGGTACTTCAAATACGGCGCACTACACTCACAATCTTTTCCATTTTTGACACATACGTACAAGTGGACATGCATACTAATTAATAATTACGGGTTTTTAGATATTTGTAGGAATTTCAGAGAGGAATAACGGATTTGATAATTATTTTGGATTTTAACTAGATTTAATACGAACGTAGTTCATCGCAGTAACATCGAGACGAGTTAAAATTCATTTATTTTCCGTACAAATTCGGACAAACTGCACCATGCCGCACGTTCTCCGCCAGAACGTAACACGTACGCTAATAATCAGGCAACAGGTTCCCGGAGCCCCGCAGCTGGTAGGGAATCCAGCCGCAGACTTCCGCACAACTGCTCCACCGTCAATCTGCTTTGCGGCGGCAGCGGCGGCGCACAGGATGTTTACGTTCGCAAGCGCGGAGCCTGGACGACCGCCGGCCGTCGGCCGGAGACGGACCGGGAAGAGGCGGGGCGGGCGAGCGGACGGGCGACTGCCGGCGGTCGCGGGGGCCCGCGCGACGCGGCGCCCAATCCCGGCGGGGGGACGGACGGGCCCCCCTGACGTAATGGCGCCCGCGCTGGAAATAGCTGATTAGGCCTGGCCGTCCCGGCCGGCCGCGGCTCCGGCTGGCCCCTGCGTTCGACGGCGCCGCGCCGCACCGCGATGATCGTGAGACGTGATGGGAGAGGGGGAGGGGCGCCCGCTTATCGATTGATTGATAGTGATTCCGGGCGCGTCAACTACCATGGTCATTAGTCCCGTAAGTGTAGTACGTGTTTTGCTCGGTGTCTTCCCCCTCTCGATGGCGAGATCCGGCGCCGACCTACCGTCGGCTAGCGAGGTTTTCCTCAACCAGGTATCTCCCACCAGCGGGGAGACCCGGCGCACCCGGGACAAGTACTAAGTCCCTGATCGGTCTCCCGGCATGTGTGGTAATGTAGTGCATGTTAGTGTGTGAGTGTGTGTGTAAGAGGTGAGGATAGGACGAGGAAGAGGAAGGAAAGATCGTGCTCGATCCGTGGCCCGTTGGTTAGAGTATTGCTCCGACATTCGCCTGGTGATCGAAGAAACGACGGAAAACTACCGATCAAAGCAGCCGGTCTCTAGAATTCTCCTCCAGAGAGCGACTGAACTCAACCTAGCTGAAAGGCTAGTGTCGAAAATCCTGCTGCCGTCGGGACTCGAACCTAGGTCCTCCCGGTTAGAGGCGCTGCAGTGAATCAGTTTATGCACTGAGCCACCGCTCCCGGTCCGCTTATCGAGGATGGTCGGATTTCTCATCGCGTGCCGTGTGCGGCGATAAGTGCACACTCGAAGGCAGGCTGCACCCGTGAGACGATTATGTCAACCGTATAAATGTTGCGTTATGCGTTGTATGAATAGTGGTTATTTTCCCAGGCGTTCCAGTTCCGCCGTAGTCGCGGACTTTGATCGTCTCTAGTGTGACAGCATTCAGGTATCATCACGTCACTATGTGAAGTAGATAGCTTTCTTATCTCTTGGTTCTGCTAGCTCGAAGGTCTTTTCTTTTCATTGGTACATAAATTAGTATGTTTGTGTACATCGGTCGGCTCGAGATCATATTTTCTATTCAGATTTGAGTCTGAGAATTGTCTAAACAATCTGTCTTAAGGAGTTACAGCATTTTTATTTTCAGACATATTACGTAGCATGAACGAATACTCTTCGTTCTTACTAATTTTCTCAATTCTTGACTTTTGTTAGGCCAATCACCTACATTATCAAGAACTGAGAAAACCACTTTCCTCCGGGCGAGTCAGCATTTTAAAAGCCTTCGATTATAAGTACTATCAAAGAGACCAGATATAAAATGTAACCCAAATATACTTTCTTATCATTTTCTGTAACACAAATTTGCCCAGAAAGGTATTATAAAAACAATGGAAAAAATACTACTACTTTGCGAAGTGTCGTGTTCGCAAGTGTGAATAATGTCCATTTTCAGTCAATGTGTGTCATCAGTAACCTACGTCACTTCACCATTGCCAAAATTAAAAAGGTTCCTTCGGCAAACTATGCTCAAAACGCTCGAATTTCGCATAGCTTCGCACGCAAGTCACATTTGCTTGGAATCCTAATTCAGAACGCCAATGTTTCATACGTTCCACGCTGCAAGGTAACGCTTTCGTCCTTGATGCAGGAGTACACTAATGGCGGAAAAATATCGGGGAGACCCGCGACGCCGCCCCGGCGCGTCGCGTCGCTTGCCCCGCCCCTCCGGAAGCAGGGGCCTCGCCAGGGCGCGGGAAAGGGACGAGGGCGGACGGTCGCCGTGAGAACAAGCGCCGGCGCTCAAGCAGGAAGGGGCTGCCACCTGGATACCACAAACGCATACCTCCTCTGCAAGAAATTCTGCTCGGCAGGACGAATGGCTGGAGTTCGCACTCCGGAATTTTCTATCGTACGGTGATTGGCCTAAATTAATATGGACGAGTACACGTTTGTTGAGACTTATCGAAGAAAGCAATAAAGATAAAAAGAGAACGGAAGAAGAAGGTGTAGATTTGAGGGAAGACACAAACTACTTTCTTAATAAGAGACTTCGATCTTTGGAAATCGCTGCAGAAACGTGATGGAAACACTGCATTGAACGTGACGTGTCCCGAACCACCAAAACTCCATCGACTACGAACGCGGATGCCATCGCCCACATCAATATTGGGGGAATGGGGATAAGTTTTAAAACCACCACAAACTCTTCTGGTTCTACCAACAAAAATTCAATAACTCCTGCGTTCGAAAAATTAACGACTATTGTGATAAGTTAAGTGTTAACTTGGCATTAAAACAGCACGTATATCAATTACTCGAGACACATTTTGCTCTGAAGCCGGTCTATCCATTTTCCTCGTATCCCACCACTTCCGACCCTCAAAACACTTATGTGCGGTTGGAATTGCCCGAAGCCACAAAATGATTTACATCCGTACTGCGGTAAGGGTTTTTTTCTACATTAAAATGCGATTCAGAAAGCAAATACTACTTTCATTATCTTCCTTCACTAAACAATTCGTCGAATAGCGTTTTCAATCGGCAAATGAGCAATAACTGCACACTTTTAGATATTATAAGTAGTAGCGCTACAACATCCATGCTTTCTCGCATTATTTATAAATTTGGAATTTTCGGAAATTCAGAGTTCAGCGAAAATGAGACATGCGCCATTTTTAAGCATTGTTTTATCTATACAAAAAATTAACGAAAATAATTGCATTCATTATTGAAAAAATGTTGAAAATGTTCGTGAGTCTTCTTGGAAAATGACCTCAAAAATTAGTTTCAAACTCAGAGAGCCTCAAATTGCTTTGAATTGATCGATAATATCAATTTTGGAAAAAATCTGCTCAACGGTTTTGGCGCTAGCATTGTCCACAGGACAGATTTTTGCCATCAATGGATTTTTCGGTATCGAGGACCCACAAACGGATTATGACTACACAACGTGCTAGATGAAGTAATTTACTATATATATATATATATATATATATATATATATATATATATAGGAACAAGATTTAGTGAGTAAGAGCACTTTTTGGTTATCAGGGCCCTTCAATAAAAGTTTTTATGTCGAATTCACCGTTTTCGGACGCACGATTACTACACTTTCTCTTCTTACGAAGTAAGAGCGTGAAATTAAAAATAATTTCTGAAGATTCTGCTGTATACATTTATGCTTAAATGTTTCTAAATATTTTTTCAGTGTCCACAACGATTTCCTATAAGAATGATATCGCAAGGAAAATACGTTTATGTTAATTGGCCCAAATTATTAAAACCTCCTTAGAATCGTGCGATGGAAAAAAAAACTAATCACGCACTCCACTGGTTGCAGGACAGAAAAGCTATGAAGTGAAGGGCCTATCTTCAAAGCAGTACCACATTTGTCCTTGACATTCCAAGACGTGTCATGAGCCGTCAGTCTGTCCTCCTCCACAAGAAAACGACGCCAAAGACTGTCCATATAGCCCTTCCCAATGAATGCAAATGAAGTAGCAGTCAACAAAAGCGAGCGACGCGCTACTAACCAGAGCTATGTGACGATTTGTTCGTTGTTCGTGAACCACTACAGAAAACTACTGGAAGACGCTAGGAGTGTTCTATCACACACATCCCCCGTTTCCATAGTTTTTTTTGGGGGGAGGGAAGATTTTCATCTTCTTTTAATTTTATCTTAATATCTGATTCTCGAATTCCGCATTAAAACGACAAAAACCGCTGACAAATTTATCAGCTTCGAATTTACTAAAAAATGGATCAACCCAAACCATTATTGGATATTAATCTAAAAGAAAGCAGAATTAGCTGGTCACTTTGTGGCATTTTAATGAGCTTCGGATTCTTTAATATTTTGCTTTAAGTTAATCAAATTCGCATTACAGAAACATTAACATTTTCTCAATACTGTATACACAAAGTACGATTAAAGGCGAAAACTAACATATGCTTTTATCGGAAAAAATATCATTAACCTCCCAGTAACCATCAATGGAAATTTCTGAACTATTATTTTTCTTCAAGAGCGATAACCTGTCGGAAATTCTTACGATCATTATAAAAGTGCCATACATAATAAAGCCGATACTACTGCCCGAATGATTCTATTCATTTGGATGCTCGTTTAGTCAGCTGTCTCCTACAGAGAAAAATAACTCCAATAACATCACTTTAGTAAATTCTACATTCGCGGTTGTGTGTCGAAAGTAATATTGTTTTACAGACCATATGCGTCGTCATTCACAGAATCCCACTGCGTTACGGGAAGCAACACATGGGCCCCCGGAGACCTCGTCCAGCTGCCCTCGAGGCCTTATTAAAGCCCGCCACTCGCGCAATCGACGCTAATGACATTTCAGCTACACAAGCGAAGCGACGAGGCATCCCGCAGCGCCGCTACCAGTGGAACCGCAGCACGAGAAGCGCGACACGAAAGCCCCGCTGCTCTCTCGGCAGAGCTGTCACTTGCGGAGGCATTAATGGATCACTTCTCCAAGACGGCAATTGATAGATTGATTTTTTCGTGTTTCCGGGCGCGTCAAATGCTTTGGTCATTAGTCTCGTTAGTGTAGTGCATGTTTTTTTCTAGGGAGATGGCGGTGATCTTCCCCCGCTGGATGGCGAGATCCGGCGCCGACCTAGCGTCGGCTAGTGGGGTTTCCCCCTAACCAGGACTCTCCCACCAGCGGGGCACCGCCCCAGCCGGGACAAGCTCTAAGCTCCCGACCGGTCTCCCAGAATATGTGGTAGTGTAGTGCATGTTAGAGTAAGTGTGTGTGTGTGTGTGTGTGTGTGTGTGTGTGTGTGTGTGTGTGTAAGGGGAGAGGATAAGACAAGAAAGAGGACGGAAAGATCGGGCGCGGTCCGTGGCCCGGGTAATTTAGCTGATCTATTTATAATTGGTTTCAGTTGGTGTAATTTAATTTGTGCCTGTATAACTTTATTGTCGATGTGCTTTTTCCAATTGACGCGGATGTATAAGAGAAGGCCTATATATTTTATAGATTGATTGATTTTTTCGTATTTCCGGGCGCGTCAACTGCTTCGGTCATTAGTCCCGTTAGTGTAGTGCATGTTTTTCTCGGGAGATGGCGGTGATTTTCCCCTCGCTGGATGGCGAGATCCGGCTCCGACCTACCGTCGGCTAGTGGGGTTTCCCCCTAACCAGGACTCTCCCAAAGCGGGGCATCGCCCCAGCCGGAACAAGCTCTAAACTCCCGACCGGTCTCCCGGAATATGTGGTAGTCTAGTGCATGTTAATGTAAGTGAGTGTGTAAGGGGAGAGGATAGGAAAAGGAAGGGAAGGACAGATCGCGCGCGGTCCGTGACCCGTTTGTTAGGGTACTGCTCCGGCATTCGCCTGGTGTTGATCGGAGAAACGACGGAAAACTACCGATCAGAGCAGCCGGCCGCTAGAATTCTCCTCCAGACAGCGACTGAATTCGACCTAGCTGAAAGCCGGTCGAAAATCCTGCCGCCGTCAGGACTCGAACCTAGGACCTCCCGGTCAGAGGTGCTGCAGTGACATCAGTTGATGCACTGAGCTACCGCTCCCGATCCCAAGACGGCAAACGGTCGCCACGAATTCCAAGTAGGAATTCTCACAAAATGCCTACTTTCCTGACTTGTTGTAGAGATGCAAAGACGGTTCCAGAAAGTATTTCAAGGTAAAACTACTGGAAACGGAATGAAATGCAAACCAGGAAAGACATTAAGTTATCAACGGATTCCGTAGTTGGAAAGTAATTCTGCTGAGAACTAGATACAGAAACACTTGAATCAATTTTTTTTAAATACAAGCGAGAAGGTGTTGTCAACGCAACCCGTATCTCCGACGCGAGGCAGAAACTTTCTCAAGGTGGTTGTGCCATAGGAGCTCAGGACATCACCCGGTCACAAGAGTGGGAATGGAGACAGGTTGGGGAAGCATTCACCTACAACTGACGAGAGAAAACTTTAGAAACAACCGATGAAAGCAGCCGGACTCCAAACTTTTCATCCACAGAGTTAATTAGTGTAGAGAATCAGCACCCCAACCTACGCACGGTGGTTTGAGGCGAAAAACCGGACAATAATCCATTTTTCAAAATTGTCTGATGTTCATTCAAGCACATATGAACAGAAACATTTCCAATGCTTTATGTATTATACTATATTTTGTTATTTTCTCGTCCATTATTGTGTAGAACGCGCGCAAAAATTAGAGATTTATAAGAACCCAGACGGCCATAAATTCTTCTCATTTTAGAATGCACATTTTTCGGTTACTATTAAAGTTATAATTTTTTTCCTAGTTTCCATTACATTTGCGTTTCTTGACTGACAAAAAAAATGAATGCATATGGAACGTATGTATGTCATGAAACTTGCAGTAATAATACAAGACGACCAGGGAACACGTTCATGTGGGTTTCATCTGCAGCTCTGGAAATGAGAAGAAAGAGAACGTTCTTCCACGCGGCCGCGGCAGCGCGCTGTGACAAACAAGCCGGAGGCCGAGGACTGCTTCGCCACATTTATGACCTAGGGTCACACTGATATTACGGAACCAGGGGGCCCTTGAACTGGTTATAATGTAATGTTATAATTTTAACATCACCACTTGTTCGAATGAGAAGGCGATTGGGTTTGTAGCATGGGCGCAGGTCGCCGCGCATCTCGGACCCGAGACTGAAGCAAACACTCGATAGATCGAAAACGATGAACAAGATGTCTGGTGGGTATCGAACAGGGAACTCTTTCATCTGACTGCTTGTATGCATGATCACACAAAGCCATGTGCTCGCTAGCTGTATGTATCAATATGAAGTGTAATCTGATCGAGTTCTTCACTAGTGTTGCATGCGCAGTATGTAAGTGAAAAATGAACTTTTTCAGTAAATTGCAGTGAGCTCAATCAAAAAAGTAGAGAAATAAAAGTGATTGTGGCGCAATGAACAAATTTGACTTAAATCCTAGAAAAACAAAGGGAAGGTCCTGCCACGGTCACTTGTGTACGAGAACATCTATTTACTATTACTCATGAATGGATTTTAGCTACATTGTCGCCTCCATCTCCCTCCCAAAACACCGATCGAGATGCAACCGGCCTAGGTCTTCTCAGGAAGCCAAAAGAAAAAGGAAATGAACTGGGAAGAGGATGTGAGGGAAACTGACCTCGGATGCAATCTGACTATTTCCAAATGTTTAGCGGCCCTTCACATTCTAAAACCAAACCTTCATTAAGACAATTTTGGGCCGAAACTGTCAACTTCAGATTTCCTTTCCTTCGCGGCGTCGAATGATCTAGCAACAGGTCGGCCGAATGGGTACGTTGATCCTTCGTAGATACTTATAAATATGAATGGATGACGTTGAGTTTCCATCTCGCCGAGACACACGTGTAGGATTTTCCTCTTGAAGCGGAAAACACATTTCCTTGTTCTGTTTAGTAGTTCTAGAGGAATTTGTTATCCAATCACTGGCGAATCGAAATTCGATTATTACATGACAAATCTCCCAACAAGAAGATGAATTTGGTAATGCAGAGCGCGTATTACACACAAAAGTTTATATTCAACACTCCGTTCGCAATACACTACACCTCCACAATCATTATCATCATTCGGCGAGATCGATCGGGGAGTATGAATTTGAGAGAAAATCGTCTGAACAATTTTGTGTGTGTGCGCGTGTGCGTGTGCGCGCGCGTGTGTGCCTGTGTGTGCGTGCGTGCCTGCGCGTGGGTGAGGGGTGAGATGGAAGAGGAGGCGGCAAAAACGATCGTTCCGTACGTTAGGTGTCGCCCGCGGTCCGTACGTTAGGGTGTCGGCACTCACCTGGTATTTATTAGGACTGACGGAGGGTGTAAGTACACAGGTTTTACATTAAATGTTTTATTCGATATTATGTAGTCTGCAATATATTACCCAATACATTCTTTTCAATGTACCACGCTTATACCAAATCCAATGTATTATAACCGGGATTTCAATCAGTAAGCCTGTTGCATGCAGCGTATATTCTAAAACAATGCCAATGTTTGGGCCTCATGTGCACCACCCATCCTGCCATTACGACATGGCTCCATTATCGTGGGGTGGGATAAACGGCAGTTGGGGGTTATCTTTATCGTGCATGTAAATACGTTCGTTTCATTTATGCCTACACAGCAAGGCGACCTACTTTTAAAGCAGCGTGAAGAGGCCACTTCGCACCACTGCTCCTTGCCCATTGTGCAATATCACACCTACCTTCTTCAAATTGTCACTCATCGCCTGTCCGTCCGTCTATTATTTATTCTTGCACTTATTCATCATTGTTTCATTGCATAATTTAATTTTTATCGTGCCTTACCTTTTTCAATTTTGGAAATTAATATATATTCTGGAAATGAGACCACCCAGGACACAGTGTGTATTATGTTCTGAGACGCCGCTTATCTTAATGTATCGAATAATCGATACATACTATTGTTAGGGTGGCCAGATCTTCATCGGTGAAAAGAGTGAAAAGGGCTTACAAACCATCCAAAACAGTCCATAATGTTTTAAATAATAATATATAGTAAATAGTAATATGTGACACATTGAATGTCTGTACATGTTACACTGTATACTTATGGAAAATTTCTAATTGATGAAAAGTACTGATGCAAAAACTAAAAAAATCTTTATTTGAAACGGAGACGTAAGTTCCAGCTACACAAACTTCGCTTTAAGCTTCAGATACCTTCCATCCCATTTTGAATACAGGATATGTTGGTGGCTAGAACATCGTTAAGCCTGCGTTTCAGCTTTAGCATTTTAAATATCACAATAAATGTTTAGCAAATATATGTCTAGGAAAACAAAAATATCATGTTTCCTTCCTCGACAGAATCACCAACACTTCACAAAACTACTTAGAACAAGATCGGACAGAATGAGCGTGCCTATTGATTTGGGCACAAAAAAGGAAACTATGATAATGCTGCCACCTACAGGTGTATTAATGTAAACATGAGCCAAAACAACTTTAAAATATCGTGCTCTCCGACGAGCAAGTTACAAAAACGAACACATCTCACGAGATTCAAAAAAATCCGCCCGGACCACGGACAAAAGTATAAAGAAGTGATGTCCGGATCAAAGAGAACGTCTGGGCGCCCTAATCTTCGTTGTACCGGGAGAATCGAATCGAATCGAATCTGTTGCAGTTGGGTTGCCCGCAGCGACTTCTACTTGTTGGGGGAGCAAGCTCTGGATGGGTACCTTGTCAATTTGCATCTATCTGCACCCGTTCTGATGATGTACACTGTAAGGCCAAAGCTGGATCATGCTGGTACACAGCATAAAAGCCTCCCCACTCGATGCCTGGTTCGGGTCGCGCTGCTCTAGCTGACAGCACTACCAGCCATTTGGTTAGTTCGAATTCTTTAAAGTGCCTCCTCTGCATCGGGGCGAACCCCTACCCAAATACCCATTAGGAATCGAGCCACTTCCACAACGAAACCAAGAGTCCAGTAGAGGACCACCCGAGCGACTTGGGGACCTCTTCCCGTCTGCTCACCGCAATCTCCTTTACGCTATCGGCGTATCACCGGCAACAGGACGACAGTCAGGAGATCCAATCCCCATTTGAGGAGCAAACAATCAAAACGTGACATGTCCACTTCACACTTTTCTAATAAAAATAAAAAATGTAGCCCAAATATTACACTTTTCAACACTCTTTAACTCAACGAATAGAGTACTAATTAATATATCGTAAGACATCTTACATTCTTTTTGGAAATAAAGTTCTAGGCAAAAACAACAGAACTCAATTTTTGCCAAGTGGACATGTCACCTTTTGAATGTTTGCTCCTCATTTCGGGACTCACCCGTGGGGCCTTCCATCTTCCCGCCCCTTGGCCTCTGTACCTCTGTACTGGGAGTGGGGATTTCTCTCTCGCAGGCCCTGGCGACGGGCATTTGAAGCGGAGGTGAGCGGCCAGCCCATGGGTCGCCCCCGAGCTGCAGGTAGCAGGCCGGGCGATGCACTGGGGAGCAGGGGCGGGAGCCGATTAGCCGGGCCGGGCCAACGAACTCCCCACGCGTGCCTCGTGGGCGCCGCCAGGTAGGAACGCCCGCTATCTATACCAGGCGGCGCTGTATTCGGGCGTGGTCCACACAAGGGTATTACTCTTGGTATCACCTCCCCGCGGCGCGATTTTGCAACCCATGTTATTCTCCCTACTTCTCTCCGCGGTACTTCTGAGGAGAAGGGAATTTATTGATTTGTATTAGGGTGTCCACACTTCTGCTTCTGGCTTGGATGCTAGATGGAGAACTTTCTGTTCAATACTCTTATACTAGCTATAACTAATTTTGTGCTCACCCAAACTATATAAATATTAGCACTACTACGTGTTTAATAATGTTTTCCCGTGGAGAAACGTTTTCCATTCACACTTGTGTACTTCATTTATCTTATATAAACAATCCTTCATTCAATCAAATCACTCTCAGTGTAGTGTAGTGAGTGAGTGTAGTGTAGTGCAGTGCAGTGCAGTGCAGTGTAGTGCAGTGTAGTGCAGTGTAGTGTAGTGCAGTGAAGTGTAGTGCAGTGTAGTGCAGTGAGTGTAGGGTGTAGGGCGGTGTAGTGCGGTGTAGTGCGGTGTAGTGCGGTGTAGTGCGGTGTAGTGCAGTGTAGTGGCAAATCTTCAACCCACGCAGCCTTGGGAAGATATGACGCTGACAGTTCTGCACGGGTTGCTCATTTCACGGAGCACCTTGCACTTAACAAGAAAGAAAGTACTCTACTCGTAACTCCCCAAAGACTTTTTTTTTTGTTTTGTTTTTGTTTAAGGTCGCATCAACATCTAGGTCATTAGGGACCACTATTGAAGTTAATGTTATGGTAACTGTGAAGATGAAGCGATATGCTGATGATAAGGGGTGAAAGGACGAACACAAATACAATCATGCCCGAGGCGGGACTCGAACCCGCGACCCTTCGGTCCGAGATCGCTACGACACTACTGCCTTAGCCTCGGCCACCGGATCGGCGCTTTTAACGTTGCAATGACTCGAGGGTGCGTCTTAAATACCTTGTAATGTAAACATGCAATGTTCATACCCACTCTTGTACGCGACTAAATATGTTCTTAAAATATTCTTCAAAGCAATTCAATTCAGAAATTGAGTATATTTTTTATGACACTCCTCTTACGTTTCCTATAACCCGTAGCAATTTTGTAGATTCAGTGACTAATATTTGACCTCGAAATTTGCTTAAACTATGATTCAAATTAAGGTTAATAATCTTACAAGATGCCAATATGAGACACACATCAATGCACGAAGTGACAATTACCAGTGGCTGAGCGAACGGAACAGCATGCGCCCCATTTTCCAGCAACCACGCGAGGTCAAGGCTAAATACAGCCGATCAATGTTACTGAAATCGTTCGTTTATCGGAGCTAATGTATCTTCCAAGGCGATTCACAGCCTTTATCAGTGTTTCAGAGAAGACTTTGCACATTAAACATCATTTCGCTACTGCCGCCTTACTAAAATATCTACGAAGGTTCAAATTCGATTTTGAATTTTCAACGCATTGTTTCTATTGTGCAAACTGCAATAAGACCAGACGAAAAGCTACTTAGAGAATGTGCATTTAAATCAATTTAAATTGAACTATTCCGCCAAAAATATGTAAAGTGTACGAGTAACAATATTGGTAGAAATGCTAGCCATACAAAGACAGTTATCTACAAAATGAGATTTTTGGGGGCTTTCTAATTACATTTAGATTTAGCTCATCTATCTACACGCACGTCAATCCGTGCATGAATGGTCAGAAAGATGTAGAATCTCGAAATGTAAGTAAAATTAAATTATTTGACATTATTTCGATTTAATCACACGAGTTATTTCTGTTTATTAACAAAAGGTTAGTAATATGCGTTATATAATTTACTAACCTTTGTTTTACTAATATTGTGTGTTGAGTATATACGTATAACGTATTTCTCACGTATTTGTTTCTCAGTTATCAAGTCCAGGTACAGCAGGTTTCTGACTACCGACGTAATAATAATAATAATAATAATAATAATAATAATAATAATAATAACAATAATAATCATGTATGCATTTGGCGTTATTGGGTCGGTAGTCTGACTACGCCGGCCAGATACCGGTGTCCCCCATGCCTAGGCCTAGTTAAATTCTCATGCTTCGGGCGACTATGAGGCGAATACGACGAACTCTCTTCACCGTAACAAGCAAGATCCGCCTGCTTCAGCTTTTCTTCTTCACATAGCTACATAAACGGACGATTTTAAAGGAAAACTATAACTCTATTTTTGACTCGATCGGGAATCGAACCCGGGACCACAGTACGGGAAGCTAGTACTCTGCCCATGAGCCAGCCAGTCCGGATAGCCAAAATCGCTATGGCAGTAGACCCGCCTCGGGCATGGGTGTGGTGTTTGTGTATGTTTGTTTGTGCCGTCCATTTATCTATCATCATTATCATCAACAACATTCCATCTTCCATCCCCCCAGGACTAACAACTCTGGGGTATAAAAATGGGATTCAGCCTAATGCTGATCCCCCTGATTAGTTACATGCAAGACTTGCAACGTGATAAAATGATACTGAGTCCGTGCAAGTGCATGTCCTGCGTGGTCCAAGATGGCCTATTCGCGAGCAATAATAATAATAATAATAATAATAATAATAATAATAATAATAATAATAATAATAATGTCTAAAAACAACGGACAAGGTGTAGATCAATCATTTATCTTGCTTAAAAGGAGAATGAAGCCAGAATCGGAAGTAGTTGTAATAGCTGCCCAAGATGATGCGATGGGAACACGACATTATGACAAAGCGCTTCTCAAAATTTCCGAAGATGATAAACGCAGCATTTGCCAGGAACAAGAAGAAACCATTGATCATGTCGCCTCAACTTGTCCAATTCTAGCGAAGACCAAAGACTTATAAAGACACGATAGGGTGCCTAGTTACCTCCAATGGCAGATCTAACACTAACACTTTATGATAATTTCGCATCTGAATATATTACTATATTCCCTATAATACTTTCGAACGTAAATGCACAAAGAAAAACACATTTCAAGTCTAGCTGCTGCACACTCATCGTGAAAATCATTCACAGAGAATCGAATGAAAATTGCCGATCCGTACGCCCAGGAAATACGAAATGCGCTTCTCCGCTCTCCAAACCTCAGGGTCGACGACTGCTCAACTTCTTCGTCGCCGCCGCCTCTTCCTCCAGCGAAAGCGCTCGTGCAGGCTCGAATAGTATCGGGCGGGTCGATCTAAAAGAGTGCTCTTCGTTGAAGTTGCGGAGCGGTGCGGGCGAGGACGGGGGCGGGGGGGGAGGGTTCTGTGCCAGGGGCGCCGTGAAGCCGTCCAGCCAGGGCGGGTGGCGGGTTCGGCGCGATACGAACACGCGGCGGCCATCCACTCATCCCCCCACCCCCGTTACAACGGAATCAAGTATCTGTACAATGGCATCTACATAACAAATCTATAAAATAACCGGGAGCGGTAGCCCAGTGCATCAACTGATGCCACTGCAGTGCCTCTGACCGGGAGGTCCTAGATTAGAGACGTGACGGCGGCAGGATTTTCGACATTAGCTTTTCAGCTAGGTCGAATTCAATCGCTGTCTGGAGGAGAATTCTAGCGGCCGGCTGCTCTGATCGGTAGTTTTCCGTGGTTTCTCCGATCAACACCAGGCGAATGCCGGAGCAGTACCCTAACAAACGGGCCACGGAACGCGCGCGATCTGTCCTTCGCCTTCCTTGTCCTATCCTCTCCCCTTACACCTCACTTACACTAACATGCACTACACTACCACATATTCCGGGAGACCGGTCGGGAGTTTACAGCTTGTCCCGGTTGGAGCGGTGCCCCGCTGGTGGGAGAGTCTTGATTAGGAGGTAACCCCACTAGCCGACGGTAGGTCGGTGCCGAATCTCGCCATCCAGCCAGGGGAAAATCACCGCCATCTCCCGACAAAAAACATGCACTACACTAACTGCAATGATATATAAGAGTATTTTATTTGTTGTTCTTGAGCAGTGTACGTGCTACTTTTTGGACAATCAGTTAGTTCGTTTGCTTTTTCAGAAATTTTGCTGCCGCATGCCACTAGTAACATATAATGGGATACTTGTACATGTGAGAGAACCATATTACATGCAAGGCTGCGCAATATCTCATTTGATTCATTATCAACTGAAGATCGACGAAAATAATACAGTATATGACAGTTTTACATTCTTTGTTGCTACATGTAAGAAATGCTATATCAAGCCGTCCATTTGTTTTTATTCAGATCACGAATACTTCGGATACAGCACTTTACACCGAGTAATGTTTTCACATTTGTGATTAGTTCAGTAAGACATTTTTTCCAACTCAAATGATCTAGCTCCAGAAGTTCACACAAGATTAAGTAATCAAGCCAAGTCCACACCCGGAAACGTATAAATATCAAAGAACGAGCATTTTCTTAGTGCACTGGGCCCACTATTGGATTGGAACACCTCATTCTAAAACATCATGGCGCCAATATCATTTAAATTCCTCACAATGTAAGAATTGAAATAATATTGGTAAAGATCTGCTTTATGATCTTAAGACGGAATTTATATCATATTTATAAGCAAAGATCTGCTTTATGATTTTACGATTACAATCTTGCAAAAAGATTAGATTCCTTATTTCATATTTTTATTCTCATTATTTTGTTCGAATTTCAAAAGTCCCTCAATAGTTGAGCACCCTTTGCTGCTACATGGCACTACAATCTATTGAAATTAACCGAGTCACTATCCATCCTGAAATCCCAATGATCATTCCCTTAATAACAGCGGTTCGAGTAAAGAAAATAGAACATTGGTAAAAAAACTACGAATAATGGATACTAGGGATTCTGGAATCCAAGGTATTTGCAAACCAATCACAGTTCACATTGAAATCTACCATACTATACTGTTCCATACCAACAAAGCCGACACATATCGCGTGTTTATCTACATCAGAATTAACAATGAATGTTTTTCATATGGAAAACCTCATCGAAAATTTCGAATGAAACTGCAATGACTGAAATCGTCCCTCTCCACCTATTAATACTAAAATGAGTATCTGTGGTCTTTTCCAAATGTTTCTTTTTCTCAAAATTTATTGTAACCGGAAAGGTCATTCCTTATCATTGGACGGCTCTAATAGAAGACAAATAATTCTTGCTTTTCAAATAGTGAACGTTTCATTATTCAGAAAAAAGATGTATACACCGTCCGTCAACATCGTCTGCATAAAAAAAGAGGAATACCAGGAAACTTGCATGGACTCTAGGAGGCGCCAAAAGCCCAGAACACGTACGAAAATCAAGGGACCACAAGTAGTCTACTGGGCCGCTCACAATCATGAGGGATCGCCAACTATATAGTGAACCGACTAGTCACACACACGCGCACACATACATACAGAAAAACACGCATACACACGCATACACACACATATACACACGCATACACACACATATACACACGCATACACACACATATACACACGCATACACACACATATACACACACACACACACATACACAAACACACATACACATACACACCAAACACACATTTCACACACACAGACCACATTCTCTCGCATTGGCGACTTGTCAGAAATGCGTTGCTGGCAGCGCGTTCGCAGTTGAGGCGGGAAGGAGGGGTGGGGTGTGGTGGGATGTGGCGGAGCGGGGCTGGGCAGGAGCAGGCGCAGTGGCGGGGACGGAGGCGCGCCGCCCTGTTATCTTACGTAAGCTGGCCGGGCGCCATGAGGCCATGCGGATCGCGAAGGAGGAGGCGCGGGGGGGAAGGGGGAGCGTGCGCGGGAGATGTGACAACGCCGGGGTGCTAAATACAATGCGGTGCACTCGCTTGCGTAACCGGGCCCCAGGCGCAATGCTGTTACGGCCGTGCCGAACACCGCCTTCAAATGTCGACGGGCGCCCGGGAGTCCACTGAACCGCCTCCCACCCGCCCGTGCCAACCGCTCTCCAGGGATTATTACACCGTAATAGCATCCCGACACTTTGTGGAAATCCCATAAACAAGCCAAATCGCATTTGCAAAGGTAACACAATTATCTCCATGATAAACATTGGTCCCCTGGAGACAAGATTTCAAATTAAAAGTAGCGAAAAACTACAGTGAATAAGCAGACACCAATGGTTCCGGAAAAGAAATGGCTGTTGGCCGCTTAAAGTAGGTTATAAGGTTACATCAATCGTGCTAATTTCTATACAATTTAAACAACGTATTTGAGATCATTTGTCTCGGCCAATATCAAAACACGTAATTCACTTGTTACTCATTCTCTTAGTCGATCAACCCACTTTCAGTCTTCGCCGAATCAAACAAGCAAGCTGAACTTGAAGATACAATTCATATCCTGTAGAAACTCCACAGAGGGCCGATCGCCGAAGGAGTTAAGCGAATGACCTTGAGATGGGATTGGCATAAGCGGCGTGCTCGGCAAATCCTTAATCTTACACGCTATTTTACTATTATAAACGCTTCCTGCCGAACGATTTCGAGTTTTTGCGTAGGCTCGCGCGCATTCGGTCACTCCTCAAATCGTTCGTTAAAAGGAAGCGTGTAAATCGGAATTCTAACAGAAAGGAAGTACGAATTAGGAAATCAAAGAAGTGCTGTGATATTGGGAGAAGCAAACGCGTTGTTGTTTCATTCAAAGTTACTAAGTCATATTTTGTTACCTGAAAGAGAAAGTAATCCCCTGCGAGGTAAGTGACGCTGGATGACATTATTCGAAGTAATCTGACAATACATTTCATCACAGGAAAAATGTTAAACCAACAGGAATACCCATCACTTTTCCATTTCTTGTTATATTAAGTTGAAAATAGTTTGAGATAACCGCTTAATATAGGTCAATTTACGAAATGGGCCTGACCTCTGGCCGCTAGATCATGTGACCGCCCAAAAAGATATTTAGATTGCCTTGTACTATGCTGCGAAATGGCACATAAGGCATCAAATGGTTCCACGAAAATATGGCCGTTGATGGAGGTGACCGCTTAATTGAGGTGGCCATTTAAGCAAAGCTGTTTCACTGGACTTGCCACGGTTCCTATTTCAAAATTTGGCCTACTCTACAAATCCCATCGTGCACGATTACAAAGGACTAAAATAATATTAGCAGAATATTCCTTGGCACAGAGTAACATTCCATCTGAATTCCACTGCAACGATTTCCAACCGTAAACGAGATTTTGTGTCCCCACACGCAGTCGAAGCCTGAAGCGACTGCGTATAGGGAAGACCCCGCCCTGCTCCGCGCCGGCGCCTCCTCTCAGCTCTCCCCTCCCCCAAAAGCAGTAAGCAAACTGTTCAAGAACAAATAAAACACTTTCGAACAACAACGTAATAAATTAAATATTTTAACAAAAATAGTGACATAACATAGTGTATGTATATAGAGGTATGTATCTCATTTCCAATGCGCGCAAAAATTGAAAGGACACTATTGCAGCCTCCTGGGTGTGCTGCGTTATGACAGCAAATCTTCATGAACTAGAATGTCATCTATTTCCGCTTATATAATATGTATGCTAGTAGCAAAAATAGCAAATATTTAATGGCGGGCGGCCTCTTCCTTGGAACACTGCTGTCGCATGATGTCAGCTGTGTCGCTAAAGCAGTGACGCCCTGAGTTTGGAGATTCAGTCGTTAAACGCAATATGAGAAAAGGCAGAATAATACAATCCAGTATTTCCATTTTCCGTCAAACTAAAAACTTTCATTGTTTCGGAATTTTTCCTTAGTTCAGGGGTATCTAACGAAATTATGGAAAACCCTCACATGGCTGGAGGCTCCAAAGCTTTCTTCCATTTTCTGCCCGAATTGGATTGATGATCGTTAGTAATTCCGGGCTCGTCAACTACTGAGGGCATTAGTCCCGTACGTGTAGTCATGCATCGGGAGATGGTGTTTTCCTCCATTGGATGACAAGATCCGGCGCCAAACTACCGTCGACTAGCGGGCTTTCACCACCCAGGTATCTCCCACCAGCGGGCACCGCCCCAGCCGGGAAGTCCCCGACCGGTCCCCCGGCATGTGTGGAAGTGTAGTGCATGTTAGTGTAAGCGTATGTAAGGGGTGAGGATATAACAAGGAAGAGGTGGGAAAGATCGCCCACGGTCCGTTTGTTAGGGTATTTACTTCGGCTTTCGGCATTGATCGGAGAAACCACGGAAAACTACCGATCAGAGCAGCCGGCCGCTAGAATTCTCCTCCAGAGAGCCCTTAAATTCGGCCTAGCTGATAAGCTATTGCCGAAAATCCTGCCGCCGTCGGGACTCGAAACTAGGTCCTCCTGGTCAAATGCACTGCAGTGACATCGGTTGATGCACTAAGTCACCGCTCCCAGTGCCGAATTAGAAATCGTAATATAAATAATAATAATAATAATAATAATAATAATAATAATAATAATAATAATAATAACAACAACAACAACAACAAAAAAATAATAATAAAATAATAATAATAATAAAATAATAATTTTAAAAGGATAAGAGAAAAAAGTGTCTACTAGAAGATTTGGCTTCGCCGTGCAATCAAAACCGAGGAGACAGCGAAACTCAAATACAAGAGTTACGAAGCGAGATCAGCCGAATGTGGGTCGCAAAAGCACAGGTCGTCTCGATAGTTATCGGAGCGACAGTTATCTGGGATTTGTTCCGGAAAACTTGTGACAGAACTTGGTTAAACTCTCAGGTCATTCTAAAGACTGGGAAGTGCAAAACATTGCTTTATTTGGAACAGTCTACATTTTTGCGCAAGTATTGAGAGGCACCGACAGTCCCTCCATCGCTCTTTAGAAAGTTGGTTGAATCCTGGAGTAGATATTATATTCAACCAATTCACAATACTTAAGTCGTGAATTAGAGGAACAATAATAGTTTTGGGAAACGAAAATATTTGATCCTAGCTGCTTACAGATAAACAGGATGCGTGAAGGTCTTAAAAACAATACAGCCGACGCTAAGGAGTCCAAGTATTCCAGTGACCAAAAGCCACTGATCTAGAATATAATAATAGTGTATTTTACGTCGTTTCCAAAACGACACAGCCCATTTAAAGAAAGAATTTCATTGCCGAATTAAACGAAAAGGCGGGTTACAAAGAATCCATTGAAGTACATGTTCTATAACGAAACTTTCAAGAAACATTTGCATGGGATTTCTAATATCTTCACATGGTGTTTTAAATAAACAGATTAGAGCCATCGAGATTTAGATTATCAATTCCTCCATATTGCTCTTATAAATATCTACCTAATATTCGTACATTTTACGCCTAAGATATGCCACACTTGCTATACTTGCTGTAATTGTAATATTGCTTGATTGACTTTTTCGTGTTTCCGGGCGCGTCAACAGATTTGGTCATTATTCCCGTAAGTGTAGAGCATTTTTTTCCTCGGAAGATGGCTGTGATCTTCCCCCGCTGGATGGAGAGATCCGGCGCCGACCTACCGTCGTGTAGTGGGGTTTCCCCCTAACCAGGACTCTCCCACCAGCCGGGACAAGCTCTAAGCTCCCGACCGTTCTCCTGGAATATGTGGTAGTCTAGTGCATGTTAGTGTAAGTGTGTGTTTATAAGGGGAGAGATAGGCCAAGGAAGAGGAAGGACAGATCGCGTGCGGTCCGTGGCCCGTTTGGTAGGGTACTGCTCCGGCATTCGCCTGGTGTTGATCGGAGAAACCACGGAAAACTACCGATCAGAGCAGCCGGCCGCTAGAATTCTCCTCCAGACAGCGACTGAACTCGACCTAGCTGAAAAGCTAGCGTCGAAAATCCTGCCCCGTCAGGACTCGTATCTAGGACCTCCCGGCCAGAGGCGCTGCAGTGACATCAGTTGCACTGAGCTCCGCTCCCGGTTTATAATTGTAAGAGGCGATCAGTGTTTCCAGATGTGCGATTACTAGGCCGATTCGGCCACTCGGAGCTCTACAATCGTAACATTAATCTCCGTTCGCCTGAGGCCGTTGTTCCGTGCTACTGAACGAGACGTTCTCTCCCCCGCGCCACTGCGCAAGAAAACGTTCCACAGGGATGCGCTTCTGAGTCATAACACGCTTGAGATCATGTTGTTGACACCAAGTAATCTAACAGGATGGAAAGGTATAGTTCTGTAACAAAGCTTTCGAAATCTGAAATGTCTAAATAATCCCATGGTTATTGCAGGAAACAATTACTTTTTTCTTGGTACATTTCCCATGCAAATCAATTTTCCGGGTTGATGTTATTTTCACTGTTAATTTATTACATTAAGCAGCAGTTTTATTTAAGCTAGGTATAATGATCGTTTTCATTCTAATTGTCCAATACAATAATTAACTCTTTCACAAGAAAACTTTTCTTTATCGATATTTCCAATTTTCTTCACACAGTATTCCTACATTTTCTACAATTTTCCTGAAAATATTTCTTAAGCATGATTGTTTTTGATTCTCGTTTGATAAATGAATCGTAATTGAAAAATATCATAAAATAGTTATTCGATTTTCGGGCTGCAGTCTGGTACACGTAATACTATAATGAACAAATTCAGATGCGTGTCCCGATTTATGAACTTTTAATATACATAAATTCAACATCCATTTTCGAGAGCCTGAGTGGATTTTGGAGAATTGAAAGGCTTGGGGCACACGATAAGCCTCATCAGCCACAGCAAGCATTCTGCTACTGTTAACATCTCGACTTTGACTGAAGGCTGTCTCGACTAGCTACTGTCCCTTCATAAACGTGAATACAATCATAGTAACAAGCCAAGTCATATTCACCAAAATCTAGACATTAACATTTATGAATAGCGGGAAGCTTGCTGTAGCTGGTGTGGCTTGTTAATGGACGCAGAAATTTATATTGCGTTATCTACTCTAATGCCAAACCCGGGTTATACTAAACATTTATTCTAAAATGTATCTTCCAATGAGTAAGTCAATAGACTGTATCAAGCACGATCATCCTCCTTACCAGGTTTTGGATCTCCCTAGTACCAATATATAAATTATGTGTATAATTAACATCCATTAATTGTATTTATTAATACAAATTAATTTATTAATAATACAAATTGTATATATTAATACAAATTATAGAATTATTTTAATCCTAATAAGTTTTCTTCTTTCAGCATGTAAAAGGATCGCGTTTAAGAGTTTGTCGCCAGTAGTAGACATAATCCTCTTATAAGAGTCCCCATTGGGGACACCCCACCTATACGATATCTAAATCGATGTCCCCAATTATTTTTATAACAGGGTTGTGCAGCATTTCTCTAATAAAATCATAGGAAGCAGTAAATTTCTAATAGGGACTAACCTGTGTGGTACCTCCTACCCTATAGAAAAAAAAACTTCTGGAATTCTAGAGAATTTTCTCCCAGAGTGAGTCAAACGTCGATACGATACCATCCCATGGGGAGAGCCGGATAACTCAATGACTACTCTCAACCCCCCTTGACAGAGGTTGTATAAGAAGGACTACCCATCTCTTCCAGAAACGGCTTAGCACGTCTATGAAATGTGAAAATCTGCTCTCATTTTCCGTGTTTCGCTTTGCGGAAGCTGATAAGGCTTGCGACCTCTATCCGCTCAGAAAATTATGCTCAGACAAGCGAATAAAGTATTTGACGTGCGGCTCATCGTCCCAACGCACCGCGTACTTTGTATTGAGCCTATCACCGTTGGTGTTGATGGTCTAGGAGACTGCGCTCCATTTCAATGGAAAGCGACGTGTCTAGTGGAAACAACTTGTTGTAATTCAAAAAAATTAAACCTACAAAAAGGAAGCGACTGTCAATATCAAAAGTTGGAAGTCATACGTTATGTTGGGAACAATTATTAAATACACTTGTTTAAAGATAATCTTTGGTGAGAGATATAATGAATTTGTATTACCATTTCCCAATTACCGGAGTCCCCAACTATAGGTCTCCGAAATCAACGTCCCCACATGTCTCTTATAACGGAGTTTTATTGTGGTTTCTTTTTTTTTCAATAAAAAGCAAAAGCAGCATCAAATTTTACTCGCGATTGACGTGCGTGGTACCTCCAACTCCCTGGAGAGTTTTGATTAATTGATTTTTTCGTGTTTCCGGGCGCGTCAACTGCTTTGGTCATTAGTTCCGTTAGTGTAGTGCATGTTTTTTTCGCGGGAGATGGTGGTGATCTTCCCCCGCTGGATGACGAGATCCGGCGCCGACCTACCGTCGGCTAGTGGGGTTTCCCCATAACCAGGACTCTCCCACCAGCGGGGCACCTCCCCAGTCGGGACAAGCTCTATGCTCCCTGACCGGTCTCCCGGAATGTGGTAGTGTAGTGCATGTTAGTGTAAGTGTGTGTGTGTGTGTGTGTGTGTGTGTGTGTGTGTGTGTGTGTGTGTGTGTGTGTGTGTGTGTGTGTGTGTAAGGGGAAAGGACAGGACAAGGAAGAGGAAGGACAGAACGCGCGCGATCCGTGGCCCGTTTTGTAGGTACTGCTCCGGCATTAGCCTGGTGTTGATCGGAGAAACCACGGAAAACTACCGATCAGAGCAGCCGGCCGCTAGAATTCTCCTCCAGACAGCGACTCAATTCGAGCTGGCTGAACAGCTACTGTTGCAAATCCTGCCCCGTCAGGACACGAACTAGGACCTCCCGGTCAGAGGCGCTGCAGTGACAATAGTTGATGCACTGAGCTACCGCTCCCGGTTCCCTGCAGAGAAAATTGGGGACTGTGAGTGGTGCGCCAGCAGCCCAACGCAGTGGGCGGAGGGGGTCGGGGATGATGGAAAGGTGGAGGAGGGCGAGCTATCGACCAGCGCGAGGGGAGCGAGGGCGAGGGCGGCGCCGTGCCTGGTCCGTCGACCCCTTTCGCCCGCCCACGCCCACGCCCCGCCCCCGCCCGATGAAATATTCGGCGGCAGTGCGGAAGGTCCGCACCAAAACGTCGTGAAGACTCCAGGATGATCGCTAGAAGGCATCTGGGAAACATCGCTTAAAAATGTATGAAAAACATGATTTTGACATTCCTTTTAGACCGACTGGGGAATAATGAATTTAGCGAATCAGAAGGCACGACTATAGCCTTCGGTCTTCGTTGTATCATTCGTGAGTCAGTGACATAACTATTACAAATTATGACACGCACGTCTACTTAACTATTTATTTATTTATTTATTGCAACTCACTATTTATTTACAGCCTTTTTTTAACGATGGTCGCAATTTCGGGCTTTGAAGATTAATGTTATTCGTTATTTTCTTAAGCTTTAATAAAATACGTTCGTCGTGTCATTGTTCACCTCCAGACACAGTACAGTACATCTCATCTTTTGACTGACATTATAACCCCGATTGGATAATTGGGGAATTTTGTGACTGTCGAAATAATTAACAATTCTTAGAAAACATTCACACAGATTAAACGAGCAACTAACGAATATAATCCTTGACAAGAATACTATTCAAACCTAACACTGATATGAGGCACGACGCAATGTGAAGCGATATTCAGAACAGATACTTTCAAACCGTTCAAAACAGACACAAAAACGTTTTGGAATCTCGGTACAAGATATGCAATACAAGATTCTGTGGAAATTACGGAGCCCTCGCCAAGAACGAAGACGTTCCTAAACAATGTGATGTGCTGAGTTGATGTTGACCAAGATTGTCAATTACCGTCACAAAGTGTAGGTTCCGAGGGAGGAGGATTAGGCCCTAATGACCACCCCTCTCCTGGGCAGGTGTGCAGTGGAGGGTTGAAACTGCCTCCCACTGTATGAATAATGGTAAGATTTTAAATTGACCAAGCAGAGTAAGATGGTCAAAGAACCTATTCTTCTAATTTATGTCATTAGATTTAAGATAGAATTAAGTTAGTTTTAGCTAGTATGTTTTCAATAAAGCTTTCCCTCTAGCTACTGAAACCGCAATGCAATAAGCACTGTATTTTCTTCCAGAAAAACTCTCGCCTCCACAGGAGTTCTGTGAACGATACACTGAAAATAAAAGAATGATAAGATGGTTGGTTGGATGTTACTGATTCCGGGCGCGTCAACTGCTGTCATTCGTTCCGTAAGTGTAGTGCATGATTTTTCCCTTGGGATGCGGCGGTGATCTTCCTCATGGTGAGATCCGCCTCCGACCTATCGTCGACTAACGGGGTTTACCCTCACCAGGTCTCTCCCACCAGCGGGGCACCGCCCCAGTCGGGACAAGCTCTAAGCTCCCGACCGGTCTCCCGGAATATGTGGTAGTGTAGTGCATGTTAGTGTAAGTGTGAGGAGAGAGGATAGGACAAGGAAGGGAAGGACAGATCGCGCGCGGTCCGTGGCCCGTTTGTTCGGGTACTGCTCCGGCATTCGCCTAGTGTTGATCGGAAAAAACACTGAAAACTACCGATCAGAGCAGCCGGCCACTAGATTTCTTCTCCGGACAGCGACTGAATTCGACATAGCTGACAAGCTATGTCGAAAATCCTGCCACCGTCGAGATTTCAACCTACGACCTCCCGGTCAGAGGCCCTGCATTGACATCAGCTGAGCCACCTCTCCCGGAATGTGATCTTGGAGGAGGTTAATCGCAGATAAGATTAATTATAATTCGAGATGGTATACTTCAGTTTTAAATAATATTACCATACCAGCTAAAATGGAAAATATTTCCAAATAATGTAATGTAAGTAATTGTACAATAACTGCGATAAATAACTGTTGGAAAAGTGAATCAGAACCAGGCGGACAAATTGACTTTTTGAAGAAAAAAACACATTTTCGGTTTCAGGGAAGCTCAAAAATCATGTATATCCGTTGAATTCTCAAAATCAATTTTCCGCATCATTACATAACCATCTCTACTCGTATATAACTCCGTGTATACGTACTATGTATACGGGAAAGTAATAATGGAAATTGAACGTACAATTCGAAACATTTGAGAAATAGAACTTTATTTCACACCAAACGCGAAACTAAATTGGATAATGTGGTCGATGATGAACGTGAAAGAATTGATTCATATTGACTTCACGAACTTGGCTGTCTTGCACTTCAGTCGTTTACTACTCCGTATTATTCCGGTCATTCTTCCGACTGAAGAATGTTCACATGAAATGTAAGTATTTATGTTGCTGGAATGCAAGAACAGTTCACTTTAAAATTCCTTTGTTAGAAAAATCAATTATAAACATTATTCACAATGCACAATTTAGTTATCTGAGAATTTATTTAAAGGCGTGGTGTATGTAATCAACATGGGCTCTTTGATATTCTGTCTTATGTCCTGTACATTCACATAAATTTGTCGACTTCACACGCATACATATAGTCACCTGCTCTTTAACGGGATTTCTACATGAATCATGTAGAAAAATATAATAATTCTTACAATATTCTTTTTTGTGACTATATTGGAACTAGGTAAAAACTCGTGAAAACTATCCGTAACCTTCAATTTACATGCACTGAACTGACATATCCTTAAATAAGATCATTTACACTTTTTCGAAAATAAGAGTAGTTTCCGCGTAAATTTGCGTGAAACACTGGCAATTTTTAAACAACTATTTTCTAGAAAACGGGTCTTACTTTTTCCCTCGGGTAGAGAATTACACGCCGAAAAGAATGGCCCCATCTTCTGCAAAACTGCAAATCCCAATTTCAGTAGTCCAATTCTGATGTTCGAGATTTTTTCTTTCTGAATTTACGAAAATTCCAAAAATTACAAATAATTTTAGAAAGTATGTCTGATGTAGCGCCACTAATATTCTTTAATACTGTTCCTCACCGCAATGGACACTTCGGTAACGTCATCTAAAGTCTCGAGTAACAAGGTAAATTGACGCTTGCCACGAAAACTCGATCTGTTTCAGGAAAGATAACCATAATAAGATACATTGAAACTATGTGAAGTTTTTCCTCGCATTATTTGATGCAGGCTGAATATAAATTACATGATGGTTATTTCTTGATTATTGTTAACACTTGTTAACGCTGCGAACATTATACACACGTGTTCCTAACTTCAAATTTTAAAACCGAGCCTTTAATTAGTAGACTGGCGTTTTAAAAAGCAATTAAATAAATAAATCAGCATTTATTTTAATACAGTTTCATTTGCATGCAAATACATTATTTTGAATTTCCACTAGAATACCTGAAAATTCAGTAATAATTTGCATTTATCAAAGTCGAAAAGATGAAAATTACATTTTGAATCAGAAAAATATTAGACACCTCAGAAACCCATACGACCGAAGGAACTCCAGCACAGAGAAATCAACGTAAAGTTTCTGTTGCTCTACCAGCGATCGTGCCCGAAAAATAATTGAATTGCACTTCTGACTTTACTCAATCTATTTGACATAGGAGTGATTTGCAAGGGTATTTCAGGGGCAGGGGCAGCGATCTTATAAACCCCCAACCATAAATTTAAAAAATATTATTGTTATGTACTTTTTTTATTGAATGACAGTCTGTACGAGTTAATGAATGGCATTGCTCCAATGGAATGCGATGTGATTAGTATGAAGTAAATGTTCTGATTACAATTTTTTGGTAAATTGGAAAAAAATGTTGGATTTCAAGGAGTTGACTCACATCACTCCATTGAGCCACATCAACCACTGGTTGGACACTTCGCCTAGCACCGCCCCAGCCGGGACCAGATCTACGCTCTAGACTTGTCTTCTGTCATGAGAGATACATTAGTGCATCGTGTCCACTAATATGCGTGTGTATGCGTGTGTGTAGAGCATTGTGTGTGTATGCGGTGCGGGAGCGCGCGGAGGCGTGCAGGAGGAGGGGGCGGCGCGGGGCGGGGCGGGGACTGTGCAGGTCGAGCGGAGGCAGTGCAGGGAGGTGGGGGGATGGGGCGGGGCGGTGCAGGAGCGAGCGGTGGCAGTGCAGGAATGAGCGGGGCGGGACAGGGTGGTGCAGAAGCGAGCGCGAGGAGCAGGAGCGAGCCGGCGTGGTGCGGGGACGTGCGGAGACAGTGCGAAGGCACGCGATTTCGGTGCGGGGGCGGGGTGCGGGCACCGCGAGGGCGAACGAAGAAGTCACCTTCAGAATTTGTCCTTTTTTTCGACAAGCAGTTGTTTATACTCATTAGACACCTAAAATACATGTCAGAACATGCATTTTAAAGGTGGTTAATCCTAAGATCCACCAAATGTTCATTTCGTAACATCATTTCTTGAAAATTTGAATGTGTATTTGTGAGTGATTGTTATAAGTAAAGCTCCATTTCGTCAAAAGGTACTCCAAAACATGCGAATTAGCTTTCAAATATCTTTGATCCCGGTGAATAAGCTGATAAACCCTTAGTTTTACAGGGGAGCAAACAAACAACTCCAAACTAATGCTGTAAATCGGGGATTAATGATATTCAAACGAAACTATCAGTTTGTAGGTTTTGTCTGAATATCATTAATCCCCGATTTACAGCATTACTTTGAAGTTTTTTTTGCTCGCTGTAAAAGTAAGTTTTTTTGACTTATCAGCTTCTTCACCGGGGTCAAAGATACGTGGGTGGGGAGGGGTGCACGGCGCAGGGGTCTTTTCCGCTGGCCCGCCGCGCGGGCTCTGGCGCCGCTGTCGGGGTGGGCGGGCGGGCCAGTCGATACCGAGCGGGCGCGGCGCTGCGCGGCGCCTGCTGCTGTCACGAGGTCCACAGCTCCAACTTCCCAGCTTCCGAAACATGCCTGTCACCTTTGCCGGGGGCTAATCCCTTCGATATTATTTTACTTTGCGAAGAGCGAAGTATAAACGTAAATGAGAATTCGGAGTTTGCACCAAGAGTACTTCGGTAGAACTCACGACCCCTTTAAAAGCAAGATGCATTAGTAAAATTTTCTGGTTAACAAAAAAAATTTTTTGTCGTTTCGAAAATATGTCGCTTAACCTTATACTCTTCCACCTCACAGTTGTGTAGTATTTTATCAAAGGGAGATATTCCAGCTAATGAATTCTATTCTATTCTATCTAAATAATTCAATTTACCACCGTTACAATTCCAGGGTTTCATTCTTCCTTCAAACATCCACAAAATTTCACTTCAAATTATTAATTTTCTGCGGTTACTGGACACAAGGTTTCCAGGCACGTCAACATTAGTCCCGTTAGTGCAGTGACTCTCGGGAGATTGCGGTGTTCCTCCCCGTTGGATGGTGAGATCCAATGACAACTTCGTTGGCTGGCGGTGTTCCGACTTTAGGTTTCTGCCCCAACAGGGCACCCCTCAGCCGGGACGCACAAGCCAAGCTCTTAGCTTGACGGGTCTCCCGACTTGTGAGGTAGTGTAGTATATGTAACTATTACTTTATCTGACGAAATAGAATGTATGTAAGTGTAAGAAATTGTATGGGCACAGGATTGGGTAAGGAAGAGGAAGGAAAGATGCCGCTTGATAAGGTACTGCTCTGGCATTCGCCTGGAATTGAAAAAAAAAACATGGAAAAATTTTGATCAGAGCAGCCGCCTCCTAGAATTCTCCTTCGAACAGCGACAGAATTCGACAGGCAATATGGCTAATATCGATAATCCGCCACCGTCAGGACTCAAACCCAAGGAGCTCCCAGTGAGAGCCGCTGTAACGACAACGCGAACGCTGGCTCTGAGATAACTGAGCCAGTTTCTTCTAAACCTAATTACGAGATCCCTCGCTCTCCAAATCGGTTTGGGAGTCTATTTATATCCGTCTATGAGTGCCTATGCTGCATTGGGGTCGCATTCGGCAAGTCCTATTCACTATTAGTTCCCTAAAAAGTTACTTCTTTTACTCCTTTGGCACTTTGCCTCTCTTTTGGGAATAAATTAACGCTAAGCGTTCTCCTGGAAATCAACTTCTTTAGCAATCTATGGTAAACATGGCTGTTCTCTTATAAATCCAGTTACATCCAACAATGCTACTACCATTTCTGATTCCTTTATGCGCTACCCAGAGGGCCATCTCATCCAAATTTTAGACATCCGTAGACTGTGGCACCACCGGGCTACCTCAAAGGAATAGCGCCTTCTTTTGACAAGTATATTCTTGGCATCCAAAACTAATCCACTTAATAATATTTCTTAACTTTTCACAACTGCGTCCTTAATCTGACTTTTCGAGGCTACGCGTCTCTTCGCCTCTAGTCGAGCGTTGAGCGCGGAGTAATCCTCCATTAATGTTTATTATCAAGCGCCCTCTGTATTCCAGAGGGCGCTATATTTATATATGTTTCGTTTCGACTCGTCAGTTGTCAAGATATCCGCCAGGTAGCATCTCCGCGTACGCGCCACTGAAGAGCAAAATTCAGCTTCTCACCATGTTTTTCAAATGCCACGTTTACAAATACAAATAAAAAAAATTGAAAAAATTCTTTAATTTAAAAAAAGTAAAAACTTACACTTATAATGGCTACATTTTAAACCTGACAATGACAATAGTGAGACATCTTCAGAGTCATTCTGTGGCAATCACGCCCATTTCGAAACCACCAACGGAGAAGTTTTATACTTACTCACTTTCGACCCCCCCAAAATACACACACACTTTCCCCCACGATACTAAATGCTTTTGTCGTAGATAGCACTGATTCAGAGATGTCTAAGCAAATCAATCATACTTACAACGAATACAAATAATGTTTAATCACATCAGTAATTGTGATGAAAATTAGAAGTGTGTACATCCGATTACTGGAGTTTGTTCTCCTAACAGAAGCGATTTCAATCCGGACGATAAAATGAATTAAAATTTAAATATACTCTGGAGAATTCCAAAAACTTTCAGAAGATCAAGCCAAAGCTAGGATAAATGAATATATAACCATGTACTGTGTTACTGTGACCTGATGGTGTCCTGAATCCAGTAAACTTTGCTCCTTGTGACAGAGGGTCTTAAGACTTGCAAAATCACTCCAACTAGTCTTGTTAAAACGTGCGTAAGGCCCAGGTCCGAGACATGACACGACGTAACAGGACGCAGAGGTTGAATGCCTTTGTATACGGGCAAATCCTAAAGTTACCTCACAAGACACAAATCTGACGACACATCTTTCATCCCCCAAAATGAACGAAGAAACGGGTAAAATTGCAATATTTGGTGAATTTATTACGACTGAAATTCGAATACGGCTAATTCCCGAATTAGCCGAACGTTCTCATTATCCAAAATGGATGGATAAAGTCGGAAGTAGGAACAGTTTCGAAACATACTTCGGACTTTGACCCGGTGAAGAGAAGATTAGACAAGTGGATAAGGTAGGTGTAGTACGAGGTGGTGGTGAGGTAAAGCAGCTGTGATAAACCTAGATCAGACTGGTACTGGTGGGACATTTCTATGGTAGTAAGAAGCGAGGCGATTCGTTTCGAGTACCACAGTGTCAGTAATTTGCTATTTAAACGACACCACCTAATTTAGCTTTACTTTAAACCTCAGTTGACGCCTCTTTCGCTACGGAGAGTTTGAGACGAGACTCCACCCTACGCGATTTACTGATTACATAAAACTAACTAGAGTCTGCGCAACGATTTCCCACGGATTTTTATGCCAAAAGACTTCTTGTAAACATACAAGCCGCCTCACACTCGGGCAATCAATCACCTTATTCTAGAAAGTGCCCTAAGGCTAATTCCAACGCTAACCGGATGGAGACCGAAATGGATCATTCATCGTCATTTGTCCATGCCGTCTGGCTATTGAGCGAATTAACTACTCCTAACATTCCAATTTTAGCCCCATTATATTATAACGTAAAGAAGCATACTTTTCATTTTGCTATATTGCCACCATGTTAACTGTAACCAGAATGCTTCTCACTCGCCTAGCAACGCTCTCCCTCCAGCTCAGTGATGCTGTTGCTACCTCCGTCGTCAATTAATTTTCCAAACTATACCTATGATCGCCGCCACAATTTTGCTCAATTATATTAACAATAGACTGGCATGCGTCCCATAGCCAGTGGCAGATCCAGGGGAGGGGGACCATGGCCCTTTCAAAAGGTCTAGAGTTTTCGTTTGTTTCCTTCATTTGACAAAATGGATTTAAATATTTATGTTAGAATTGTGTAACTATTTAAATAATAATATTGTATAGGACCACGCTACAAAAACAATATACAATATAAGAAGCATGTTTATTATTTAACAAATATCTATGATCCCCTCCAATAATCGGCTGTATCCGCCCCTGCCTATAGCTCCCGCCTAGTGACGGCACATTTTACCACCACATCGATACATCGTTAAAGGATTTTCGATGTCGATGAAAACATCGAAAACATCGATGCTTTAATTATGGACTAATAAACATGCCATTTTCCTACCCATTTTTAATTACAGTTGCCAACATAGGCCAAATAAGGCCGCAAAAAGGATATATTTTATTGTTTGGTTGCCAGCATGTTTGTAGTATTATCGAAATTATTATCGAATGTAAAGAATAAAATTAACAATATAGAACATCGTGTTTTGCTATCGATTTCATGTTTCACTGTCGATTCAGGCATGACACGCCTGGCGATAACATACATTCATAAGACGAGCAGCTCCCAAACGGCGAAATGTGCAGCGTGATAAAGAGGATGACGCAAAACAACTATATCGCTGTGAATTTCTGCTCCTCTACAACGCGTTTAAACCCCTTTATTAAAAAAGATTTTAAAAAATTTTAAAAAAATCTATGTTTTTGCTACAAAATATCGATGTGAAGAAAACATCGAACGCAAAATATCGACGTTTCTGGTGGAAAACATCAATGTTTTTTTGCCACCCCTACCCCCGGCCCTGAGAGGATTGCTGTGGGACGTTTCCCCGAAGTCCACCCCTCTCAACGTCCTGGGTCCGCGTTACCGAGCTCGTGTATCAACCAGGGCCCGAACCTGAATAAGTTCAACCCAAAGCGTCAGGAGACGGCGAGCCATTCGATGCGGCCGCCCCGCGGGCACGAGCGCGGGCAGCAGAAGCACGAAAGCGATGCTCTCCGGCCGATGGGCGCCCATCGATCGCGGAGGACGGGAGGCGGCGACCGTCCCCGCACCAGCGCTACACGCCAGGCCCTCCCACCACCGACGCCCACGCACGCATATACACGCGTTCGCAGCGACCCACGTGGGACTCGCTGGTCCACGCCACGGCCACGCCCCCCACCGGCCGGCCACAGCGGCACGCGGGGCCGGAGGGCCGCCCAAGGTTGACGAATTATTCACATGCGGTTTTGTTTTCCCTTCTCAATGAATCCAACTGTCTAAGAATTCTCTTTCGGAGAAGGACTACGCCATCGGTTTTGCTATTTGGCCGCCCCATTAGCAACTCAAAAGCGAGTGACAATAGTTGCTCTACCTGGATCCACGCCTTTGGTTCTAAAAAAAAGGCCTTGTTACGCATTTCGCTTCCAATGAATCTAGTGCTCCAAATGTCAACTGCACGTAATAGTAACTTTTAGCGATCGTGTGATGTGCTATTGCGACAGGGCTTCCTCTTTCACGAAAACTTCTCCAACAAAGTGGAAGCAGGCAGTCCATAAAGTTAAGGATTCAACTAACCTAAGATATCTTATGAGTAGTAATTTTGAAGACACACAATTGTAACATAAAAATCAAGTAAGCAGCTGCCACAATTTAGCGTTTATTGAAATTAAATTTCTATTAAGGCACCTATTGAATTATTTTCTTATATTGTATCTAAGCTTTTCCATTTGAAAACAATTGATAAAATAACATCACAGAAATTCTCCAAAAGTACTTAAAAACACAGTTTGGGTAGCGTCCATAGAAAGGCTATTACAGAAAATGATTAACGAGATCAGACTGAGTACGACTTTAATAATATCACCAATATTAGCACTGAATATTAGTTCGCGTACAAATAATATGGTGTACTTTTATTTTGTCTACAACGTTTTGATAATATAATGAAAATTATTTTTCTCTAAAAAATATTAACTTATCACGTCTCCAAAAATAATTTATAGAAAGTCCTAAAGAATTATAATGCCCGGTGTGAATCATTAGATTAATAGCAAAGTGATTCATCGGTCACGAAAGTAATAAACCGCAACGGTTGATTTACACACTAATGTAAAGAGAAAAAACTGTTTAGCATAATAATCTACCGCAATCATACACAAGAGAACACCGAATGTCTGCAACGTTTCCATAAGTTAGTATTTAAAACAGAGAAATTGGCATACATTCACAGAGAACGGTTAATACGAACGTAATTTAATTTTCACAAACATTCTCACGAAAAAACGCTAACGTAAAACCCGTAAGTTTTCATATATTCCCAATATCTCAAAAGTAAGGCGAACTTCAATTTTTTTCTTTGCTCAAATGTAAAGCCATCACAGACCATATTCACAAGTTCTGAAGTTTCTGAAAGCTAGATGTATATTTGGTAGAGATCGCTAAAAGAAAATGCACGTTCATGGTAGGGCGTATTCATTGCTTGGGACAGATGGAATGTTCGTTGAAGGGAGTAACTGGTGCCCTTCACAGTTCTAGAGAAAATAATGCGGGTCATCGACTTCATATCCAGAACACAACGGACCAAGATTTAACTGAATGCACTCAACCAACCAATTTGCAAATGAGCGCCGAATTCTTCAAAAGCATCTTCCATGCACAATTTGTCCAAGGACTCGGCACGAATGCCGGCAGGCGACCGATAAATTTACGTAACTCGCGAACACACTGTCAGTCCGGGCAGCATGAACTTCGATCTCCGACCGAGTTCTGCTCTGAGCGCGCGCACGCCGATCAACTACAACTCACTGGCACTTCAATTTTGCACCATCTACCGTCACGCCCCTGAGGACTGAGTTGCCAATTTACGGATTGATGGCACGATGGCAAAATGCACTGTTTTGATGTTAATACACACAAAACGGATCAACTTAGGCAAATGAGTTGCTGAATTCCAATTACTCTAACTATATAATGTAAAATTGTTGAAAATATATTAAAAATCCATATGAAAATAGTATCAATCGTTTTCTGAAGTACATCAGCATTCAAAAAACGAACTATGAATTACGTAACGCTGCATGTGCTCGGCCAAAACTCTGTTTTTGCTTAGTTTTCGCAAACGAGGGTTTAGCTGTCTTATGACAACATGCCAGTTAACACTTGTGAATACAAATAATAATAATAATAAAATAGGGTACTATAGTCCCATAACTACACAAATCAGGGCAGTCTTTACAAATCTTACAAGCAACCTACAAATCAATTACTTTGCATACAATCATTACTCTCATGTAACGCGATTTGGTCTGTGTCGTCTCCAATGAATAAATTAAATAAGCACAATCATGAAATTATTTTGTTACATCATCAAGGTTACTTCACCGACATCATGTGTGCCAATTGCCTTAGCACGGCAAGTGTTCACGAAACCAACCTTTCTTGCCAAAGGAACAACTAGAGTCGTCAGATTTTCCACTTCGTGATGCATGTTTTTCCATTCCATTAATTCCATTTTCTGCAGCACTTTCCACCTGAGAACCGAGAGCCATAATCACAAACACTAAGACAGATGTACACCTCTCTGCTCCGTATCACTGCACGTGTGTACGACCCTCCGCAACTAAATGATTCTTATTGGTTGACGACTCAGGGATTTCCTAGCCGCCATACTCTTCTACCAATATAACGCACGTACATTCCCTGCAAAGTCTGTAAGTTATCGGTAGAACATGTTTACATGAGATATTAATGTGTCTTTAAAATTATTTCTTTTATGAATCTGAATACATTTTTCTTCTTTTATAGTAAGTGCAACGACTCCCTGTACATTAACATTGATAGAATTTTTTTCCGACTTTGGGAGTATCAAAACGATCCTCATTTGTTATTGGACTGTGTGCAAATGCGTAGTGCGTTGTAGTAGAGTGTTTGCGCACTTCTTCCAAAATTCTGATTCTCAAATTGATCAATGTTCATCTAGCATTCTCCCCATTTTTGTTCATTACCTGTTCATTTCTGTTGCATGTAAGCACACATTCATGATGGTGAGTTATATACATCATTTCAATTTTCAATATAGGTTATAAGGTATTACAAAATAATTTAAAGTATTTTTCAAGCAATTTTAAATAAAATCTTATCCCAGAAATTAATATTTTTTAACGTTCAAAAAATAAGTATTTTTGGGATTTCATGTCATTAAGAATCATATTGCAGAAACAACAGAAAATTGTATTTTTTTACATTATTAGTTCCATCCTTTTGGTACCAAAAATAATTTTGATGTATCATTCATGTACTTAAGACTTTGACCCTTGTAGTTTTTGTGATGATATTTCACTACCATTCTACAGATGTAAATATTTAATAGTGATTTTCATGTTATTGTCAGATCAGCAAATTTTGTTTTTCTGTGCTTTAATGGCATGATGCTAACATTAACAGAGCAGATAAGCATATAATATTTAATGCTATGTATATTCTTTCTTCTATCAGTCCTCTGGTGTGGTTTCAATAATGAATACATTCTAATGATCACTACAAGAATTATGAGCTAATTCATACCTTTTATGACAAATTACTAGTTTTCCATTTAATAATATATATTACGGTTGTGAAATTATAAATTTTTCTGCATATGAATTTCAAAAATAAAAATTTTTATTTGCAAAATTCTGTTAACTTGCAGGTTTTTGACAAAAATTTGAAACAGTCACCGATGCAAAATTGTGATGGTATTAGTAGTGAAACGAAACAATATGAGGAAAATCGAACTGCACGATGCCGACAAAAATTACTTTGTGAACTTGATTCATTTCGACAGCTTAGTTGCCAGGTACTGTGCATTTCTGGTGAATTAAAAGGTCTTTGTTTACTTCTTGTCTTGCTGCCTTTTGATGTACAAGTAAATTTTTCAGGGAAAAATTAATAATATTTTAGTGAGAGTTCAAAAGAGTTCTCATAGTGCTGTAAAGGAGAAAGTTCATCAGCAAGAAAATGTTTGGTTGGCAAATCAGGCAAAATATTTAAAGGAAGAGCAAGAAATCTATCACAAACTGCATGAAGAAGAAGAAGAATCAAGGAAACGACAAGAACAGTTGGTTTATGAGCATGAACAACATGCTAAGGTATGCAGCCTTTACATTGTTTTTTAGTAATTAGATTTTATATTTTAACATCTTTGGGAAAGTATGTAGTCAAATATTATATTTTAATAAGATGAATTTTAAAATATTTCTTAGGAACTTCAAGGTGATTACAAGAGGAAGGATTCCTTTTGGAAATATTTGATACCAAATGTTAACAAAAGGAATATAATATTGCTGTCTGCCCCTTGTTTAAATTAAAACGTAAAATTTTATCTTCATTTGAACCCCAGAGAGTAATCTTTACATTTCTTAGATCTGATTCTGAAATAGAAAATAATTACAATTTTTACAATTATTACTTCAGAATATGATTGTTTCTTTTCTTATCTTGACCTTTTTTAATATTTTCAGCGTGTTAATGAAATAAGTAGAATCATTAAGGGAGTTGAAGAGAGAGAGAGAGAAAATGAAGAAAGAAATAGACGATTACATTTACACAAAAGAATGCTTACTGAGAAGTGTCATGCCTATGTTTTGGAGTACAGAACAATTTATGAAAAATTTTTGGAAGTTTTGAAGTATGTCTCCAAAGGTTTAATTATCTTATCCTAAGATTAATAAAAGGTTTCTTAATTATAGAATCACAATACAATTTGAATCTTATGAATCAACTTGCAGAGAATATAAATAAAAGTAATTAAAGTTAAACATGTTTCATTTCTTGGAAAAATTTTATTTGTGAGTAGATTGAAATTAACTCTTTAAATCTAGCATTTCACTAATAATAAACCACAAATATTTTAAATTAATGTTTGCATACTTTCATCTTGAACATTTAAATGCAAGAAGAAGTATGTAATTCAAAATGAATTCGCTACAACTTTTTTTTTTTTAATTTACATTCTCTGTATTAAGGATTTGAAGAATATTTTTAGCACTTATTTTAACTTCCTTATGCATTGCAGATCTTGTAAAGACAAACGAACTTTAGGAGAAAAGTGTGCATCAAGTGTGACAAAATTAAGAAATTTTTCTGAGTTGATGAATCAGCAAATTCCTGAGAAATGTAAGGTGAGTTCTATGGTTTTTTCCAATTAGTTTATCGCTTAATTTTTAGCATTAATTTGTCTTTATCTTCATTATATTTATATATTTTATTGCATTTTATTAGAATTTGGCGGTTTCGGATGATGATTTGAATACATGTACAAAAACACTAGAAGAAGCAAAACTTATTGTAGAAAAAATGGAAGAAGATATAAGTAAGTTAATTATTTTATTTTCATGTATTTTTTGTTTATAATCAAGTAGGCGGTGAGAGAGAACAAAATCTGTGTATCAAAGAATTATTAACCATGTGACAAAATCTTATGTTGCTGTATTTTACTAAAGCTAGGGCATAAATCTGGGGGTAATTTTTAATGTTTTATACTTGAGAGCCCACATGATTTTTTCCAGTGATGTTCCCAGAATTCTAATAACAACCTCATTAGTGTAGTTAGCTAGCACTGTGTGGAATAAGTGGTTAAGATTTTAGGCCCTCATAACATGCAACCCTTGTAATTGAGACAAAAAAGCCCTCCAAGTTACTACTGTCTCCAATTTATCAGTGATTAATTTGCAATTGCCTAGAGAAGCAAAGTACTAGAAGTTTCTAATACATCGTTTACATCCATTCAGAGCCTGCATTCCAGGCCTTGTCAAGGAGACAATACTACTACATAATCCTAGAATGCAGACTGCTTTCAAATTCTCTAGTACATAATTTTGCTGAAGGTCTGTTATCTAGAATTGGTTTGTGAAAGCTTGTAAACTCAGGGTCTAAAGCTGATGATATCTTACATTGACTTAAAAGAAGGACCAACATGTATCAAACATTTAACAAATGGAATGAAGTCGAGGCTTCGCGGCCAGAGTCGTGTAATGATCTTGGTGTCAGAGCGCCGTGTAGAAGGCGTGTGCGCGTTCGACCATCTTATCGTGGCACAACAGCCCTGAGGTTCCTTGATAGGCACAACGACCCACGATAAGATGGTCGAAACGTCTGCAACACAACCTTCGACGCGGCGTCTCCTGGACAGCCAAGATCATTTACATTTAACAAATAGGACTATAATTATAATCAAGAAGTGTGATATGTAAATCACCAAAGGAACTGTTCCTTAATGATCGAAGATCATCTTGAAGGACAATAAATAAAAGCTTATAAAACCTTGAAGCAACTTAAAAAGTAGTGATGGTACAGGAGAACTATATTTTTGCATTATTTGTACTTGTGTATGATTGTAACAATATTTATATGATTACATTATAGTATAATACTAGTTAGATTCCACAAAGGTGTCTCCAGTAGGATTTCCAACCTACTTCAATACTTGCCCAGGGTAGGATTGAAACAAGCATATATTCACAGATCGATTGTCTTGAATGTTGCACAATCCATTCAATGTACTCTAGTGCAGGTTACGTGTGCCCCAAAAACTTGTATATGGACTAAAGAAAGTAATATACTATTTATCTGATGAAGATGAGTCCACTGTTTTGGTATCTGGAACTCACTAAACTTGTTTTTGTATTAATAAAATTAGCACTTTTTCTTGCAGCAACTCTGCTGCACTTTATACGTATGAGAAATGAGAATGTGTGAGTAATGAGAAAAATTCACCTCTTTGAAAGAAAATAAGGTTTGGGTGTGTTTAAGACTCATAACTGAAAAGTACATTCGAGAATGAATGTTATTTTTATTATTATATTAAATTTATATAATAATGTTAATAATAATAATTTAAAAAATAAATTGCTGAAACCGTATTGGAAACATTTTGAAAGTACTACTATTATGGGCCATAAGGTCACGACTGTGTCTTCTTAAAATAAATGTCTTATTTGAGGTGAGGCTTAGGACATTGGGCCTGCTTGCTGCCAGATCTCATCTTATTACAGGTTAAAAAATCTTAAAATTCAAAATTAATACTCCAAAAAATTTTAGAGGCTCTCCTTCTGGAAGAACACTGAAATCAATTTAAAATACCTTATTATTTTCAGATCATTGAGTTATTCTATAACATACCGGAGATAATTTGAAAGCGCTTTAATCTTAATGAAGTTGCAAAAACAATTTAAGCAACTATACACCATTAAAGAGAGACAATGTGTGTTGGAAATATACTCCGATTTAAACATAGCTGCACTTCAAGGTCATGATCTGGAAGGAGAGGAGCTCCAATAACAAAAATTTAAGTCCCAACAAAACTCCCAATTAGATGACAGTGGTCCCATCTCCTTCCAGCTCGTGACCTTACGTGCAGCTATCTTTAAATCAAAGTATAGGTGCTGTATGGTGAAAATTGATAATGTGTAACAGATGTATTTTAATAATTCAACGTGTTGATAGAATGGGCACCTCACAAGGATTAAATCCTGCTCTCCTGCTTTATGCACAGTTGCTCGAACTTCTGAGATTCTGAGATGACCATTTCTTTGAACAGTTTCGTAGACCTGATTTAGTTTCATAGTAACAAGGTCACATCACAGGAAACTGTCACTGTGCAGACATAAAAGGCAATTTTTATTAATAAAATTGAGAATGTCTCTGAGCTTTCAAAGTAATTGCCCTTTTTCTTCACGTATAGTTATTTCATTGACACAAAACCCCTAAACAACTGTTTTTACACTTTGTCTGTCAGTCTGTGTCGGGTGATATCGGGAATATCTCAACTGTTTGTTTTTTTTTGTACATGTGACCTTCAAAACAAAAGAAAAAGTAATGTCTTCTGAGATTTCACAAATACTATCCCATCCCCTTTTCCCACCTCTTAAACAAAATTTTAAATGTGTGTTGTTGTTTTTTTTAGCTTTTCACAAATATCTCAGAAATGGGGGAGAAATCTACTCAAGTCAATTATAATTAAAAGTATGATAATTGTCAATAAAATTTCCATTACCATTCGTTCTGAGCAAGCAATCAGGCATTGAGTAAATTAATGACAAAATGTTGCTAGAGATGTGCCTGGATGCCATCATGCTGGTGCCATCAATTCATCTGTTCACAGCTGCACTTAGTAATAATTATCATAGCAAATATGGTAAGAGAGGTTTGGGTAAGGGCTGGAGTGAGGAGTGAAAGCATTGAGCCGGGTGTGTGTAATATGGCAGGTCAGGAGAGGGTAGGGCTGGGATATACTTTACACTGAATTCATTCCTTTTCATGTCTAAAAGATGATGGTGATTAATAAATACATACCAAGGCAACCTACTTCAGCCAGTGTAATAATATTTTTGTTTTAATCTGCATTTGAAGATATGAAAAAATGTATATAGGAGGATGCCTTACATTATCTACTCTCCTAATAAAATTGATTGCCTTCCAAGTTTCATGTAGCAGATTGTATGTGCATTACAATACAAATTTCTCTAAAAGGAAGAATTTGCTAAACAATTTAAATGATTAAAAAGTTTTAATGGTTTCTGTTTAATTTTTGTTTGGAAAAGAGCAACAGATTTAGACTGAGAATTGCACTCTACCCTTTCATTGTGAATAATGTAAATCAGACATTTATATTTCATTTGAAATAATTTATTTTTCCAGAATTAATTAACGAAGAACATGATCAAACTGCTTTGAATGCAAAGCAAAAGGAAGAATCTGCAGCCCGTTCATCAGTTTTATCTCAAATGCCTTCAGTTCAAGAAACTCAGAATACTACAAATCCTACCTCTCAATTGACAAATGTTACTAATTCTTCAGGTAAGTGTTTTTTTATTGGTTTAGTTCAGTTTTTTTCTTTCTTTTCTCTCTCGTTACTCGTTTCCTTATTATGTGCTCTAATCAAATGATCCTCAGGAATGAACTGGTTATTTAGTTCCACCTTCCTTACACATAATGGGAAATACTTTTTTCTATTCCATCTTCTGCAAGACAATACATATCGAAGGTTTACTCGTGAAACCTTGTACGGTAATGACTCTACAGCCAACATTGGTTTAACATAGTTTTAATTCAAGTGCTCATATATTACTATCATAAAGATGAATAAATGACATCAAAACAATAGGTTTTACTGGTAAACCTTTGATACAATATATTCAGAATATTTACTGTAGTGGAATCACGTTAACTCAAACCTCAAATATGTGTATTCCTTGATGTCTCAATTTTCGTTCGCCTTTGCCTTTTACTTTCTGAAACTTAATTTGTATTGTATAAGACTAAAAGATTTAACATGCCTGTAAAGGTTGTTGTATTCCAAACATTTTGTTGTCAATCTTGCATGATAATTATCAATTTTTCAAACAAAATTAACATTTGGTGGGAGACAAGTTTGCCATTTTGCATGAAGTGAATGTGGTTGGACAATCTTGGGAAAGGCTTTATGGAGCCTTGTCTACAAAATGGCCAGTCTTTCCTCACAATGCTGATTGATGATATAACATTCCACTTCGACTCACCTTAATGAACTCGAAAAACAGTTTCTGATTCAACAAATCTCTTCTCTTATGATTCTTATGGTTTTCCTTCATTCATTGAGCAAATGTGGAGATGGTACTTTACTTTGCTAAAACTCTTTCAATGCAAAAAAGCATTCAAAACTTTTCCTTATTGTTAGACCTTGGATTTTAGGACAAATGCCTCTTTAGTTCTTTTAGGAGATGGTGGGAAATAATTACAGATGTGCATGAATAATGAAAAAATAGATTTACTGAAAGCATCTGATAGTGCCTAAAATGTCCTAAAACGATGGTTGCTGCCCATTTTAATGTTTTTTTTCTTCTTTGCTTAAATCTGCCTAAAACAAGTAATTTTGATGAATTATCATATCTTAATTACTCAAATTTCTTTTACTAAAACACAAATACTTTCCCGAATTCTCCAAAACCCGAATACTCTCTGATTGAATATGCAATCGATGATGCACCGAAATCCTTCAGCCAACACACCGAACATAAGGAGCTCTGCAAGTAAGTATAAAGAAGTTTCACTCTCGTCTCCAATCAGCACACTCTTCTTAGGCAAATGCACCCAATCCCGGTGCAACTGCGCTGTTCACAAGAGAATAAAAAGTGTGAAAGAACGAATGAAATGAAATGCAAAGAAATGAACATGAATAAAATAATATGCTTGTAGACACTTATAAATGAAAAAGTATTTCACTTCTCGGAAAAGTAAGAAGTGCCTAATTTAATCCTTTTGTGATCAGTTTTAAATGTCAGAAACATAACTTTTCATCTGTAATGTTTTTTAAATTACTGGTTTAATGATTTTGTTACCTATTTAAAGTACCTGAAACAAGACTTTTCGTGCCTAATAGTGCCTAATTTCATAATTCTGTTACCTAATTTAGGTGCCTAAATCATCAGTTTCTTGTGCCTAAAATTCCGAGGTCTACTTATTATGTAGTTCTGTAATGTATTTAATTTTTAATTACAGTAACATTTTCACATTTCTTACTTGTCATTGTCCACTTCCAAAATTATTATGACTCTTATCTTGCAACAAGTTACTGAGAAATTACATACTTAAAGTTACTTACATATACATTTACTACGAGCACACAAAGTCAAACATAACTTTACAACATGTTATGATCATTCTACACTTTTTACTTAAGTTGGGGGTCCTGTACCTGCCTGTAAAGTTTGTTATGCATGTACTCTTTTGGCATCAGTCTACTTTTGAGAAACCAAGGGGGAAAAAACCTAGGTTACTAGGAATTATCCACGTTGTGAATTATCCATGACATGCAAAATTATTGACCTAGTAGACCTGTAAAGTTTGTTATGCATGTACTCCTTTGGCATCAGTCTACTTTTGAGAAACCAAGGGGGAAAAAACCTAGGTTACTAGGAATTATCCACCTTGTGAATTATCCATGACATGCAAAATTATTGACCTAGTAGACATAGTTGCCACATGGGGGCTGCTTTGACAAATGCTATGGGTAATGCTAGTATTTTATAAAATTTATTAATTTTTCTTTCTTTCTTTCTTCTTCTTCTTTTGTTTTTCCTCCTATTGCATAATTCTCTTAATTGATGGTAGCAGCTTATTGCTATTGATGATCATTTTGATAGAGCTTCATTATAGAAGCTCTATCATAATGATCAACAGGTGTTGACCAGTCAAAGAGAAGTGTACAAACTGAACATTGAGAGGTTGTTTGATCACCATTCTAGTGAGACAATTCGTGGGCAGGTGACTAAACCTTACTAGAGCAAAATACTAAAATATTGAATGGGAGTGAATCAGACTGAAATTAATACCATTAAAAGTGCAACGAGAGGCAGCAATGATCTATACATCAAATGATCTATAAATCAACTTCTAATACTATTAATCATAGAAAAAGTGCTGTATAACTCGTTGAAATGGATACTAATCTATACACTTCTTTAAACTTCATGTTGCTCATAATCAGTTCGTAATGCTCATCATTTCATTTGTAGTAAAACTTGCTCAATGTGGAATCTCAAGGGACCAACATTTTTTTCTGTATTAGACAAGATTCTGCTTTATTCAATGCTTTACAGTAGAATCTATCTTTGGCAGGACCACGATTCGTGTTCATATTAGAAAGATTTCCGCATTATGCACGTTTCACATTGAGCAGGATTTATTGTACTATTATTAAAATATCTTATTTCACAACATTTTAAAGATTGAATGGACTTAATATATTTATACATAACCTTTTTTGAATTACCTCTTTATTTATCAAGAAAATATTTATTTTTATCTGTCATTACAGCCTTAAGAGAATATGTGAATGAAAGTGTTTTCAAAAAGTATACATCCTTAAATGACTTTCAAGAAAAATTTGCAAAATCATATGAAAATCTTCTTAGAGACCAAGGAATGAAGACTTTTAGATTTGAATGCCAGGTAACAATATAATACTTGTATATTTTCTTCCCCTCAAGACCTGTGTTTATTGAATCAAAGTTAACTCAGCATTTGGTTTGTTTCTTGCAATTATTTTCAGAAAGCTGTAAATACCCCTGTTAATGCAATATCTCCTATCAGTGCATCACATTTGCAAGATAAATTCCTAAAATTACAGAGGCTATTATCTGGTCAAGCTGTTGAGTCTGGATCTGGAAGATCCCATTTTTCAGCTTCCCAACATCCGCAAGGAATTGCTTTTTGTAAAGATCTTCTGGCAAAAAAATTTGTGGTAGCTATGCTTTGTATATGTATATACATCAGTGCATGCAGCATAATGAAAAAGATTTTTATTATGTAGAATATATTTTCCAGTGCTAATTTTAAAATTACAATTATGGCAAATGTATTGGTAGCAGTTTCTCACATTCTTGATAACAATTTGAATGTGTATTTGTAAATTGTATTGATGAAATGTTCACATATTAAAACTCAAAGACAGGGGTAACACCAAACCAAATAAGAATTGATAGCAGTAATGTTTTACTTACCTCCTGATTTTGTTTGAAAACTAATAGTGAATTTCCCTTCTAGGGTCAAGGTGACACTACAGTATCCTGCAAACCAGAAGCTGCATTTGCCATTGCTGCAGTAGTTGTATCTTTGTGGGTAGAATTTCCAGATTTTGGGCAACTTTTGTTGGCACATTTCTACAAAGAATGCCCTTACCTTTTGCCATTCTTTAAACCTCGCTTGATTGATCAATCTGATGTGGATTATTACAAGTAATTCAATTTTTTCATTACATATTTTTTAAAATAATTTTGGGTTACTAATATTTTCATTTTTTTTTTACTTTCTCACATATGTACATATATACGGAGTATACAGAGAGTTATGAAATGGTGCAGAAAATCAATTTATAGATTTAAACAGAAATACACATTTTGGGCACCCTGATGCCCACCCACCCCCACCCCCAAAATGTCCGCAGATCTGTTGTTTGTGAAAACACTATTGCCTAAACCAAGCATATGATTTTTTCCAAACTAAAGGAACCCGTCGATCTGGCCTCACTTGAAGCTCTGTGATTTTGGAAAACGTCATTTGGGAGTACTTAAAGCCCCAGAGACATTTTCAAAATTTTCTCAAAAATGGCTGCGACTGTCTTCTTTAAATTTCTTGTAAGAATAGACTGAAATACACTTACAAAAGTAGCAGAGGATTTGATTTTCATTGTTAATTCTGAATTTTTTTTTAAATTGCAAAAGATTTTTTGGCATCTTACAACTACATAATTAAAGATAAGAGATTTTTCTTCAAATAAAATTTTTTCTCCATAAGTACTTCCTTCGTTCAGATCAGATCATGTTTATTTTTTGAAAATTTTAGTAGTTTTTGTGGCACAGTGAGTGAAACATGTGCAATATTTAAAAAAATTTCAAAATCAGCTCTGAATTTATTCTGCAAACTTTTGGTAGGGATAGTGCTCACCGTTTTGCTCTGTTCATTTCTTCAAAAATTACACACTTGTAATTTTTTTTACATATCACTCACTTTATTAACATTTACATAAAGGGCTACGTGAATAGATTATTGAATTTGCTAAAACAGTGCTTAAGATGATGTCTTTTAAAGTTTCTCGAAAACTCTCAAGTTTTCGATGAAAATGAGCCCAAATTTCCACATTTTCGGAAACATTCAAATACCATTTTATGGAAAACAGCTCCAAATTTTTTCTTCAAATTTGTTTGAATGGATAGTGCTAATGCAGTTTTAGATGATATAAAAGTCATTTTGCTGTACTAGTTTGTTTCTTCAATTTTACATAAATCTTGATTTTTTTTTTTTTGCAATCTCCCACACTGTCAATTTGCACATTTAGTGTGATTTGTATACATTATTGCATGTGAGAGTTGAAGTGCTTTAAATGACTTCCAATGAGGTCATTCAAATATTCAAAAGTATTCTGCAAAATAGTGCTTCAAATTTCGTATTAAAGTAAAACTTTATAGTATTTTCTTAATAAGTGGCTTCAAATTTTTCAGCAAAACTTTCCATATAGGATGAGGGTTTACTCTTCTATAATTGTCATGGAGTAATATTTCAGTTCCTTCAGTAGGAAACTGAAAAATTGAGAAAATATTTTAAAAAATGTACTTTGGGCTGGGAAAGATGGCAATACAATGGGGCAAGACCGTAAAGCTAGCCCAGACCAAAGAAATTAGAAAACTAGTAAGAGAAAGTCTGTGCCATGGTGTAGCACCACTAGTTACCTTCTCGAATACATATGTATATACGAAGTAATATTCATAGTATAGAGAAAGTTATGTAATGCTGCGTAAAATCAATTTCTAAATTTCAATGGAAATACAATTTTTTTTTCTTTCTTTCTTTCTTTTCTTCTTCTTCTCTCCGAAACACCCATCTGTCTGTTGTCTGTGAACACTAGAGCCTAAATTATGCATAGGATTTTTTCCATACTGTCCCTGTCAATTGTTCCTGGTCAATTTGGCTCAAAGTGCTGCAATTTTGCGTAACATTCTTGAATTTTTGGGGGTTACTTTACATGAAGCATCAGGGACATTTTCAACATTTTCTCAAAAATGGCTACAATTTTTATTTTTAAATTTCTTGTAAGAATAGAGTGACAATTATAAGTTGAGACACTTATAAAGATGGCATAGGTCCCATTTCAATTTAACTCAGGAATTTCAAAATTTGCAAAAGTTGGAAATTTTTTCAGCATCAGCAACTACAAAATTGAAGACACAGATTTATTCTTAAAATGAAATTTGTCTTTTTGAAAATTTTAGTTTTTGTGCAATATTAAAAATGATCAAAAACGGCTCCAAATTTGTCTTTAAACTTTTGGTAGGGTTAGTTTCCATGAAAAAAAAAAAAACAAGCTTAAAATTTCAAATTTACAATAATACTTCAAATATTTTCTTTAAACCAGCTCTAAATTTTTCAATAAAATTTATCATACAGGATGAGGTATCTACAATTTTCGTAAAGTAATATTTTGGTTGTACAATCGAGGAACCAAATAATTGAGAAAATATTTTTTTAAAAATTTACTTTGGCAGCTGTAGACTATACCTTGCAAGAGGTTGGGGCAAGACCCAAACCAAAGACATTGGAAAACTAATAGTGTGAGGGTCTGTGCCATTCTGTAGCAACACGTTGCTTTTTTTTGAAGTAACGTAGATGGAATGTCTTCAGACAAGGGAGGAGAAGTAATATAGAGATGATAGTTGTTTTATGCTGTGCATTATCTAATCCTGTGTTCTCAATGAAGTATATCAAGAGCCATATATTTTGTAATATAGTTCGCCTTTAGAGTAATACGTTGGGCGTTAAGTTAAAAAATGCAAGCAGAGGTAAGATAAGGAATCACAAGGACACTTAAGATCACTGCAAATATAACCTGTATGCTGTACATCACAACACTTATTGGTAATATTTTAAAGATTACAGATTTTACTCCCCACTAACCTTCTTCTGTAAAATTGGAGCATTTAAAAAAAATCATCTTCAAAGACGACTCAACAGCCCTGAACACAAGTTCTAATCCGCAAACAAGTCTGTAATGTCATCATTCAGCTTCTGTCAATGCGTAAAAATAATCACAATTCTATACTACAGGAGGCGTACGTGATAAATCACAATAGTCTAGCATTGTCTAGAAAGACCCTTCTTGTTTCAGTAATGTTTGTGTGGTGAAACCCCATTGTAATGAGTTCAGTGGAGGCAATGCAAGGCACATGTAAGACCTCATCAACCCTGACAAATTATTAAGATGGACTCGTATATAAAGACCCACACTATTCAGAATGGTAGTGATTAAATAGTGAAAAATCGTCTCCTATATTATTTCAGTAGTATACTTACCTTTGCAGCTCTCACATGCAGCCAATCTTTATAAATGAGGTCTCTAAAGAAACAGAATTTCATGGAGACATGACGAATTGCACTTCGACTTTAAAAATATGAAAGATTAGAAAAAAAAATGTATCCGAACATTCACCATCAACCCGCATCACTTGGCCACATTTTTTAATCTACATCATTAAATAACTCCTAAGCAAACTGTTTTAAGGCCTAAAAATAAAATATTGAGGCCGAAGGCCTCAAAGAATTGTTCCCCACATCATAATCTACAGGATGAGATCATTTTGAACATTCTATTACATTTTTGCTGGTTCTATGCTTCTCAATTCTACCCCACCTGTTCAGAGCCTGTGGAATCTGCAACTGTATGTGAAATTAAAATAATTACTTATATTCTATGCTATTGGATTACATGGGTGTACCTCTCTGCTCAGTTATAACATTAAATAAGAATAGTTAGTATGTATTGTTGTCAGTTACATGGAGCCATACGACTGAGGATAAGAGGGTCTTGAAGAAAAAGTTATATTACAGACGTATAATGGAAATCGCAAGATAGGTATCGCAAAAAGGGTAGGGTTTAACACGTGAGAGTTCTAACATGGGTATGCTAGTTTAGCTTAATTCAGATACAAAAAATTGATAATTGAATTGAATTTCAAAATAGAAAAGTAACTTTACAGATGAAAAAAATTAACTCAATATGAAACAATATTTTCAAGCAAAATGTGCAGAATAATTAGTAATTTCAAAAATTTAATGCTTAAGAAAACTGGGAAAATGTGCCTGGTGAAGGGGGAAAATTGGGTTTCATCCACACAACAAGAGCAGGGCAAAAATATGCATTTAAATTGAAATCTGATGCCCAGTGATATTTACCTGAACACTGAAAATAATTACTTTTTTTTTCTTTCTTTTAGGTCTCTTGGCTATCGTTACTCGGAGACTGGTGAGGTTGAAAAACAAGACAAGTTCCTGAAGAGAATGTCAGGAATAATGCATTTATATTGTGCCATAATAGTAACTCCCTTAAAACGTCATTCAACTAAACCACATCCTGTTGGCATAAGTGAAGCTTGGAAATGGATTGCAAATGTTATCAATTTGGGTATGATTTTATAAACAGTGTTAAACCTAAAAATGTTTGGGTTTAGTTTTCTTGCTGATGCATTACATACTATTTAATCTCAGATTGTTGAGAGTTTGGGAAATTCTTCATACGGCAATGTTCTGAGGATCTATTCTTTTATTTTCACATTAGGACAACCTGATTGGTTGTTAATTCTTTCAGACTATTTCATTTACAAATAGGAGGTATCTATGGAATTAAAACATGTTAAAATGGTTATTTTTAAATTAATTTACTAAATTGCGAAACTGAAATATGCCCTCTTTGTATTAAGTGCCTGCATTCCTTTCTTTTTAGATCCACGGCCAGATATATGTGCTACATTATTGTACGAATTTCTTGAAGTAGCTGGACACTTCATGTATAAATACTACGGTCAAATTTTTCAGAAAGTTCTGCATTTGTTGTGTACAGAATACTATCATAAATTAGAAGAAGTAAGAGTTTATTTTAATTTCTTTTCCAATTTTTGTCTTTAGGTGCGTGATGTAAACACTATATTATTTCTACAGGTGACACCCAATGCTGCTCGTGGCCCTGTGGCAAGACTAGAATCCTTTCTACAAAAGATTTTGAAGCAAGGCAGAATAAACCCTCCTACTGGCATACTTCCAATTGATTTTTGGTGATTACTTAAGGAGGCATCTTAATTGTTAATGTTGTTATTGTTGGATCATTGATAATGTGCTGTTTTGTACTGTACATATTAGAAAAAATATAATACATAATTTTGATTTATTTTACATATTTTGTGCAGCAGTGTTCTACAACTGCATCATACAAGTTTGGCTTACAGTTTTTGCAGCTTAGTTTCTCCAATGCTGATTAACAGTATGCAAAGCAAAATATTGCCGAAAAACAGTAAAACTTACAATTTAAAAAAATTGTTTTGAGACATTGGCAGTTCTAATAACTAATGTTTATCAAGAAACAATATGGAGAAATCTTTACAACTAAACCAGAAAATGTACATACTTGTCCTGTAACATTAACATTACTACGCAGTTTTCATCCACCACCTCATTACTCGGAAAAATCTCAATCCCTTGTGCTCTGATTCTTATGTGCTGTACAAGTTCCCTTTCCATCTATATAGTCTTACAAACAACCTTGTCCCCTTCAAAAGATAGTTATAGCTTAAGTTATAAAATATCAGCACCAATCTTTTACAAAATTGTTCAGAGAAATACTCTTAAAATTATATAAAACAAAAAAATTAATTTACAATAAATCACTTCACATTTTAATAAAAAATGAGGAAAAATCAGGAACCTTCTTGGAATAAATATTTACTATTGGAAAGATAATTGTATAAACCATGCTCATCATTCACGTATGACACGCGCACATATGTGAAGTAATTAAGCCAGATCCAACTTGACAATTAATACTACTAAGATCTCAACAGGTAGGCTTTACACGCAATATGACTGGAACACTAGTACAAGGAAGAACTGCCAACTCGGTTATTACAGCAGTTACCATATCTGGTGGCGTTACATCATAGGTTATATTGAGAGGGGTTAAGCTGTTAATTGCTTTCCACTTGGAGAGGGGGTGATCTCTGGAACATGAATCTGCTGTAACTAATTCATCGGGTGCACCTGATAACAAACAGACATTTTTCTTAACCAAAATTAAGAGGTCCCTGAAGTATGCATACTTAGACCTATACTTGCAAACTACACTAACTACCTTCATGAATATTCTCAGGGGATTGTGAATTTCTAAATATTTTTCAAGCCCCTGCAGTTTCCTGCAAGATATTAAAAATCTTTTCTAATCTATGTAATATGACTAAGAAAAATAATGAGTCATACAATACCTAGTTCATTATACACTATAGAGTCGGTCTGAACTCTTTCACTGAATTTATGAGTTTCACAGCACACAAGCACTGGAACATTATAAGAACGAGCCAGCAAAGCAACTTGAGACGAGCCTGCTCTTGACATTACATAGCCATTAGCAAGCAATGCATGAGCTCCAAGAAAAACCTTTGTTGCCTGTTAACAAACAGCAATATTATTACAATAAACACAATTTAATAATAAAGCATATACATCTACAAAATTTCAATGCATGGTTTACCTCTCTCATCATAAAACTAGCAGCAGTTATAAGGACATAAGAACAACGTAATCCGTTTTCAACTAATCTTCGAAGCATTTCTTTTCCTTCCCGCCAAGGTCTTGCATCAACTACAATTACTCTAAACTTTGTTCCACTCTTGTGCGCTTTAATGAGAATTCTCTGAAGTAAGGATGAGCTACAAAAAAGAAACAAATTTTCTACAATAAACGTATTTAGCCCCATCACAACACACACTTCTATGTCCAGTGTAGCAAGTACACAAAATAGAAGCGGATTTCTCAAACAATTTTAACCCGTTAATGCCCACTACAATCTACTCGTAATACTCGAGTTTTTAATTTTTGCTTATATGTCAAATGGAAAAAGATTTTAATATATAAAATGCTGAGTGAGTTTATGATTCCAAAATACAGAACATTTTAAAACATGTGCTCTTGTGAATGAAATCATCAATTATTCCACATGAAGGGGGGGGAGCACAAGCACGATTTTTGGTCCCCCTGCTCTCCCAATTTTCCTTCTAGTGTATCCTCAACACAAATTTTCGTGTCGTCCAATGGCAACCATGGGCCAACATCTGTGGCAAGTCACTTCTATAGAAGATATTACCGCATATAGGACACCCGTTTACAGATGGGAATGGTAGTTGTAGTGATTGCAATGCATTTCAACATAATGGTGATCCTGCTGATGGAGATCTGCATGTAACTCACCTTAGATTCAAAAGTGGTTTCAATTATGTAAAGAGAGCATTTAGTCACCACAAAAGTATGTGAAAATTTTCAACAACCTAGACCAGATTTATTTTTTAGAAATCCTGTCAGCATAGTAGTGTGTCAGAGTCATTTTGAAAAATTTATCTACATTCAGAACCAAATATACTGTACTTAACCGAAAATAAGGTAGGCGTTAAGTTTGAAGAGGTCTCCTGAGAATTTTTAACTACTTTTTACTTATTTAGTGAAAATAAAGTTTCAAATTGCCTAATTCATTAGAAAATTGTCTTGAGGAGAATCATAAAACTTATTGTCTGACCTATCAGTATTTTCTAGTTCCTTAAAATTATAACCATGGTTTTGTCATTACCCTCGTCATCTTAACATGAATCAGGCTTTCTTTATTGTCCTTCCATATGGCATAGTCTGAGAGTCTACATGGCCTTGCTGATCATGTAACAAAAAACCTCAGAGATTTTTATTTGTTTTAACGTCACGTTTCACTTGATGCAATGCCATTCATTTGAGATTCTCTCATCCAGCAAATTCGTGATAGCGGAGAGAATAAGTCACTAGCATGTTTTTATAGTAATCAAGCTTATTATATGTATGCATCATATTTTCTTAAGTCTTCGTAGCTTATTGTTACATGCATATTTTCAAGTTTCATAACATTGAAAGGCAATGTAAAATCTTCACCGGCTAGGCATCATCTGCAAATATAAGACGACCCCTCATTCCTGGATTCGATTTTTGAAGAATGAGAGAAAGAATAAGCCACTTGTCTTATTTCCTGGTAAATACAGTATTTATAGTTTACAGAAACATGAAAAAAAGTAAATCCACAATGAACTATATTGTTGCTGGTTGAACTATTTGAAGTGATTTTCATTTATTTATCACCAACAATCAGTAAATACTCTATGTGACATAAGAGGAAAATATAATATGCACACTTTGTGTGTTATAGTGTGTTATTAATTTACTTGTTATAAGATATTTTAGGGTTGATCAAGATAATACTATTCTATATAAAATTGTCATAAATATATACATAAAATAGCCAGACAGGAGATACAAAACACATTGAAATGAAAATTTAAATTTATACAATAATAGTAAACATACAAGACAAAAAGAAAGGTACTTTTTGAAAGGAAAGTATTAGCTCAACACTGACAATAGTTGCTCATAAAATATCTGTCTTCAGTACATAAAATATTTTTATTGTTTTGTGTAATATTTGACATAATTTTATTACAACTTTTAGTGAAATAAAAAATGTGAGATACATCAGGGCAAATAAATTGTTGTGCCGTTGCCAGGAGTGCTAAGGAGAGTAGATAATTTTTTTTTACCACCTGTAGGTGGTAAAGAGGTACTATAGCAGCTTATTATTGGACATTAAAAGGTGTCCTAAAGCTTATTAATAAAATAAAATTTGTGGACTACAACAGAACAAGAGGAAGAAGAATATTTAGCAATCGTCACTAATTTACTAATAGCGTTTGCAAATACAAAATACAAATATTTAAGCAGTGGAGAAGAATTTTGCAAGAACAAATTGACACTGCTGGTAATTCATTACATAGATCAGAAGTTAAAATTTAAACAAGCAAGTATATTGAACCTCTAAAATATCTTGTGTCGTAAAATTGTGATTTGTGTAACCTTAAGGTTTCCTCAAAACACAGAACTAAAGTCCTTAGTTTAAAATGTGTTAGTATTTAATAAATTATGTCTTTCATGGAGGAAAAAAAAAATTAAGTAAAGTAAATATAGTTATTATTTCAATTCATTGTTTTGTTGAGAATATTAACCTTTTAGATACAGAAAGGTTAATATTGCAGTCCTAGTAATAGACTTCTTTAAATAGCTGAATATCGAATATACTTGACCAGCAGATTTTCAACTCCAGCAAGTACTGACAAGAGCTGAGGCAGGCTAGTGTTGCAGAGAAAAGCATCAACAACTTACATGCAGTGGACCACAGTGAGGTGATATGTTTTTATATATGAGCTAAATAGATTTCAGAGATGTTTATATGGAAAATGATGACCGTTTATACCCTAATATATGGATATACTGCAACACTTAATTACCTAATGTATAATATATAATAGTGAATGAAATATTTAAATAGGAATTCACTATTTACAAGGTTTCCATTGCTCTGTATTTGATTTTACCATACTGAATAAAGTAAAATGTTATCATTTTGTGCTGCTACCCAATAGAGAAAATTTAAAAATATTTTTTCTGCCATTCTTTAATTATTAGAAATGATTTTCAATTAAATTAAAATAATATTTTATTGAACAAATCTGTGCAAGGTAATTGCAGAGCAAAACCCAAATTTAACAATTATTAACATCACCTTTCTTTTCAAATTCAGCTTCTCTTTTCCCCTTTGTTCTCTAATATTTCGAAAACGAGTCACCGATAAAAGAAGTTTAGTTTGCAAACACATCTGAAAAAGTGAATTTATTTATTTATTTTTCTTCTCCCTCTCTTTCTTTTTTCCTAGTCGAAAAAAGATGGTCGCTTATATATTAACTTTTCAAACTTTCAAAGTCATTGGGATTTCACAATGAAGCCGCTGCCGCCTTTTCTTCTTCTTTTCTTCTGGTGCTCTTCCCCTTCTTCTTTCTCTTTTTCTTTGCCTCAGTCTTCCTCTTCTGTGTTAGCATGCCATTTCCAGGTAAATATAAGTGAATCATGTCCTTTTAGTTTTTCTTCTGAAGCCATGGTACAGTATGGTTGCACAAAACGTCACTGCAGCCCTACAATATTTCATATAACGCCTCTATCAACCCAGCTCTAACAACGTTTCCTTTGCGTTTGTGAAGACCGGGGTTCCAATACATGGAAATCACAGCAGCACACCTTGTTATCTCCAGTAAGCAAGAGAAAAGAGCTGTCACACACCTCTGGAGGTCAAGCTTGAATTCATACCACTGGCCTGAAAATGTCTGGGAAAAGTTTTTCCCTTCCTAACTAAAATATTAAGTGATATATCAGTTAGACGCTACTGAGCAGATATGTTACATAAGCTTATTGTGTCGTTAGAGATTAAATAATAATAAAAATTACTGATTGAATTGCATATCATACAGCAAAATCCTTGAAATATTAACAAGTTGTTGATTATTAATCTTTCCACCCAATGTCATCATATGACAGGGTTTTCCAGACCATGAAAGAGGGTGTAATGGACTATCATTTCTATCATTTCATCATCTATCATTCTATCTATCATCATCTATCATTCTATCATTTCTACGTTAATACAGGAGTTCACCATGAAATTCATAACTCTTTATAAAAAAATCTATTGAGAATTAATTGGTTATGCCGTAAAGGATGATCACAGAATTGACCTTCAGTTATAACAGTGTTACATCCTGTACACAAACACCAAATTGCACTGGTATTTAAGGACATTATTAAATATAAGAATGTATCTTCAACACTCATAACACAGTAATGTTACAGTCAAATCAATAGAATCCATATGGTCAAACTATGTTTTAATTTTTTCAACAAAACCAGGTTTTCAACCAAATTGCAAAATATCAAGAAAATTTCCATTTATTTCATTTTAATAACCTAAACATTCTTTTCTTATTCGATTTTAATTTTTCAATTTACTTTTGTTGTATTTCACTTCTTCAAGAAAAGTTTGCCTCGGAAGACTTTTTAACAAAGAACATGAATTTTGAAATATATAAGAAACAACCTGACCAAAACTGCTTTAAAGTGGTAAGCAAAAGATTTCAGTTACATTAGGTATTAACTCCAAATTTCTATGTATTTCTTAAATAAAATTATATAAAATTAACTCACAACTTACCACCCATATGTTAATATAACATTACCATCCGAAATGTAACGAATCACAGTATTACAAATTGCTTGCCCAGCAACTTCTAATTGCTCACGAATGTATGTATCAATCGCTTCTTGCAATTTCCGCTTGGCCTGAATAACAAGGAGATTACAATTGTTAAAAGTTGTTGATTTCTCACACATAATACTTCACACTCATGTAAATCAATTAAGACAATACAGCAACAGAACAATTTAGATAGAACATCTTCTAAACTTTGATATGATAATGAATAAGAGAGAATGCTCCATTTTTTAATATGACTAATCGCATGTCAATTTCAATTTATACCTAATGTAGATGTCAAGAATTCATTTTAAAGTAAAGTAATATTCAAAATATATTATGCAACTTTTACGTTTATTAATAATAAAGTATAATTAATTATTTTAAATCAAAATGGATTTTAGCTTAAAATATCTTCAAACAATATGATTACTACTTGAAGCAATGTATCCTCAATGTGAAATGAAGCGTTTTTTGAAAGTTAAATTTAAAAATACTTTAGTTAAATCTAAAAGTTGAAATTTTTACTGAAGTTTGTTATCATAGCGATTACTATGTGTACAATTTTCAATTTTTATCCCAAATTTAAAAAAAAATTTTTAAGAGGGTGTAATTCGCAAGGTGTCGTTACTTATCAATGATATTTTACGAAAAGTAACTATCGAGTTATGTGTAAAAGCACAGAAAAAATTAAGGCTGAGATTCTATTCCTTCTTTGAGAAATTACTCTCTGAAAATCGAACTTGGTTCATTTGCGTTCCATAGATTTAGTTGCAAATATTTCTCAAATATAAACATAGAAGGTAGGTAAATAATATTGAGATATGGAGGTGAGAGTATAGTAATTCCAATGCCTTTTATTCTAAAATGCTATAACAACTCTGAGCTGAATAATTTTCAAAAGAGTAAACCTTTACGAACGTGAAAAATGGCGCACAGTGTAAAACAAAAATGGCCGCCGTTTGTAAACAGATACAATAAAAATAAATCAAAGATATTTTTGAACAGCCAAAACATAAGGAAATTTTTGTAACAAAATATGAACTTTTTTCGAGATGGTCGAGTGACCAGTACTGGGCCACTTAAAATGGATTGACCCCTCAATAAAAGGAATGACATGGGACTTAAGTTTCAGTTTCGATTCAACCGTGAACATAACTGGGGAGCTGAGTGAATTTTACCCAGTTCAGGAAGAACATTTACAAACAACAAGACTTGCAGGAGGAAATAGGCCACACAGGCATTTCAATCTTTAATGAACTTGGGAGCTGCATGTAAAAATCCTAAGCACTACTATGTTTTCCTTTCTCCAGCAGATTAGTTTTTTTTAAATACCTTTATAAAATTGAACACTCAATATCAAGGTTCAATTTGTCATCACCACGTAGCAGCACCACAATAAGCAATAATTACTTTACTAATAACGTCTGAAGAAATGGTCAAAATTTCAATCAGTAAACGGCACATAATTTGTATTTAATATAGAATTTACGCTACGAAGCCCTTTTGAAAAACAAATCGAAAAATGAGTTTTTGGAAATTTTTGGAATAGTACCGGAAAGAAATTTTTAAAAATGTGGTCTTATTGCACGATGGCGAAGTACTTCCTGAATCCAATGCTGTATCAACCATACAAATCGGATGAATAGGCGCATCGTTAAGTGAAATTTTGCAAATAATATAACGTCCCCCTTCGCACGTCATGTCACTATGTTGGCGATCAATCTTCTGATTGGATGACACCGGAACAGCTGATTTACTTTACAGGCAGCAATGTAAAAATCGCAGTATATGTATATTTCTCAAGATTCAAGCCTGATATTTCACAGGATACATATATTGCAAAGTATTCAAAAAAGTAAAACTAATGTAATGTGGAAAATAGCGAAAGCATTGTCTATCAGATCCCAGTTGGGCCATGAGAGAACCGCCCGCTTGCCTGCCTCACTCCAAGCTCACTCTCCCTACCTCTTATGGAATATTTCCGTGCCCCTCGAAGCTGCCCCACAGCGGCTTGCTGCATAACTGACAGAATGTGATTATTCATCCAATCTCCATTGAAGACCTTACACATCAAGTAAAAATTACACTTACAATTATGCTTTCCTAATGACAATGAACCTTGCCAAATCCAACTGAACTAAAAAATGTATTATTTTATCAACATATGTACGAAACAGCATTAGTTTCATCCAGTAATTACCTACCATGAATATTCACCAACATACTTGAAATATGCAAAGAGAACTGACATGTTTATTCAACCTCTCGAGATCCATATTACAAAGAATATAGAAGCAAGATCCCCGATTAGCAGATCATCTACACCTATGTTACTGATTGACTTTGAAGAGAAAGTAAACAACAAAAAAAAACTGTTTGCCCTCAAAACGTCTAAAATGTTGTGAACAAAAAACTCTTTATCACGCATTAGCTCAGGCCATACCAAATTTTCCCATAGCCATATACTAGAGAATAATCCTTTCCCAGCATGTACCTCTTGCAATTACCCACTAAACATTTATCATGTCCTTCAGGAATGTCTCCAGTACAATTCTGGCAGACCTCAATTTCTTTTATAATGAAAGTTTTAATTCCATTCTAAGTGATAATACTTACCAAAGTAAGGTTATAAAATTTTGTATTGAAATAGGTGTTTTGGGAAATGTTTAACTGTATTAAAATAATCTCATTCTTTTCTGTAGTGATCATTGATGTAATTTCATATTTACGTTTTTGTATCTATAATCATCATTGTAATGTAACCTCAATATTGTAAAAACTTAATATTGTCAATGTAAAATGTAATATATTGTATTTCTTCAGTCGCTAATGACCTAGTGTTGATGTGATTTAAAATAAATAAATTTTTAAAAAAATACTGTCCGATTCATCTTACTTTCACTATTCTGCATATTCTTCCCGTATCTACTTGAATATGTCATAACAACTGATATTGCGCAATAATTGCATTCTAGTTGCCCTAAAGATAAATTGAATTACTGAAAATTGTGACGACAATTTTGCAGTCATGCACTTACAAAATGAAAAGCAGAAAGAAAAGACACTATTATTCACTTCAAACATAAACTATAGGTCTTCAATGAAGTAGCAGTGTAAAAACAAACAAAACAAATATGCATTACAGGCATTAAAAAAATGGATTAAAGTTAACTTCCATGTAATCTGAATGTTTAAAATGGGGTTTGTCTTATATATAACTATATAATATATATTTTAACTATATAATAAAAAGAATAAGGGTGCATTTTATGAGGAAAATGTCAAGGTTTTGTCTATATTAAAGCAACTTACATCTACATCCGATATGTTATTAGGCAAGTGCCTCATCTGCCATTTAAGATGTTTGACTGCATTTGTCATTGACACTGACAATGGCCGACACTCCTGTAGAAAAGCCATTGATGGCTGCAATATTGCTTCCAAGCCACGAGAAAATTCTTGTTGAGGAGGTGTTTTAAAGTCTTCAATTACCTAAAAATTCAGAGTAACCTCAAACAATTACTTATGTAAACATAATAAAATGTTTACATTTTAACATTTCATGAAAATAAAATTTTACCTGTTTCACTGCACTCAATAAAGCTAAACATCTCGCATTGGAACCAACAACAACTTTTGTAGCATACTGGACACCCAAACGAATTATAGCAGGATGCAGGTGAGATGTTGCAGTTCTACAAAAAGTTAATAGTTTATTTATCTAGGGATCATTTGAACACCAACAATCTATCAGTCACAGAAAAACTTACATGCTTTTGGGTACACTGGCTTCTTGTTTAATATAAAGATGATTAAATAACTTCACTTTGTGCATTACAACAGGCTTAATAATCTCTTTTCCAATGTCTGAAGACCTTGTCAATTTCACCGACACAGATTTCACAGTAGGCTAGTAAGAAGAAAAGACATCCAAATATTCACAAGCAAGTTTAGAAAAAGATTATAGCCAAGTATTGATAACAAAATCAACACGACAAAAGCAAATACCATTGTTCATGAAGCTACTAAATTAAAATAATAATAATAATGATAATAATAATAATAATAATAATAACAACATTACTAAGTTTATATGTCAAAAGATAACAACTCACTTCAGCAGAAATAACAGCAATCTTTTCTGTTTGAACAGAAGATTTTCCAGGTTTCACTCCTGGTTGCACATGTTGCTGTTGAGCTTTGGCAGCTCTCTGTGCTTCCTGTAAACAGTTGCATTAGTCACACCACAGAAAGTCAGTGAAAACTTCAATAATTTATCTTAATTCAACTTACTTGTTTGGCTCTCCTTTCAGCTCTTAGTTCTGCTTTGCTCTTCAGGATTTCTCCATCAACCACATCCCCTTTAGGAGGATCTATAGCACCACTAGCCAACTGATGTTTGGCAGAAGAGTCTCTTTTCTCATTCTTTGGAACTTTCTCTTCTTTCAATGTAGGAGGAGGAACAACACAAGTTTCATTAGACATGCTCTGTGCTTTAACAGGATCGTTCTTCTTCTTTTCAATCTTTGTATCTCCTCCACTGGCACAATTAGTAGTAGATGGATCTTGAGGAGAAGCACCTTTCATTTTCCGGGCCATTTTGGCCATTTTCTTTGCTTCTCTCTCTGCTTTAATTTCCTCTTTTGTTTTTTCAGAACGCTGCATCTTGGATATATCAGAATCAGTCTTATCGTGTTTAATAGAATTTTCTTGCACCGAGTCTTCAGGGCACAAACAAGATGCAAGACACTCGTGCAAAGGTCTTACTACACTAGCATTGGAAGAACGGTCTAACTTAAACAGCTGACCCTGTAAATCATCTTCAGCAGATTCCACTTCACTCTTGTTATTTTTAAGTACAGAATTAACACACGGATTCTTGTTTCTTATTGGTTGTAAATCCTTTTCCTGAAATTCTTTACTTTCAGAGGTATTAAATAGCCCAGTTCCAGATAAGTTTGGGCAATATCTCTGAGAAGATAACTTTTTTTCAGATGTTAACTGCTCTCGTACTCGTTCATGTACAAGTAAAACGTTTTCCACAATTTCTAGAAGCCTAGACTCAGATTTTTCTGGCCTTGATAAGGAGCTGTTAAAACTTGAAGAAAGAGGTGGCAGTGCTGTTTTATTTTCACGTTGAATTTGTGGGCTGTTTACACTATTTATTACCCTATTTTCAGGATTTGGACTAGTGTAAATGGGTCCCCAGCCAGAACCTTTATTTAAACACACATTATCAGTGGTATTTAAACTACTACCAGAAGAACAACTTGAATTCAGAAATGAGTTATTTGAATTGTGTCCTTCACATTCAGGTTTTCCTCCTGTATCACTGGAACTGCAAGAAAACTTTTCACTATCAGATACCTCTGAATTAGAAGCTGCAAGACATGAGCTTCGGTAATCAAATGGGGCCTTCTCTTGAGATGCTACACTTACAGACTTCTCACTTTCAAACAGTGGTGATTCCCCAGATTCCTCAATTTTATTACTAGACAACAAAAGTTTTTCTACTTCAGCAAACTGAGATCTGTTTTTCTCAGAAAAAGTACCATAAGTGTTGAAAAAATTCTTTACTTCCTTTTCTGAACATCGAGAAGACAAAGTTATGTCATTAAGTAAAGCACTTCGAAATAGTCCCTCTACATTATCATGAGATAGAAAATTAGGAATATTAACTTTATCAGCGAAAGTTTCTTCTTTTCTGGATGACAAATGGTGGCACTTCTATGCCTTGCTTCACACTAGCAGTTGGCAGAATTTTAGTCTCAATTAGTATTTTATCAATGTCTTTGGCACTTTCTTTCAAAACATTAGAATTCCCTGCTTTTACTCCCAAAGAAGCATCACAACACACAGAATTATTTAATGAAGAATGATCATCTTTAAAATTACAAAGTGGTAATAGAACTTCAATTTTGTCTCTATCTTTGCCTTCAGATAATTTCTTTTCAATAGATTTCTCGTCAACCTGTTCGGGCGAATTTAGTGGTTTCCGCTCAGATGCAGAAGAAACAGTGTCGACTGATCTACAGATCTTCTCTAAATTCTGAGAAAATGGTTTATCTTGATTTTTTACACCCACTGTATCAGAGAGAGAAGAATTATCTACATCCTTTACACAGCAACTAGATTCCTCTGCACTCTCTTTGCATGCTGCTGATGCATTTGATTTCCTTTTTCTTGTCTTACTTGTCTTAGACTGAGAACTTCCAGTCAACCCTAATGCAGCTAAAATTCTCTTTTTACGATTTCGTCTTCGTTTAGATTTGCTAAGTCTCTTATAATCACCATTGGTCTGATTATCACAAGATTTCTCTTCTGCACTTCTTATAGTCTTTTTCCTTGACTCTTTTCACCAATGTCCAAAGTGCAGCTTCAGACACTCCGATACTAGCAGTTTTTCTAGCTTTGTTTCGTTTCTTACGTTTCTTTGAAATGTCTTCTTTCTTAGCTATTTCAACTTCTTTGTTCAAATGTACATCTGTCACATCTGGCTCATTAGTTTTTGATCCCAATTTCGTACAATCTTTCTTTACAGATTGATCAGATCTCCCTTTCTTCTTCAGATCAGAACTTAAATCAACATTTGCTTTTGTTTTTTTGAGTTTTGAAGACTTTTTTGATTTGGAAGGTGCTTCTTCACAATCCTCATTAACTTCCCTATGTTTGATTTCATGTGGAGTTGCACACCATGCTGTAGAACACTTCTCACCATTGATATGCAGCACTTGAGAAGTGTCTGAACATTTACAATTGGACGTACTTACATTCAAATTCTTCTTCTTTTTCTTCTTGTTAGTTTTACACTGCTGTGAGGCAGCATTTGCACCATCCTATAAAAATCAAACACACCCAGAATATACATAATCATAATGTCTTCACATCACAAATACAAATTAAAATAAAGAATGACAATATAGTTAGAAAAGTAAGCTTTTATAAACTTGAAACAAACATTTCAATGTACAGAAAACCATGCAACAAAATATATTGAACATGCTTTACATCCTAGTGTACTTTTTTTTGAGGTGTAAACAATGATAGTCAAATCAATTCACATTCATCTACCCGAATATCAAATTACATGCACAAAGCAGAATTGTGTTAATTATAAAACTCAGGCGATGCAACATGTACTACAACAAATATTAATAGTACACAGTGTAAAACAATCAATCAGGCACCACAAAATACCTGATCAATTCCCATGGTTCATTCCATTCAGTCCAGTGCTTACTACAAAGAAAGGATGAGAATTGCTTATTTTAATAGAAGTTTAACAAATAAGTACAATTGCAAATTATTTAGTCCTAAAGAATACATTTGACGCACTGTTAAATCTAGCTTGACTGGGAAACATTAAAAATTAATGTAAATGAGCATGTTGCAATGAATATTCGCAAAGGGCTGTACGGGAATCCTCTGATCGCAATTGTCTTCACGAACGATAAATGATCTTAATTCTTCCATAATGCCCTGCAATAGCATTTATATAAGAAGATAGGTCAATCGTACCCAATTTTAAACGACAAAGTAGATATTCCACACAACTGACAGGTCCAGAATCACATACTACAAACTCAGTTTCTTCTTACTCCTTACACGTGTTTAGATTGAAATGCTACTAATACTACCGACAAATTTTCATCTAACCTAACATTTCGTGTAAACGTGGTTCTGCATTATTAAGGAACAACCATCACTATTGCAAAACACAAATTTGGTCAATTTCAGCCGTAACTTCCTAATCACGCATTAATGTGTTAAAAATTATTTTTAAATTTAATTGATTTCAACAATGATGAAATATTTGTGCAATATGGTGTACTAACCTCTTACTGCCGAAAAATCACACCGTAACCATGAAGCTTCGACGATCAGATGACCCACCCAGACTTTACCATTCTACACAAAGCACCCCAAACGCAGTAGTCAGGCGAACCTCAAAAACCATCCACAAATTCCAACCAATTCCAACAATGTCCACGCGCAGAAGATCTGCGCACTGCTCTGCAGAGTATTAAAAGCTGCTCTGCGCACAACCACGAATTCCTCCCAGGATTGGTTATACCAGAGTATATATACTGTGGTTGGTCAACTAAGTTGCACGCCCCCTCTGGAAACATACCCATAATTCTCCGGAAATCGAGTTCGATAACAATCGATCACTAATTCTCAATCCAGTCTCAATCTGACGCAAGATCTACATTCCTTACACTATAATTCCTAATCACTAATTCCTTTCCTTAAGTTTATGGTTAAAGCCGAACTTTTCGAATGAATAACGGGGATCTTATATACAGATGTGTTGATATACAAATACATACTAATGCTCATGGGGCAAACAAATACTTGTAACTGGATCTAAAGGGTGATTCAGGAAGAATAAAATTTAAGAAATTTTCATTATTTTATTTTCACCAAATAATCCAAATACATCAATGAACGGACAAAAACCAAAAATAATTATTTCTTGGCGACTGTTGCAGCTGCTGCTGCCGCAGCATCTTCATCTCTGTAAGACTGATGAAGCTCTTGCTTCTTCTTACTAATTCTTTCCTCTCTGCGTTTCTTGGCATCCTTAACTTTCTGTCTGCGTGCTTCTGCCTGATCCCTGGAAATAAAACGAATGTTATAAAAATATAACAGCAACACAACTTTTAAAACTGTGAATGAAATTTGCTACTTACTTCAACATCTTTGTTCTTGCTTTCTCAGCTTTCTTTTTGTGAATAAATTCCATCAGCACACGCTTGTTCTTGAAGACATTACCTGAAACATTTTAATAAATGCATCAAAATATACACCAAATACTCTTAAAATATTAGTAGCATTAGAGTACCTGAAATCTAGAAGATAATGGTATGTGAAGTTTCATAATAACTGGGAAAATCAAATGCTTTCCTTCAAGCTATTAGAAGAAATTTTCAGAGTGCCTGACTTGGTGTGCCATACCCAAGGGCATCAGGCTTCCCTAGGCCCCAAAATAAAAGGGCCCCTAATTTGGAACCCAGATAGATCAGCAAATACAACAAATCCTTGTCTGCGTTTATTTTCTCCATTATACCAGCCAAAACCAATTAAATTTAGTAATCACAGATAGGGGTCCCATTTTGACTTCCTGCACTGCGCCCTCTGAGAACCTAGCTACATCACTATGTCACACCTTAATATGTGAACAACTAGCAAATCAAAGGCTCAATTTTCAATTATGAAAGCACTTTTGACCACAATTTATAATTAAAAAAGAGTTCAGAAATATATTAACAAGCCAGACTAGAAAATAGACAATCCACAGGGAAATCATAAGTTCAATAAAATTATTCGATGACCAACTCATTTTTATGAACAAAATTCATTTCATTACTAATTTGAACCACCATCTTAAATTGTGTTGCAAAAGATGGAGAATTAACCAAGTACCTTAATAAATTAATTTTTAGAGATACTGAATTAACCTATTACATATTCATAATATATAAAAGCTGTTCTAGACAGAAAAAGAAATCAATGCTCTATTTAATCTGTTTCAACTACCTAGCTGCAAAATTCATCTAGTAAGAGTTTTGAAAAGTAGAGCCAAAGAGTTGAACAATAAAGTAACACAAAACAAGCTTTATGAAATAAAGTAAATTGGGCACCTGCATAAAAAAAAAAAAAATAAAACTAATGATAAATTCCATACATTTGAAAGATAATGTTAGTAGAAATTTTCAGGGAAAAAAATCTTACAACACACCTTCCCAAATGACTGGATTGCACAACTGTAGTGATGAGAAATATGAGAAGGCAGCAGGATTTTGAAAATCAGGTATAAAGAATGTATGTGAATTAAAATGTTATTTTTCAAATAGTCGGCAAATGCACAAATGGTGTTGGCAAGCAGGTGGCAACATCATGACAAGTTAGATATCTCCGTTTAAAGGCTGGACATTCATTGCATACAATTTACCACTATATTTTGATTTAATCATAAGAGTGGTTTACGGTTAATCACCCGTTATGGTGTCATCCAACCCCGAGCTTACATGTCACTACTATAGTGTCGTTTAAGCTCGCAGATGGATGACACACACACACCTATTTTCTACAAAACGTGTAAGAAAAATTGGAAGTATGTAAAATAAAAATTCATTAGCGTGTTTAAAATTTCTCTACAAGCATTTTCATTTTACGCTAGACTTCCCCACAATTTAATTCAAAACATTAAATACCTTTACAGTATGTATTACAATGTTTACGAGCCAGTGTACAGGTGAATAGTAGTACCGTGTAGTGATGGATTCCAGGAGAAGGGGTTAAGGGGTAGGGATTGTTAGCTTTCTATCGAGTAACGAATTTGCCGTTTGAAACATGAACAAGTGTGTTGTTGAAATTACTTTTGTTCATAAAAATCAGCTCATCCTTGACTTCGGGTATGCAGTAAGAGTGGTAAAATTGACAATTCATTACGTAGATATAGTGGTTATACAAGCGCAACAGCATTATATTTGATCTGTAAGAAAGATGATTCAATAACATATATTGCAAACACGCATCTGAATGTTTAGTTTCGACGTATAAAGGCATTAAAATGGAGAAATATGTCTTAATAGGTAAAATACATAATTATAGCAAAATATGTAAAATAAAAATAGTTCTAATCCATTCAGAATAGCTTGTTAACTAAAAAATATATTTGAAAGCAGGTTTCTAGATCCTGTAAAAAAAACTGTAATTACATGGAAATCCATTCCCTTATCATTATCACTTCTTTCTTCATCACTGTCATCTTGCACAGAGGAGTTTTCAAATGATCGTATTTCCCTATCCCAATGATGGCTCATGGGTATTCGCACCTTTGCATGTGCACACACAACTTAATTCCATACCAAACTCTCACTACGAGAGGAGTTTTCTCAAGAGCATTGATGATACACCGTACTTCAAAACATGTGCCATTCAGAAGCTGCAATTTCTTTCGTGAAAGCCTGCTGGAGCACATTCAGGAGAATGCAATCGAGGAAACGGCGTTAGGCTATCGCGGGCTGCAGGAGGGGGAACAACAGATCCAAGGGCTTATGGACGGATGGAACACTCATGCCGACGATGCGAGTTCTACAGTGCTGGCGCAGTGGCGATCACAAGTTTTTGAGATGTGTGACGTGAATGAAGAAAGTAAGAGATATCTCTCCACTTAAAGGAGCTCTCACACTAGCATGTGAAACTCAAACTTATAGCTGAGCAGTGTTGCATTCATAAAAATGTTAACTGAATATTATATGCATATTCTCTTGTGTTTTAGTGAGTTGCAATTACAAAACCCTTCCGAAGTATTCAAAACCAAAGTGTATTTGGTAAACATATGTATTAGGCTGTTTCAATGTTCTGAGAAACCGAAATCAGAGTGTGTTTATCTATGGAGGGAGTTCGTGCAACTATAAGCATTGAAAATATTAAATGCAAGAACTCCATGAAAAAGTCACAGAAAATTTTCTGAAAAGAAACAACGGAATGGAACTGTTCAGCATGATATCAGACTTCATAAGATGATTTGTGCTTAATCATCATTCACAATTTCGTTTTGTCATCGAGATGCTGCACGATACACAGTGACAAAAACCATTCAGTCCCATCTGTGTTGGCTGTGAAAAGTACTATTCCAAACATCTACTTTAATCCACCAGGGGAGTAATTGCACTATCTACCAGTACAAAATTTGTTGAAAAATATTTTGTAATGAAAATTGGCTGAAGTTTAGAAGATGGTGAAACTTAAGGAAGTCATTTAAACAGGCACTTTGTGCCGCTCCGGTAAGGAGGAAATCCATGGTGGAGGGGATGAGGGCTAATTAGGAATACATTAGGGGAGATCTTACAGCGGGGAGGGGCAGTGATCAATATACGTTAACTAAGTACATTCTTTTAAAGAGCTAAGTGTAAGCAAGCTAAATAAGTTGTAAAAATTACAATAAAGAATTATATTTTAATGGTTCATAATTGGTCACAATTGTGACCTCATAAGTTAGGGGATGCAATTGCACCCTAGTATCTTGCCAAAGTTCCATTTTCAAACAGTGCCACAATCATGGTGGTGCACTCCTGAGATTGTGTGTGTGTAAGTGGTTAGCTACATTGCTGCCATTTAGATACATTTCTTGCACTCTTCTGGTTCTCAGTGATTTGAGTTCGAGTATTTGTGCTATGACGGTGTGAATATATGTGGGTTTTCTTTCTAAGTACAGCGCTATAAGGTGTGTTTGGCTGCAAATGAGTGAGCAAAAGAACATCATTTGATTGCTGCATGATTTACATGTCCTGTATGTAAATGTCTGATGAGGATGGCCAAGGAAAAGGAGTTGTGTGATTGTTTCAAGTTGAAGTGCAGTAAGGGGCCACCCCTCATATGCGTAAGTGTTCTGTGTGAAAGGGATTAACAGAGTTCGTCATTCTTTAAGGGCATCTCCAAACTTTACAATGTGTGAAAAGTCACATATCAGCAAGTATTATTGAATTCTTTCAGAGCGCTTAGCATAATTTGAAGGAGGGCATAAGGAGACACCTCTCCACCTCACTTCTCGAAGGGCATACCAGATTCTCTATGTAACCAAAAAGCTCTTAATACACATTAACGAAATCCAGTTAAACATTTGAAGAACAAGAGCTACTCTCAGATGTTTCTTAACCCATACACTACAAAATTTGAGCATTTTTCATGTTAGTTTTAAAGGTTTAGCTCTCCTGGAAACCTAACATCACTAAGAAATTGAACTTCTGATCCTTTTGAACACTCACAGGTTAAACAAATTAACAGATCTTTTAAAGCGCCATGTTTTCTATTAAACCAATAAATTTATAGAAAAAATTGGGATAGAGAAAATTTGGAAAATTAGTATTGTAAAAAATACCCTCTAAAATTAAAAGATCCATCTCAAATTGAGTCAGATCAATGATTATATCAATTTTGGATGGCCTTTAGTTTGGACACTAATCATGTTTACACTATTAACGTTTCTTATTCCGACCTGGGAACCCTATTAAAACAATTTCATTACATTACCATAGTATAATGAACATTTTACCCTTCAAGGCAGAGACAATAATTGAAATTTGAGAACATTTGCAAAAGTTAACTGAACAAACAAAAGAATAGCCACATGAACAATAATACACACATAATGAACTGTACAAAAACCTCCTTGAAAAGACATTGAAAGTACACTAGAGAACATACCAAATTCTGTTTGCAATTTCAAGAACCGAATGTTTGAAAGAAAGAAATTTATACCTTTAGCCTTCATGTACAACTGATGGTACAGATGTCTGTCAATTTTCTTGGCTTCTTTATATTTCTTCAGCAGGCGACGCAAAACTCTCATTCTTTTAATCCACAGTTCCTAAACCAAAAGAGAAAAAATTCATTGAGAGAAACAACACACACACACAAAAAAAAAAAACGAAAGACATCTGATACAAACCTTTTGAGGCATACGAGCATTAGCTGTACCCTTTCTTTTTCCAAAGCCACAATGGCGACCCTTTCTACGCGCTTCAGTATTCTTTCGAACCCGGGCCCTTGAATGTACTGCCACAGGTTTCTTAATAATTATACCATCTTTAATCAATTTTCTGATGTTTTGCCCTGAAAGTTGTAGAAAACATTGAAATTTAAGTCAAATATCTTCAATATAGTAACATAAAAGTACTTTTCACTTGAGAATAAACATTTAGGGAAAGGAACAGAACTTCAAGTTTGCAAGCTTCAAATAACCAAATTCCGAATCAGAACGAAAAGAACTCACTAGAATTGGTATTGGCGATTTCGTTGATTTCATTGGGATCCAACCACACTTTCTTCTTTCCACATCTCATAACAGAGGCGGCCAGCCTCTTCTGAAGCTTTAAGGAACTGTAACAAGAACAGCGTAGTCCAAAAGAGCTCTAAAAACACATGGTAAAATACGTTGCTTACGGAACACCGAGTATTGCAAAAACCAATTTAATCATCCCGACACAATTGAGGGGTCTCATTGTCCAACGAAAAATCGTAATACAAAATAGTATACGCTCCCTACGCAACATCACCATGTGCAATCTCAAAATTAACACATACAATTCATTAATTTAAGAAAATTATCACTAAACTTCAACGAAAACATGAAACTACAACAACAACGTTCCTTGAAAAACTTTCACGTAACGCAACGGCCATCATTCTTAAAATTTTCAAACAAAATTATATTACACACACCTCATGGCTCCTTAGTGTTCCCACAACGTGGAGAAAGGCTAGTACAATATGGCGCAGCCTAGCATTAAAGTCGGAAATGACCGAAGATCGCCGAGTAATTTCGATAGTACTCTCGATACCTCGAATTGTGCTATTCTCTTTGGCGCAGACCAAACGGAGCTCTTGCGCATCGTATCCTACCTCAACCAGTGAGCTTCACACATCAGGTTGCGTCAATATATTAGCGGGGATTTTAAATGGAGCCAGATACCACAATTATCACCTCGTTACCAGACTTTGAAACAGATTCATGAAATATTTCTTTTAAACATTGCATCTTGTACACCTTCGTCGCGTTATTTTTGGTTGACTACTGTTAACAATTATCATTTTGTACTACTTTCAAAATGTTTCTGAACACTACTCGCTCTCCATGCAACATGGTGGCCAGCGCTTGGCAGGAATCGGAATTTGTGAATTTAGGCACAATTCTCTTCCTACTTCACGTAAACGATATGCCCTAGACGATTCGAAACTGAAGAGCAGTTCTCCTTGCGCATGATAGAATATTCTTTGCAATAAAGAGTACAAATAGTACAATATCAGATTTTCAAATTGATTTCGTAATAACAAATTACGAAACGAAAAGAAAATGGTTTCAATGCAGTTTTTCTATCTGAAATAAAGAATTCTGTACTCCATTGAAAATGAACGGTATGCCATTGACTGAAGCGAAGATAAACAAAATTTTTAGGTCTCTCAATTCATCAAACCTTAAATGGAACGTCCATTTAAATGAATTGAACACAAAATTAAGTTCATTATGCTACGCGTTCAGAATTCTTGCAAATTCAGTCAGCCTTCATACTGCTCGTTGTGTATACTTCGCGAATGTTCATTCCCGCCTGAGATATGGCATAATATTCTGGGGAAATACATCTTATAGCTCCCAGACTTTTAGATTACAAAAACGAATTGTACGAATCATAACAAAATTCCACCCATGTGATTCTTTTAAGGCTCTATTAATCTCGAAATTTTACCATTACCTTGTCACCAGATTTTCGAATCAGTCATTTTTGTCAAAAATGACTTGCTTAAGGGCAGGATTATATTTTCAGAAAATGCCGATGTCTATTACTATAACACTCGACGTAGAAATCATATTCATCAGGTGACAGTATCAACAGCTCATTAAAAAAAGTCACATAGAATACATGTACATTATTTTACAACACTTTGCCAGATGACATTAAACGATTACATTCGATAGAAAAGTTTAAATCCCAAGTGAAATCGTTTCTGCTGCATAACTGTCTCTATACAATTAGAGACTATACTGAGCATCACAAGGAAAGTAACATTAATTTTAATAATGATATTTAATGTATGATTTACCATTGGACTGTATAATTCTAAGCAATATGTAACAAGTATTGTATCGCAGCTTTTGGGTCAATGATCCCCATCTCGATCAGGTTTTTCGTCCAGTTTGCCTGGTCCATTGAGCACGTCTTCAAGAATTCAGTGGGAAATACAGTTAATCAAATTATGGTTTCCATGTCGCGGCAGGAAGTATTATTCCAAAGGACAACATGGATAAGAGCCCAAAATTTATTGCTTATTTATCCTTGAAAATAGATTTTATTACATGGGAGCTTTTTTTCATTCAAAATTCAAGTAGTATGTGACTTAGTGTAGGGATCACAGAATTTTGAAAATGTGCACACAATTCACTTCTCCCCATAGCACGTCATACGCAGTTTTAACTGTTTTTTGACGTGAAATAAATAAATAAGGGCGCCTAAAAGACGATTTTTTAGTGCCTAAACATCCGATATCTAGTAATTACGTATTGCTTTCCCTGCTTCAAAGTGCTTGAAGTAACACGTGAAATAAAGGCGAACTTAAAGTTTTAGGGAAATACATCTTATAACTTCCAGAATTTTAGATTACAAAAAAAAAAATTGTACGAATCATAACCAAATTCCACCCATGTGATTCTTGTAACCCTCTATTAATCTAGGCATTTTACCATTACCTCGTCTCCTGATTTTCGAATCAGTGGTTTTTGTCAAAAATGACTTGCTTAAGGGCGGCAATATGTTTTCAGAAAACGCCGATAATCCTCCGATAATAAATTTAACAGTCGTCCGGTCTACCTGAAATATGGACAACGGCAGTGCCGACAAGGCAAACGGCAAGTGCGAACGGACTCGCACGATCTCTGATCGAGTCGCCCTGGTATTCTCAACCGGCAGCATTAAGGTCTCGGTTGCTCCAGAGTTCGTCGCCGCGTCGCGCGCCCCCTCTGCCGCTACTCCGGCGCCCGCCGCCGTACCTGACACCGCGCAGGGAAAAATCCCTCATGCCACTGCGTTGTGGGAACCCCGCAGCGGAACGACATCTCAGAGCGAGCCCCTGCGCGAAGCTATAGAGCGATTTTCCTAAGGATGAGCCAAAGTGACAGCTAGTGCTGGCAACATAACTGAAGGTTCTGTGGTCGTTGTGCCCTTGAACCCATTAGACTCCCTCCCGCATTCGTTCGTTTGCAGTTGGCTAACTTGTAAATGGCTTCGACACTTCCTTTTGTGGTGTCCTTGTCCGACAAAAATATAGTGCGCTGCGAGAAATAAATGATATTAGGAAGTGCAGTGTTATGTGCTCTTCTGTAAAAATTCTTTTTTTCATTATATATTACATTGGATTTACTTTTTGTGTGATAAATATTATGTTTATTTTAAAACCGACACGTGAAAGCGAGATGTGTACCGGTGGACTTAATCCGGCTTAAAATCATGTTACTTTCTATTTACATTCGTGGCAGTTTTATTTTACCGATTGTGAGAGCATGTTAAGAGATTTTCTACATACGTAATTAAATTTAAATATTTCCCGAACTCACGTACGTGCATGTACCTCAGCGAAACTCTTAGACTTCATAGGGATGTTTTCACAGAAGCCATTACCAAACACTTTACGGAGAGGCGTGGTTAAACAGCTGTCGCGGCGGAGGGATACTTCTCTGAATTACATGTGATGTTCACTTGTTTTCGCGAACTGTCACTTTGGCTCATCCTTAGGAAAATCGTTGTATAACCCCCGGACGCGAGGGGAAAAAGAAGAGGAAAGCGACCACAGGGTCGAAACAGACTCGCATTGCTAATGCACTAAAGGCTGTCATGCAAGCCGATTCAGACCACTGCATCGCGGACCTCCCTCTCGACCTCTTCGCGCTCTGTGCCTCCCGCCTGACGCCTGCCGAACGGCGGGTTCTCTCGAAGGCGGCGGACAAAAGCGGTATTAGGAATTACTTCGCCCTAACCGCTAGAGCGGATCCCCTATCCTCACCCTCGCCAACTGCCGGCAAAGGTAATAAGCGCCCTCTCTTGGGTGATGAGCCAACTCCGCTGTTGACAAGGTACACTCCATCCAGGTACCGCCCACTAGATTCCTCGCCCTCCTAGTATGCTCGCGCTATAAATCGATGCGGTGGCGATGGTGTAACAGCGTATCGGGCTGTTATACCCAAGTTCGCGGTTCAAACCCGATCGAAGCCGAGGCTTTTTAAGAGCGAAAAAATCCTTCGTACGCCTTCCTTCGGAGGGGAGGTAAAGCCGCCTGTCCCATATTAGTAGATTTATTGCATGTAAAAGATCCTCAAGCCTAAATGAAGCCTCTGAGCTAAATTCAAATTGTTTCGTCGCCCAAGTAATACCTTCTTTCTCATCTTGTAGGTGAAAGGAGCGTAACGAAATTTGCGTGGTCAGACGGAAGAGCAGGCCTCATGGCCTGAGTCTCGCCACGTAAAATAAGGCAAATTCAATTCCTCAATCAATTCAGTATCTCATAATAACATACAATCGGAGCCATCTCCCAGATGGGGGAGAATGCTCCATAAACAACACAGTGGCAACAGAGGTTAACAAATCCAAATGGGGTTCCTCCCAAATCCTCCTTGAATATGTCAAGGTTAAAAATTTCCCTGTATCTCAAGCTAGCAGATGATACTTTTCATTTGTCAGACAAACTTGACATCTTATTAAACTATGATGTGTTCTTTGAAGTTTTCAAAACAAAACTCTCACTGCCTAATGACATTCCTGTCATCTTGGATATATTGCTTGGAATAGTAATAGCGGGATATGTTCCCTGAATTAAAATTGGAATAATTCTCAGGAAGCATTGGCCGCGCATTGGCTTCTTCCTAATTAATGTTCATCTTCAATTTTTATTTGCTGTAATCTTAATTTTAAAAAATTATTGTATTGATTTTTGTACTTAGGATTAAGGGTTAGGGAAGGGAAAATAGCACCGCTGAGCTCATGCACAGTCTTTTAGCAAACATTTTTAATAATTTGGGTAATTCTATTCTAATTTTTTTTATTAAAATGCATTTCTTTTATACTCTTTTTACTCATTTCGAAAAGAAGCTTCGTCCTTCCACCACTCCTATTTCAGGCTCTGATCGCCTCCTGAGCTAGCCGGTACCTTGACTCAGGTAAGAGGGGAGCAAATTTACGTTAAATCTGGTTCTCCCAACGTGCGGTCGAAGACACCGCCGTCGCAATATACCAGGAGGTGGTTTAAAATAATACGTAATATTTTTGTTTTAACTGAATTCCTGTATAGGCAGACTATCGAACCTACGAGAGTATAAATTTACCCTGACACCAGCTAAACCCTATATAAATATGATAGGAAAAATATATGCTAAGATTCTCTTATCATCGTCATCATCATCATCATCGTCATCATCATGACCATCATCATCTCTTCAGGGTTTAGGAGAGACTCCTGTTCCGTCTTCAAAATACCATCTCAATCTTGGATGGCCGACATCCCTTTTACCATGAGGTCTGTAGTAATATATTTGTTTTGGGATGCGTTCACTATTCATTCTGTGTAGATGTTGGGACCATCGGCTCCTGTAATCCTGTACTTTATTTACTAATTGGAGTAACTCTAATTCTTCTCTGATTACCTGGCTTTTTATTTTGTCTAATAAAGTGCAGCCTTTAACTTGTCTCAAGAACCTCATCTTAGACGTCTGAATTCTGATAAAATATTTCTTTTTCATGGTCCATGTCTCGCGTCCATAAAGAAGTAGGGGATAGCCATTGTTTTATATTTTTTTAACATTTGTTGATTTTTTATTAATTTAGTCAAAAACTGTATGTGACGTATGGGAGGAGAAAATCATTTGCGCACGCTTTCCTGAGTTTCAGAATCCCTTCACAACTATTTAACCATTAATAGTTGAAAGATGAAAAAATAGTAATAATAATAATAATAATAATAATAATAATAATAATAATAATAATAATAATAATAATAAATTAAAAAAGCGAGAGATTAACATTTCAAAAACTAGATATTTTCGTTGCAGAATTATAGAAAACTTATTTGTAACGGTAAACGAACGAACGATTGATTTTTCTCTATTGCTAACAAGTAGAAACTTACCCTTAGCTCTACTACCACTACAAGCAAAAGGAAAGCTCAACAAAACGTGCGCAAAGTGAAGCTACATTTACATCCAGAAGCAAATCACGGGGCCATCTCAGCATTTGCTCAATGGATCAGGGAAACTGGACAAACACCTGATCGAGATGGTCATTGACCCGGAAGTTGAAGCACATTACTTGTTACAGGCATTTAAGTCTTTTTTAAAATTTATACAATGCAAATAATAATTCAGTCTATATCATTGTTTTTTAAATAAACATTTTTTCGAATCCTAATTGTAAACAGTTTTGCAGCTTGAAAATTTTTACTTTTAACTTAAATTTGTGTACCAATTTTAATTGTTTAGTTTCATCTGGCAATGCGTTGTAAAGTAACGTACATGTATTGTATGTGGATTTCTTGAAGTGACCTGTTGATACTGACACTTGATGAACATGATTTCTACGTCGAGTGTTGTAACTATAAATATCAGTATTATATGAAAATAAGTTCCCACCGTTAAGTAAGTCAGTTTTGACAAATACTACAGATTCGTAAATAAATAGGCAAGGCAATGGTAAGATTCCAAGTTCAATGAAAAGAGGCTTGCAGGAATCACGTGGATGGCATTTTTTCATTATTCGGATAATTTTCTTTTGCAATCTAAATGTCTGGAAACTAAAGGATGAGCTTCCCCAGAATATTATGCCATATCTCAAGCGGGAATGTACATTTGCAAAATACACGCAACGAGCTGCATGAAGGCTGACAGAATTAGAAAGAATTCTTAATGCATAACATAATGAGCTTAATTTAGTGTTTAATTCTGTTTTATATACATTCCATTTGAGGTTTGATTGAATTGAGAGACCTAGAAATTTTGTTACCTTAACATCAGCTAATTGCATATTGTTCATTTTCAATGGAGCATACGATTGCCGATTTGAAATGCAAAATTGCATTGAGACAGTTTTTCCTTCGTTAACTATTAACTTGTTACAACAAAACCAATTTTAAACTTCTGAAATTGTACTATTTATTGTTTCTTTTTGTGCAAAGAACATTCGTGCATCGGCAAACAGAACTGTTCTTCCATTTTTAATAGATGAGTTATCGTTTACGTACAACAGAAAGAGGATAGGACCTAAGATCGAACCTTGTGTGACTCCGTGTTCAATTGGCAAAGAATTGGAGAGATAAGTAAATAATGTCCTTTCATGCCAGTACGGTATTTCTACTCTTTGAGATCGATGTTTAAGGTGCGAGGTTATCCAATCTAGGGCAATACCACGAATTCCATAAGAAGGTAATTTTGAGATCAAGGTGTTATGGTTAATAGCGTCAAAAGCTTTCAAAAGATCTAAAAATATCCCAATGGGTTCTTCATTTTGGTCCATTAATGAAGCAACATCTTTAAGGAAAGGAAAAATGGCAGTTTCCGTAGATTTTGATTTCCTGAAACCGTGTTGTGAGTCTGAAAACGCTTCGTTTCTCCTGAGAAAGGTTTCCATTCGCGTATAGAAAAGCCTCTATAATATTTTTGAGAAAACTGACAAAAGAGAAATTAGCCGGTAATTTTGAATTTCATTTTTGTTCCCTTTTTTAAAAAGTGGCTTAACTTTTGCTGTTTTGAATGTATCTGGAAATATTCCTGTGCGCAAAGAAGCATTGAAAATGTGAGTTAATGGGTGTATAATGGCAGGTGCACACGTTTTTAATAAACAATCCGGAAATTCATCTAAACCTGATGAATATTTATTTTTTAATTTACTGACTATTCTGAGGATTTCGTTAGAAGAAGTTTCGTAAATATACATCGTGCCGAAATTTTTTTGGGAAGCATATGATGTTGAACTTTGTGGTTTGAGTCCCTTCGTGAGATCAACCGCAATTCTAGAAAAGTGTTGGTTGAAGAGATTCGCAAATTCTTCAAAAAATTTCAGAAATGTCGTGAAGACGTGTCGAATTTTTAAAGATGTTCCACATTGCTTTAATTTTGTTTCTAGCGTTCAAAATATCCTCATTATTTTTGCCTGAACTATTATTTTCCTTAAAATTCTTTTATATTCTCGGAAGTAGACGTGGAAACCGGGTGATATGTTATGATGTGTAGAAAGAAAGTAGAGAGTACGTTTATTTTTACACGATGTTCTAATTCCTTGTGTGATCCAAGTATTACTTTTTTCGTGAAATGTTTAATTTTCTCTTTTTAATAGGAAAGCATGCGTTAAAGAGAAATGAAAGCTTTGAGAAAAATATATTACATTTATCATTTGTGTCAATAGCGTTATAATCTGCCTCCCTTGATTCTTTCGCAAGTAGTCCGTAAATAATTTTATGTTAACTGTAGTAAATGCTCTGCACATGCGTGTTTTATTTATTGTGTCAGTACTCATGTACTCATCAACAACATGGATAAGAGCCCAAATTTATTGCCTTTTTATCCTTGAAAATAGATTTTATTACATGGGAGCTTTTTTTCATTCAAAATTCAGGTAGTATGTGACTTAGTGTAGGGATCACAGAATTTTGAAAATGTGCACACAATTCACTTTTCCCCATAGCACGTCATACGCAGTTTTAACTGCTTTTTTGGCGTAAAATAATAAATGTTATTAGTAATTGTAAGAATTTGTGCATCGTGGTCACTGTAATTTAGATTATTCGTTTGTTAATTATAATTTGATCTATTGCTGTTTGTGATTTAAGAGTATTCCGTGTAGGTACGTTCACTGTAATATCTAAATTAAAAGAATGAATTAAATTGAGAAACTGCTCTTTTTCGTGGGACTCGCTAAGAAAATCAATATTGAAATCTACACATACAACAATGGATTTAAAAATATGACAAATATATGCATTTATGGCAGAATTTGGCCCACATATGATCTTTCACTAAAAACTGCAAATATGGCTTTATATGCACAATAAAAATACGTTTCCTGACCGACAATTCGTGCATAAATTGTTTTAAAATTCACCCGAATGTTCAGAAGATTTATATGATTTGTCATTAAAATCCGGGCCCTAATGATTGCATTAAAGATAGTAAAGACATTTCTGATAAATTCCATGGGGAATATCAGAATCGGTAATATTTCAGAACACTGGCTATCGAGAAGTGTCTGCTAAATTAACTGTGCAGAAACGACAGCTTTAAAGAGCAAAACACCGATGAATGGTGCTAATTTACAAAAAACATAAAAAATAAAAATAAATAAATCAGAATACCTAACCTCTAGCTTTGCCACTGTTATGACGTAACCATAAAATTTCTGAAACTTGTGGATTATTTCATCAGTGAATCGACCTCTTTCCTCATAGTTTTCACATCACTTAGTTTCCTAGTACCAAGTGTTTGTTTCAATTTTCTCAGTTTAATCCATATTTGCTTGTGAATGTTGTTTATACATTCTAATTTTTGTACAGTAACATCTGCACATTATGATTTAAATCTCTCCATTTACGTGTACCCAGAGTCACCGTCTTCAAGATAATACACATATCGAAAACCATATCTTCAAAGTCAAACTGTCAAACCACGCCCACATGCTGTGCATGCATTTATATAAATAACGATATTTCCACTTCTAGAGCTCGTAAACCAACAATTTAAATTGCATTTTGAAGAGCGAAAATGAAATTATTTTTTAAGGCAAAAAAAAAAACCAACAACAACAACAAAAAACACACACACAACAAAATACGATATTTTTGAAGGGTGGACTCCCCCTGATTCCCTTTGAGAAACATGAACGTCATCAGAGATTTCAAAGAAACGTTTCAAATTGCTGGATATTCTAAGAGAACTACAATTTGACCTGATTCTAAAAAAAATCTACAGGGCTAAAAAAAATCGATAGAGTAAGAGCTGTTAATAGAATGTTAGAAGACTGCGGCACTGCAGTGAACAGCGTACGTGATACACTATACAACGTATCCACGCATCATTTCTGGGCGATTTACTTAATGAAATCTGGTGACATTAGTGGTCTCACATTCGAGTCTGATTCTCATTTACTTTCGGTTGTTACTTTCTCACCTTGCTTGTAAGAAGAGAAAATATTATAATCGTGCGGCGGAAATCGACGGTTTTTCGCCAAAAAAAAAAAAACGTAACCTCGACGTAATCACGTCCTCTAACGCTTTATGTAGACAAAATCCACGTTTTATGGGTCCTTGATAGCGAAAAATCAATTGGGGAAATACAACTGTCTGTCCGTCCATCTTTCCGTCTCTCTCCGTCTCTCTGCCTGTTGGTGTGTCTGTGTGCGGTCAATGCTAGCGCCTAAACCACTCAGAACATTTTCTAAAAAAAAATATATTCCTCGATCGATCAGGACGAACTCAAGACCCTGCGAGTTTAAATCGGATACGGGTATATTGATTCTTGTGAGTACTTAACATGAAGCCTCATGAAATCGAAACTTTTTTTTCAAAAACGGCTCCCAACTTTTAATGAACTTTGCCTTCGGATAGCGTAAACATTCTTTAAAAATAGCGCCGTTCTCATTTTCATCAAAACCCCTAATTTTTCAAAAATTGCACGAGTTCAACTTTTTCGGCGTCTTCCCAAAACTACCATATTGAAGATAGTTTACTTTCTCGTATACGTACGTGTATACGAAGTAATATACGTAGTATAGAGAAAGTTATGTAATGCTACGCGAAAAAACGGCGGATTTTCGGCAGAAAAAATTCATTGCCGGGTTCTGATAACGAAAACGTAGATCAATCTAGTTGCTAAATTAAAAGAAACAATTCCTATAACATGTGGTGTAGCCATAATCCCTGTTTTGTGGGTCCTGGATGCCCAAAAACCAATTGAAAGCGAAACGTCCGTGCGTCCATCTGTCGTATGTGAACAAACCTAGCGCCTAAACCGTGCGTGGAATTTCTTCTAAATTGAAACCCCTGTCGTTTTTACGTGAGCTGAAGCTTTGCGATTTTGAAAAACATTCATTAATTTTTGGGGGGACTTTTTATGAAGCCCTAGGCACATTCTCAAAATTTTCTCAAAAACGTCTCCAATTTTTTTCTTGTATGAATTTATTGTAATAATAGAAATAAATACATTTATAAAGGTCGCATTGGTCAGATTTTCAGGATTAACAAAGAATTTTCGTAAATTGTAAAAGTATGAATTTTTTCGGCAAATTCTTACTACAACAATATTGAAGACTGTAGAGCCTTTTCTTTCAAATAAAATTTGTTGTCCATAAATAATTCTTTCATTTGGGTCATGTAATTTCTTTCATAAATTTGAGTAGTTTTCCTGCAATAGTGTGTGCAATATTTGCAATTAAAAAAAAAAATTACAAAAACAAGATTTTCTCGAAAACAGCACCAAATATTTTCTTTACATTTCTGGTACTGTTAGTACTCAATAAACCTACACGATGACATTAACGCCATATTGCTCTATTCTTTCATTTTTTCAAAAATTACAAAATTTTAAAAAATGTTGACTTGTCTCTGACATCGGTAATACTACTCGCGCAACTTTTCTTGAACGATGGATTGAGGAAATGCGGGCGGAGTGGGGGTGTTAGTTACAAAGTTGACCACAAGAGTATTTACAGTCACACCAACCTCGGAAAAATCAAAGTCAACCTGCTACGTGTGCGCCAGGTCATCGCTCAGGGTAGGCAACAGCAGGGACACTAGATAGGAGTTTTAGGTGCCTCCCTTGGAGGACCTATACCTGCCTCAGTCATTTCTTTAGATATTGATAATAAACCTGAACAGAAGTTCTTTACTATGAAAGCATCTAACTTTGACTAGCTTCTGTTTCGCGCCAACGAAGTTTTAATGCTTGGAATGTTGTCTCCAATGATCGCGCCGAGCTTTTGCCTTCAACTGTTTTTGCTCAAGGGAGGGGGAAGCAAGGTAGTCGTTCAAGAAACGTTGCGCGAGTGGTACTTTAAAGGTGATTTCTTCACAGTTCTATATTTGAGTGCATGTACTTTAAATAATGTCATATAAATGTTTCAAAACACACAAATTTTTTTGTAAAAATTAGTTCAACATCCATTTTCAGAACGCTCAAACGTCATTTTCTCAAAAATGGCTCCAAATTTTATTTTCAAATTTTTCCAATAGATAGTGCTTTTAATATGACTAAAGTTTTTTTGTTTTTTCAAAAATTACAAAAATTTATTTTTTGTGACTTGTCTCTGACGTCGGTAATATTTACTTTAGAGGCAATTTATTCACATTATTGTATTTATGAGCATATGTGCTTTAAGTAATGTAAAATAAAGTTTCTCGAAAACTCAACAGTTTTTTTTAATGAGCTCAAAATTGCGAATTTTCAGAAACCCTCAAACTCCATTTTCTCCAAAATGACTCCAAACGTTTTCTTCAAACTTTTCCAATGGATTGTTTAATATGACGTAAATTTCATTTCGGGGTATTCTTTTGTTTTTTTCAAAAATTACAAAAATGTATTTTTTTCAATATCTCTCACGCCGTTAATATGCACATTTCAATGGATTTGTTCACATTATTGAATTTGTGAGTGGACTTTCTTTAAATTACTTCAAATGAAGTTTTTCGAAAACTCAATAGATTCCTGGAAAAAGAGCTTCACATTTCGCATTTACAGTAACGCTAAATTTTTAAAGAAAATTGCCATTTAGGAGATTTTTACTCTTCTTTGATATTCTTAAAGTAATAATTCGGTTCTACTCTTAGGAAACCCGAAAAGTTGAGAAAAAAAATGAACTTTGGGCTGCGATAGATGGAAGCTGGCAAGAGAATGGGGAAGATCATAAAGCCAGTCCACACCAAGGAAATTAGAAAACTTAACCACGAGAAAGTCTGTGCCATTCTATAGCACCTCTAGTTTACTTAATGAAATCTGTTGTTCAAAGACATCTTGAGATAATTTTATAAACAATTGTTCGAAAATATGAGACATTGACAGAATGTTTGACACTAGCTACATAGGTCGAATCTAGTCGCTGTCTGGAGGAGAATTCTAGCAGCCGACTGCTCTGATCTGTATTTTTCAATGTCTCCGAACAATATCGGGCGAATGCCGGGACAGTAACCAAACAAATGGATCACGGATTGCGCGCAATCTTTCCTTACTCTTACTTTTCCTATCCTCACCCTGCACTTGCACACATCTCCATTTACACGTACTACACTACCACACAAGTCGGGAGACTAGTCGGAAGTTTGTCCTACCTGAGGCAGTGTCCCGCTGGTGTGAAATACCTGGTTAGGAAAAAAACCTCAAACCGACGGGTAGGTCGGGTATCTCGTTATCCAGCGGAGAAAGATCATAGCTACTTCCCGCGATAAAACCATGGGCTACTCTTGAGGGACTAATGACCTTAAGCAGTTGACACATCTACTATCACTAATCAAAAATATCGAAAATATCATTTGTTTTGTTTTTTTTCGTAATTTTGCGTGAATTATAGAAAATTTTTAAAAATGTATTTTCTCAAAAATCTACACATTTGTACATTTAAATTTTGTCCTCGTATGTATTTTCGTCGCAACATTACATAACTTACTTTATAGGTACGTATATTATTCTTAATATACGTATGTATACAATAAGGTAAACAACAGGCAAATGAGATATTCAAAAGTACCGCACACCGTATTGAATGACTCTGATTGGTCAAAGGTATTTTGTACGTAATGTCCTCAACATTTGTTGAGCCCAGCCCATGAGGACAGCACTATAATGCGGGGTATTACCTTGGCCGCTAAATTTTGTATGTATTGAATTCCCCATGGAGGTGAGAGCACAAGAACGCAAACGCATATGACTGCATATGTGACTTTTATGTGTGTGTGTCTTTTTCTAAATAGTTGGTGTACGTGGAAATTGGAGGGAAGTGAAATGATGATTAAGGCACTTAATTTAAGAGTCTGAAATCTGGTAATTGGGATTAATATTCTTCATATTCCTCTCAGAAGTGCTAGGTGACTTCCTCATCAACAATTAATTCCATTGTAAAACGTCTTCTTTCTGATTTTTAATTTTAATGTGTTATTAATGTTAATTCTTCACTTTATATTTGTGCATGCAGATGTTCCAATGAATTGTAACTGAACCATTGTTTTTCAGGGACTGCTTAAAATTTGCCATCTTTCATCAATAAGTAATGAAAATAAAATATCCTTCCAGCTGCCCGAAGTTACACTCAAGTTAAAAATTTGGCATTTCTCAGACAATAATCAAGAAGTGGAGGTGGAATGTTTGCTTCATGATGTTTTATATTTAAGTAGCTTGATCTGAAAAATTAAAAAAATGGATGATGAAATAGATATTGAAAAAATCGAAACTTTCTTGCAAAATTTGAAAAATGAAAAACCTATATCAGAAAATGTTGACAGTAATATTGCAGAAAATAATAGAAAGTGTGCCGAACAAAATAGTGTTGTCACCAATTCTACTGGAAGTCAAGATAAATGTTTTAAATTGTGTACTCCTGCTAGTACTGACCCCAAAGAAAAACAAAAATGTCTTCAAATGAGCTTGAAATATAACAAAGAATGTGTTTCAATACTATCTTCTCTTGAATCATCCCTGAGTATATTGCTTGAAGAATGCTTGAAAGAGCAAAAAATTATAAGAGAAAATATTGATGCAGTTGAGTGCAACAGAGTAAGTGACAACAAATATGCTCGTAATGCTCATATTCGTAAAACATGTAGTTCGCCATATTTTAAAGAGCCAGACTGTTTCCCGTGTCAGTATAATGAGGATTTCCTTAATAGAAAAAATGCAGGATACCTTGATCCCTGGTGCATCGTCAAGACACTTCCATGGAATGATGATCAAAAAAGAACTTTGGAAAAGAGCATAAAAGAAATAAATATACAAAACCAGAAATCAGCTGCATGTTCTGCTAAGAAATTGACAACCGTTTCCAACAGGATAAATGAAAAATGCACTACAGAGCAACAAAATACACTAGTTACTTTCAATAAAGAAAAATACGATTGGATAAAGATTTCAGTTGTCTGTCTCAATGGTACACGCAGCCCTCTGGAATGCTGTGCAATGTGGTGTAATTATTTGCATCCAAAAATAAAGAAAACAAGATGGACTGAAGAGGAGAGTAAAAAGCTTAAGGCACTTGTAAAAGAGAATAATTATGAAGATTGGGAAAGAATATCTCAAGATTTAGGAACTGGTCGTTCTGCGTATCAATGTATAGGCCATTTTAAAATCAGGCTTGAAGATTTTTCTAAAATTAAGTGGATGGAGAGGGATGTCTCATTTATCCAAAACCTTGTTAAAACATTTCGTGTTAGTAATTTTACACCTTGGAGTAAACTTGCTTGGATGATGGATGGACGGAGCACTTCAGATATTTATAGGAAATGGCGAGCACATTATGGGGATATTAAAAAAGGAACATTTTCTTTAGAGGAAGACCTTCTTTTAGTAGTTGCTTTGAAGCAGTTTGGAGAAGACTGGAATCAAATATCACAATATTTGCCCCTTAGAGACAATGTTCAAGTGCGTGGAAGAGTGATGGTGTTGAAAGGTCGAGCTTTAGCTGGACCATGGACACAGTCTGAAGATAAGTTGCTAGAGGAATTAGTTGAGAAATATGGTTTTGGAAATTGGGCAAAAATAAGCACTCATTTTTTATCTCGCTCTAATGTTCAAGTGCGTAGTAGATACAAAACAATATGGAGACAGAAAAAAAGACAATCTTCAGATGCTGCAACATCACTCATAGCTCGTGCACCGAGACCTTATAAAGATGGACGTAGTCTGGATGAATTGTGGAACGCAGCACAGAAAATTGTTCAAACTAAGTTGAAAATAGATCCTGAAGTTTCCAATTCTGAAATCAATATGATTTATGAACTAAGTCAAATATTGAAACCATCAAAAAAACGTGGCCGCAAGAAAGGTTCAAAAAATTTCCCATTATTCCATAAGGAGTTTCATAACTTTTTCCATGTTGCTTTTAGTCAGCGTGGTGGTAGAGGTAAAGACACATATATAGAAGTTCCTACTCTTGTGTATCAAACAGTATTGAGTCTTAAACTACTTCATGCCAAAATTGTACTTCCCTCTCAAAATAAATTTATTGATGAAGATTGCAACTTATTAGATATGGATAAATCAGTATTAATGTTTCTTTTTGATAGGAAGGAATCAGTATTGGAAAACTGTGAATTTATTACTTTTGAGAGCACTTCAGTGTGTTCAGACTTTTCAAGTTCATCAGTATCTGCGGAGCATTCATTGAAATCCAGTTGTTCAGAAAAAAAACAATGTGAAGAATGGTATCCGCTATGTCCTCCTTCTGGATCAACTTTGATAGGGTTGCGAACAATGCTTTTGAATCGTTTAAACATTAGAGAGCAAAGTAAAGGTTCAACAGTGCAAAACACTAATTCTTCACAAACATTTCGTAAAACTGACAAATTTCAATCTGCTAGAACATTATGGAATAAGCGCCTTGAAATGATTTATATATGGGCTGCATTCTTTTCCAAAATGTACCCACAAGGACAATTTATTTTTGATTCCACACCTCATAACAATGTTTCATCTGAAGAACTGAAGAAAAAATCTACCAGGAAAAGGAGAAAAAGGCATTACAAAAAGATTTCTAAAAGATGTCATTCAGGTGTAGATACAGATGTTCAGAGTGAGGACAATAATTTGACATCACAAACAAAACAGAAAAGAACATATGTGAAATCTGGTAAATTTGCAGCCAAGGCTCAAATAAGTGGCAGCATAAGGAGACATACCAGAAACACCAAAACTGATAGTGAGCTCATATGCATAAATTGACAAGAAATGTATTGAAACAGTATGTCTTTTTTTTTCTTTATTTATGGTATTCTTAGATTTTTGTTATGTGGAATATTAATTCAATTCTGTTTGTCTTTTTTGGTTTATATTGTAAAACATGATGGATCATTGATTCAGTTTGGTTACTTTGAAGTTCATGACAGTGACTGTAAATATACCTGAAGTGTTATGTTTATCTTATTTTCTCTGTACAATGATTTTCTTGTTACTTAGTATTTTGTATTCCATAATAAATACTGATCTTTCAAAATTCATGAAGTAATTATATAGTGTGAACTGAATTATGTGTATTCATTTCAAATTAAAAATTGGTCCTTCTGTAACACAACTGTAAGACATGTATTGTCCTTGTAATAAATAATACACATAGACAAAGTAGAATCACATAAGACAGTTAACAGTAATTTATGGCACAAGAGTATGATGAAATAAGTGAAGGTCAGTTGCGAATTTTCCGCATGTAAATAAAATCTAATTACTCTTGAATGTTATTCGTTTTTACTAATTGGTAAATGAAACTAATACTTTTAGTGATATAACTTGTCAGCAAAAAAAATATTGATGTGGCTGGAGCAGCAGTAGTGTTGAAAACGAGAGAATTGAGGGTTGTCTGTTAAACATGAAATATTGGCTACCTCATTGCTTAGGAATTGACTCTGGTTTTCAAGATGTCTTCTTTTTTTTTTTATGGAAGCAAAAAATGGAAATTCGAAACTGGTGATAAACAATAAGCATTAGTAATTACAGGTTATGAAACAAATTGTAACCCCTAACTAGTAGGTTGTTTGACCAAGTTCAATTGTTTTAATAATAAAAATTATAATAGTATTGAGTCACATATACAATTTCAATTGTGTATGATGAGTCAGATGTGATGTATGTGGAGCAAGTACAACTGTGCACATGTTCTCAAGTGCAGAAAGTGAAGTTATATTTACTGGACAAAAGCAAAACAAGGGGCTCATCATTTGCTTGAAGGGCCAGGGGAAACTGGACCAAAAACCTGCTTGAGATGGGGTCATTGACCTAGGAATTAAACAACACAATACATTTTACAGATAGATTAAGATAAGTACATAAGATATATAGTAGATAATTATTTTTAGTACAATAATTTTACGTTTCAAGATTTGTACTGTTTCATGTTAAAATAAAAGTACTTAGTACAATAATTTTAGTACTACTAAATAATAATAATAATAATAGTACACAATATCAATTATAGTAACAACTACATATAATTTAACAATGTTAGTTTATTCAAAGTTTAAATCTTGACATGGTGGGGAGGAGATAGGTTCCATAATTCAACACATAGTCGTACTGCAGCACCTGAAATCAGATTGCACGTATTAGTTACTGAAGAATTCCTGAACAACAACAAAAAAAAAATTGCCCAAGGGTCTGAAGCTGTGTAATCATGTTATGTTTCTCAGATGTATTGGTAATTTGTTTAAGAATTATATTCTTGTAGAAAATGTGCCATTTTGGTAAAATGTGCTTCTGCACATTATAGTTGGTGAAGGCTATATGCTTGCCTTATTTTGTACGAGTGTAAGCTTGAGTTAAATATGTAAGGGTTGTTGTTGTTTGTGAGGTTTTTCTTTCCAAATATGAGGACTTGAATATTCAAAGCAGGTTTACTTAGCCTCTGGTGCTTGGCCCCAGATTATTATTCTGCATTTGAGAATAGAGTGAACATTTGCAAAGTACATTGTTTGAATGTTTCAATGATACTGTTCCTTGTTATTATCCTAAGAGCATAATTAAGTTTGTTCAATTTTGAGTTAATATCTTCCAGATGTGAGTCCCAATTCAGGTTGGATTGTTTGGTGATTTCAAGAAATTTTGTTTTCTGTGCTTGTGAGATGCGGTTGCCTTGTAATGTCAAATTTGGTGAGTATGGTGTTGAGTAGGAGTTGTGTAAGGGCTTTGCGATTACTTTGTTTAGGATTAGTTTGTTTTTGTGGATCCATCGAATTCATTTGTCAACCACAGAGTTGGCTATGCCTTTTAAAGCTTTAGTTGTTCTTTCTCTGAATATTAAATTAGTATCATCAGTGAAAAGTACTGTTTTGTAGTTTTCCATTATTGATGGCAGGTCATTTACAATACAAAAAAAATAGAATAGTGTGGAGACTTGTGGGACCCCATAGACACATCTCTTGGTTCAGAATGATGATTTTTTTATTTTGATGTCTCTTTAGTAAAAAAACAGCATATTTGTTTTTGTCTGATAGGATTTCATACACTTATGAGCAATTCCTCGAATTCCATAAGATTCAATTTTGACAATAGAACATTCTGTGATCTTGTGTGAAAGGCTTTTCAGAGATCTAAGAAGAGATCAACAGGAATTTCTCTTCATGAGGATTGCGTTTACAAGTGAATAAAGCAGGTTCAGTTGATCTATTTTCCCTGAATTCTTGTTACGAGTCGGTGATAATTATATAGTTAATCAGGAAGATTTTTATCCTTTGATAAAAGAGTTTCTCTCATATTTTTGAAATTCCTGATAAGAGTACTATTGGCCTATAATTCATTACATCGTGTTTGTTACCTATTTTGTGGATAGGTGTAATTACTGCAGTTCTAAATATCCTTGAGGAGTTATGAGTTAGTGATTGGTTGGTTGTACAAGTATGTAAATGATTTAATAATGTGTGGAGCAACCCATGCTTTAATGAAGTATCAGATGTTCTCTATGTTATCAGATGTTTTTTTTCTATTTTATTTATAATTTGAAGTATTTCCTTTTCAGTTGTTTTGGTGATGTGCATACTAGAAAGAAAGTATTTAAAGAGAGGCAATGGTTGTTGAAGTACCATGTTTGAAGTACAAACAGCTGATTTTCTGTAAAGTTGATTTTCCCCAATTGATGTGGCTGATGTTGTGGCACCTTGAATTTGAAACATATTTTAATTTTGGCGGTGTACTTAACATGAAACCTCTGGGGCATTTTTCAGATTTTCAAAGAAATTGCTCCATTGTTTTTGATTAAATTTCATTGTGGGATAGGTGGAGGTGAAGGACGTTTAAGAGAATCGTGCAGGTCTCATGTTCGTTAAAAACTCTGATTTTTTGAAAATTGCAAATGTTCAAATTTTTTTCAAAGTCTTCCTACTACTAAAATATAGACAGAATTTTGTCCTTAATGAAATCTGTTCCTTAAAGATATTGAAATAAGGTCATGTATAATTTTTTGAAAATTTGAGTTTTCTCGTAATTTTGATGGAAATAATGGCCGAGAAAGTACATGCTCTTTTAACACCATTACTTGGGAATTCTTGAATTGTTTGGTTGGTGTGTCAATTCATCAAGATGGTAGGAATGTCCTAAGTTTATTAGTTTGGTTCTTTCCTTTTCATGAATTATGTTAGCTGTGGGTAGGAAGTTAATGATTATATTACCACAGATTATAATAGAGTAACTTTGACACTTTGATAATTTATCCAGATTATTTTTAAGTTTTTTAAAGAATATCTGAAGATTTCCGTTAGGTTTTTAGCATTGGAATTTCTACACTTGAACATTCTATGTCTGAGTAACATATTGTGTGTTTAAATTCAGTTACTTCTTTGAAGTCTGGTATTGGTGTGTTTGTCCTTGTGGCAGAAGTTTCCCACTAAGTAGAAACCTGGAATGTGTGTCATTTTTATTTGATCCTCTGTAAGGCAGTATTCAGTTATACAGAGTGCAGTTGTATGTTTATGTGGTATTTTAACATAATTTCGATTTCATGTATTTTGTTTTTTTAGTAATAAATGTTCTGGTGCAGTATCTTAAAGATGCAGTTTTTTTCAATGTCAAATGGAGGACTTTCTTTAGAGACTTACATATTCAAATATAAACAGGGAGTCGTTTCAGATGGAAAAAATCACCATCTTCTCAATGAGATGTACAAATGTTTCTAATGTCATTTTTATGAGAAATGCTTCATTTCTGCACAACAGTTTCTCGATGGTTTCTCTTCTATTATGTTCAGAAGGAGGTGGGTCGAAACTGAGGATAGGTCGAAATATTGCCCAAGGAAAAAACTACTTTTTTTTCCAGATAAAAAAGAAGCATAAAGCAAATTTGTGAATTGTCACTATTGGGGTGCAAATTTCTGTAGGCTTGTATCAGACATAGCCATGCAATTGCAATGGACATTAAGCTTATAGAACCTTAGCTCACCAACTGACCTTCAGAATTACAGTGCATTCGCTGTTTGTAAATAACAGGTAGGTGTGTTTAACTCTGTTGTGAAATTGAGAAATGCACATTAAGTTACAGGGACAAACATGATGGAATGAAATAAAAAAATTACAAATATATTTTCTTAGGGAGTCTGCTTCTGAGAACAAAATGGCAAAGGCTTACCAATATGACAAACTCTGGTGTTTTTCTCCAACTGGCATCATCCACCTTGCATATGCTTGAAGGGAATTATGATTTATTTTAAGTTGTGGAGGAATTGGAAACTAATTGACACAAATTGATATATTCTCAACTTGAAAATAACCATTATAAAAAATTGTTTTAAAGGAGAGTCAATTGTACTAATTATATAATCTCATTTAGCTGTCTCACTCACCAGTTTGAAAATTTCTGTCTCTGTTACCTTATTATTAGTGATAGACATGGATCTTATCCCGGATATTTTTCAATTGTTGGGAAAAGAAAAACAAACTTGTAATGGCTAATTAACATTATAGCTTTATAGATGCCAATTATTGCACTGTTGAAGAAATAAAATTATAGTTATTTATACACCCAAAGGTTAAAATGCCTCCTGCGATTCACTTGTTAAATTGTGGTTGTAAAATAGTGATAATCTGTTTAAATTAAAAAAGGTTAAATTAAATGTTTTTTATGCTGATAAGCATATTGTATCTCACTTTGAAATGAATACAGTTTTGAAATGAGTAGAATGAGGAAGTCAATAACGTTTTCAAATGTAAGACTTCTATCAAGTCTTATTGTTATGTGAAATGGGGTGCTCTCTAATGGTTATTGTTGCAAATACACTTTTGAGTTAACTGAAGAAGGAGAGTTCTTTTGATGGCTGTGTCAAATGAAAAGAAATACAGCATTTTTCAAGTTGTGATAGTGTTCTTTGCAAAGTTATTTGAACACTGTTTTCCCACAAATAATGAGAAAATAAGAAGCAAAAACCACAATTCTTGGATAATAAAAGGAATCAAAACATTATGTGAAAAGAAACTAAACATGCGTGAAACCATCCTTCACCACAAATGTAGTTGTGATTTCATTGCTTTTTACAAAATATATAAAAGTATCTTGAAGAAAGTAATTAAACAGGCCAAACTGTTAATGAATGATCATCACATTGCCAAAGCACAAAACAAAACAAAACCAATGTGGATCATTGTAAAAAATACTGTAAAAACGAAAACAGAAACACTAAAAAAAAACATTGAACTTCACTACAAAAACAATGTTCTGCGCAACTCACAGGAAGTAGCAAACACATTCAATAGACATTTCTGCTTGTATACTTTTCCTTTTATTACTCTTTATACATATATGTTTTATTCTGTTTGTCTGCTCATATTTTGTTATTCAGTTTTATTTAATTTTATTCCTATTAATACATATATAATTGTTCATGGACACATAGGTGAATCAAGGATTTTATTCTGTTTATGTCTCAGTATTTGTAATGGGCCATTAAAAAGATGTTTAGTGTTGGAGGAAGGAAAATGTGGAAAAACAAAGGAGGCTGAAGGGGTTGATGGAAACAAAGTTTTCTCAGTATTATTTCCAATTTTGAGCAAAATCAAAATGAAATAATATTAGATTGAAAATTTTATTCAAATATCTACTGAACATCATATTCTGTATACATTTTTATATTATTAGAGTATATATTAATCTTATTGATGGTAATTTGATTTATTTCAGGAAGGTAAACGAGTTGTAATATCAAGGGTTTTCAAATTTCTCAATAACGTTTTCCAACAACTCATTTTTACAATTTTTCAATAGCATCTAAATGAATTTGAACAAATTTATTGAGGATATATTTTATAATGATTTTAGTGCCAGAAATCTTTAAGATCTGCACATATACATAAGAAGGCAACTATAAATGATTGATCGTGTATTTCATTCTTTTGAATTTAATGAATTACATAACATTGTGAATATTAGCAAAAACAACCCCAAAAAACAGCAAAAAAGACGATAATGTGAATATGATACAGAGTGACTAACTATGAGACCTACAGCCTAGTGAAGACAGCAGTGTCTGAAGATCTACCATTTCTAAATCCATGTTGGGCCTCTGACAATATGTTATTTGAATTGATAAAAATGTTGTGTCTATCCTTAAAAAGCTTTTCTAGAATTTTTGACAATCCAGATAGTAAGGATATTGGTCTGTAATTCATGAAATTGTGGGTGTTGCCTCTTTGGAATTGTGGCTTAACTTTTGCTTTTTGAGAATTTCTGGGAAGCTACCTGTCATTAAGGCGTGAATACAAATGTGAGTGAGTGGTTGCTGAATATTTAATGGTGTCAGGGATATTATCCAGTCCTGTAGAGAATTTGTTTTTCCATTTCATTTATGATTTTCTGTATTTCTGGAGGTGATGTGTCAGAGATATATATAAAGTTTGCATTTGATTATATGTGTATATTTGACTATATTTATATTATTTAAAGAATTGCAGTGAATTAACTTTTCTCCAATTTCTGAGAAATGTCTATTGAATGTGTTTGTTATTTCCTGTGGGTTGCACAGAACATTGTTTTTGTAGTTAAGTTCAATGTTTTTAGAGTATTTTTCACAATGCTCCACATTGCTTTTGTTTTGTGCTTTGGCAATGTGTTGATTATTCATTTACAGTTTGGCCTGTTTAATTACTTTCTTTAAAATACTTTTATATGTTTTGTAATAAGCAATGAAATCAGAACTACATTCGTGGTGAAGGACTGTTTCATGCATGTTTAGTTTCCTTTCACATGAAATTTTGATTCCTTTTGTTATCCATGATTTGTTTTTTTTTGCTTATTTTCTTCAGTGTGTTGGAAAACAGTGTTGAAATAACTGTGGAACATGTTTATAAATAAGTTGAATTTGGTATTTGTGTCTGTTTTGTTTACCTCCTCCCACTTTTCTGAACTTATTAGAGGGTTAAATTTGACTTAAGTTTCCCTGAGAGAAGTTTCGGGTTTCTCTATAAAGTGTTTCCTTAATAACTTTTGTGTCCATTTCGAGTTTGAGAATTTGTGCTGTGTGGTCAATAAAGACTGTGTTATATGTAACAACTGAACAGTTGCAATCATTAGTATCTATTAATTTTTATCAATGGCAGAACTGCATTTTTTAGATATTTTGGTAGGTTGATTTATAATAGTTTTTAAGTCGAAAGATTTAAGTAAATTTTTGAATAGTTCCTTATCATTTGATTTTGACCAACAGCTTATGTTGAAATCTCCGCATAATATAATTTTTTAAAATTTTGTGTCTTTTAAGTTTAACAAGAACTATTTCAAGATTTTTTAAGAAAACATTTATTTCCTGTGGGGCTGTGGTACATACATAAAATCCATGTTCTTTGTTTTGAAAAATCTACGATTGATATTTCAAAGTCTTTATTGTTTAAGAGAGGAGTATTCTGTGATTGACACATAATGAATATTATTGTTAATAAATATAAAAGTACCACCATAAGCATGATGTGATTTACATATTTGCCTACATGAGCAACTAGTTAGGGTGAAACCTGGAATGTGTGTGCTGTCTAGGTGTTGTTGAGTTAGCCAATGTTCACTGAATCATAATATTGTTAAGTGTTGTAGATCTTGTTTGAGTAATATTTCTAAATCTGTGAACTTGTTTCTTAAAGATTGAACATTTTGATGTAGTACGTACAGATATTTGTTGTTTTTGTATTGCGGGCTTTCCTGTTAAGTGTAGTTGCTACAGGTCATATGTTGGCAGGGGGTGGTCTGCGGTTGCAACAAAAGTTGTACTTTGGATGAGGATTTGGACTAGAAGAGGAGGTTCGAGAAGATGGAGCAGGTGTGTCCTTCGGAATAGGATCATGAAACGGAGGTGGTGGTAGAGGGGTAGGTGGAGATGGAGATGGTAGTGTAAAGGTAGGTGTAGATGGTGGGATAAGCGAGTATGAAGTAGGTGGCAGCAAAGATGGAAAAGAGCTCGACACTTGTTGTGTTAACATGGCACCAAGTTTCTGTTTGCCCACCTGATTGAGGTGGAATTTTGTAAATACATTTCTTGAGAGAATGTCAAGATCAAGTAGTGTAATTGGTGTCTCTCTCAAGCGATATTTTAGATGTTTGTTTGCCATTTTAATTTCGCTGTTTGTGGAAACGTGCCATGGGGACAGAGGAGTCATGATATTAATGTAATTAGTGTGACATTACTAGTGCACCAAGTAAAAAATACGTAGTGTACAGATGTTTTACAGACCACCACAATATGGATTTTCGCCAGGGGATAGATGGAAGCAAGCAAAGAGGGACAAGACTGTACAGTACCAGTCCACACCAAGGAAATTAGAAAACTTTACTACTCTGTGCGATTCTGTAGCACTTCTAGTTACTTTCTCCTATACATACATATATAGGGAGTAATATACGTAGTATAGAGAAAGTTATGTAATGCTGTGCAAAAAAAAAAACTTAAATTGCTGTGCCATGACAACGAAAAAGTGCATAAATCCAGTTGCTAAATGAAGAGAAAAAAATCCTCAAACATTTTGTGTACCCAGAATCCCTGTTTGATGGGTCCTTGATGCCCCAAAACCAATTGAAAGCAAAACGCCCATCTCTCTGTCCTTCTGTGAACACTACTAGTACATTTGTTTTGAGAATTTCTCAACTTTTTGCTTTCCTATTAGTACAACTGAATTATTACTTCAATTATATTAAAGAAGAGAAAAAACTCGTCCTAAATAGAACATTTCATTGAAAAATTCATAGCAGTTTTTAAGAAAATGGCGATTAAGCATTACTGTAAATGCGAAATTTGAAGCACTACCACCCACAAATGTAATAAGCATACAAATTGATGGAAATGAGCATATTAATAGTGTGAGAGGTATTCCAAAGAAATTATATTTGTGTAATTTTTTAAAAAACAAAAGATTACACCAAAATTAACATTACGTTCAATTAAACAGTACAATTTGCACTATTATTGGTAAAACTTGAGGAAACATTCGGGGCAATTTTTGAGAAAATTGCGTTTGAGCGTTTCTGAAAATGCAGAATTTTGAGCTCATATTTACAGAAAACTGTTGTTTTTGAGAAACGTTATGTGACATTATATAAAGTACATGTACTCATAAATCTAATAATGTTTTGTAAGAATTTGCCTCTAATGTAAGTATTACTGATGTGACAAAAATTTACATTTTTTAAAAACGCAAAAGAATAGAGCAATATGGGGTTTATGTCATCGGATAGAGTACATTTGGTACTACCCCTACAAAAATTTTTGAGAAAATAGTGTTTTTGTTATTTTTTAAATTGCAAATATTGCACGCACTATTGCAAGAAAACTACTAAAATTTCCAAAAAGATCTACATGGCCATTATGAAACAACTATTTGTGGACAACAGGTTTTGTTTGAAGGAAAAAAGTCTGTCTTAAATTTTGTAATTGTAGGAAGACACCGAAAAAATTCAAACTTTTGCAATTTTCGAAAAATTCAGAGTCAACCATGAAAATCGATCTATGCCACCTTTATAAGTGTATTTTACTTTATTCTTACAAGAAATTAAGAAAAAATTCAGAGCAATTTTTGAGAAAATTTTGAAAATATCCAGGGGGCTTCATGCAAAGTACCACTTAAATTTGAAAGATTGTATTTCCAAATCTCAAATCTTTAACTAGAGCCAGATGGACATGGGTTTCTGCAATTTGGAAAAGATTGTCCACATGGTTTAGGTGCTAGCAGTGTTCACAGACAGATGGTTTGGAAAAGAAAAAAGAACATTTTTCGTATCAGGAGTCCTCAAAACTTTTATTCATGTTGAAATCTCGAAATAGATTTTTTGCAGCATCACATAACTTTCTCTATACTATGTATATTACTCCTGTATATACGAGACTAAAAAGTATGTAACAGAAATAGTGTTTCCTTAAAGAATTAATCATTAAAATGAAGGTTTTTTTTTTTTTTAACAAGCATTTAATGTATAATTTCAAACAGGAACAGCATCTTTGCTCTAATTATTAAAACAGAACTACGTCATATTCTTACCACTATAAGAATGGATTTTTGTTTTAATACCTATCTCATAACACAATGTCAGTAATTCCATTTTATTTGTCCTTTAACACCATTGCAACTCCACTTAATAATAATTCCACTCGTTGCACCCATAATTTACTACAAACCGTATAATTTTCACTATAAATAACATTTCTGGGAGGACACTGTTCATACATTTCTTTCCATTCAAAATTGTCCACTTGCATAGTTAAACCTTCCATTTGCTCTTTCTGATTTTTAGTGTTCAAAATCAGAGAACGCATGGCTAACAATGTTGAAAAATTTGGTGGAAACAAATAATGAATATTATCCAATTTGACACCAGAATGTTCATCTGCCACCATGTTTGTCTTACTTGAATTAGGAGGAAGAAATACATCACAACTCCCATTGTTTTTTGATTTAAATTTTTTAATTAAATATTTAATTATAAATTTATCTTGACAAGAAATGGTAGAATCATTTTTTAATTCTTTTGAAACAGGTAAATTTACCTTTGCATCTAATAACTTCAGAACTACAACAACATCCTGAACAAAGGCATGCACAATTTCCCTCATTCCTTCAGTACTTTTTTGTTCATTCTCGTTCAGCATGAATGCTCCGAGAAAAAATTTAGTATACTCTTGGTCTGAAAATCGCTTAAACTTTCTCTCTGGAATATTTTTATTCTGACGCATCTGTGGCTTCAGAATATTACTTAATTCATGAACAATGTTCACACAGGAAGTATCTAAATTATTTATTGATATATTATTTTCTTGGCAAATTGTCAGAACAGACTCCCAAAGTAATGGTATATTGACAGGATCAAACTTGAGTCCATGCCTTCTTAGACGTGTTATAGGCAATTTACTCTTAGCCTTCTTAATAGACTCTTCTATTGTTAGACTTCTCCTTCTTACAGAATTACAATTTCGATTCACAAGTGCATACATGTGTTTACCCACTTCTTCGTTTCATATTTATTCATGACATTTATCAATTTCAAATCTTCCTGACGTGACCATGCCCCTTTGGGCATCTGACGGTGTTTTAATATTTCGATCTACTATAAACCTGATTTATATCACGATCAGGAAGGTACTCTACAATACGTGCAAATTTACTCCCAAAAGTTCTCATACCAGCTAACAAAACAATATCTTCCTCAAATGAAAACGTTGGACATAATTTTGAGCGATTTATCGAGTTCCATTTTCTCACAATATTTTCTAGGCAAATACCATCGATAAACCTTTTAATTTTCATCCATTGTTTGAAACCTTGATATGTAAATAGTTTGACGTAATATTTCAATAAATCTATTTCTTTTTCACTCCACTTAAATTTCCTCCCTTCACTCAAATGTAGTTGGAAATGTACAATACTCGAAAACACAGATCGTTTTGTTCCTAATTCTCTGACCATTTTATCCCAATCCTGACCTTCGTACTGTAAAACCAATTTTTTCAATTTTTTATTTTCTTCTTCTGACCACTTCTCTTGGTTTATTTGAGGATGGAGGCATAAAAACCACAAACGCCGACATTCTTCAGGACTGCGAGCATATTTGAAACAGGACACTGAAATTTCTGACCAATCGTACTCATCATATCTTGATTCAATTAATTCTTTAAGTGTCATTTCTTTAACTTTAGCCAAATGAAGCATTCCACACGATTTTAGAGTCTCTATCCATTTCTCTTCTTCAACATTTCTGATGAACTTAACTAGTGCATCTTTTTGAAGTTCACTCCATTCCTGGTGCCCTTTAACTTTGTATGGATTAAGGAAACCTTGAACATTTCTCATTGAAACATCTTCATTAAACGGAGATGAAATGTTTCTGTCATCCTTGAAGTAAGGTGCACAAAGAACTCTCTTCTCAAGGCGATCTAGTGGTTTGGGAGGAGAGTCATTCCTTCTCATACACAAATCAATATCTGCATTTACAATTTGTAGTTCCTTAATACATTTATCTAATAATATATTTATTGATGATTCTATTACAGTCAAAAGTGAATGACAATTTTCATTTTCCTTTAAACATTTTTGTAAGTACAGCAGCTTCTCTCTCTCAAAACTGTTCACTGGATCAATAATGTTACACGATTCTTCAGTGTTCATAAATGGATTTTTAATTCTAGAGAATTCCATTTTTATTTGATGGGATGTTTTCAGAAAACTGGTCAGTTTATGAGCATTATTACTTGCTATTGAAAAAAATCAATAACATAATCACAAAAAGATGTAATGTTTGTGTAACATCGATGAGTTGAAAAAAGAACCACTGATGTCACAGGATCTGCAACAAAAATTCTCATTATTATACAATTACAAGCAATACAACTTGCCACAAATAATACATATATGCAACTTCCCATTTCATTTTGACAATAATTACATACCACTGCAATGACATTGATCTGCACATTACACCCATTGAAGTAGCATCACACTATTTCTTGTGTTATTTTGTTTTTTGAAATATTTCAATTTGCTTATCAAAAACTGTCTACAAGTTAAATCAGTGTTCACTTGAAACAAATTTTATATAAATGAACCATCGCAAACCAATCCAATTTCTTAAACAATATTTACAGCAATCGTCTCATTTCATTTTTAAACAAGTAAATCTAAAGCTTGGTACCATTCTGATCAGTTCCTATTATGATTTTCATAAATTTTGTCCAGTTTTATAAACAAAAGTTCTATTTCACTACTTACTTTATTTACCATTATCAAGATTTGTTGTTAATGTTATATCCATTACATCCTCATTCACAGCGATTAAATTACCACCAACTAACGGTGTAAGAAACAGGCACAGATCAACACATCCAAGATACGTATTCATTCGTGTGCAGGCTAGCAAAATACAGTCTACCCTGATTATACCGGTTAGTCCTGCCCAAGTGCTGCGCTCGAACGGGCGGCGACCTTACTAAACTAAGCGATGGAGGGGACCACGTGGCGGAGGCGATGGCGTAAGATTCTCTCGACCAATTAAATTCGTTAACTAAAGTGTGTGGTATTTTTGAATGTACAGTTCTTTTGGCGTAATTTACAGTTTATTTTATTAGTAGTTACGTCTTCATACCATACATTAATACTAAGATGTTTCGCTTCTACGTTCTTGCGAATACCTGTAGAGCGCTTTACTGTCGCGAGATGGTAGCGATTCGGTGGCCTCAACCGTCACAAACCCCGCCATATTCGAATTACAGAGATACCCGCCAAATACGAATTACTGGGAATAGCTGGGGATATTTGAAATAAATTACAGCTAATGCAATTGTTTTTGTTACAAAATAAATTTAACCAATTGGTTTGCTTATTAATGATTAATATTCTTTAATAATGTGTATTAGTAAACAAAGTTAATGAAAGAAGTAAAAAATTCTAGAAAGCAATCCATTACTACCTTTTTTAAACAGATAACCAGCAAATGAAAACAAACTAATTCTTTGTGTTGTCAGTATTTGTCTATTCTACTTCCAATTATTATGGGCCTGGATTAATACAAAGGAAAACATAATAAAGTAATACTTATTAAATGTTTTGTTATATATTTGAAACTCTCAAACATTATACACTGAAATTTACATTCTCTACAAAATACACATTCAACAATTACAATTGCATAAACACATTTACTTTCAATATAAAATATCAACAGAAAAAAGTGAAATTTCCTGATATAAAATAGCCACTGCAAGGAGACTGACTAGTTCTGGGTAATATTTGGGGCTTCACTCCCATGAACATGCTCTCTCTTCTATTTTTGTAATGACAAATGAAAAGAAGACTTGCAAGAATTTTTTGAAAAGTTTTTCATGGGAATTGTGAAAAACTTAATAAACACCCAGGTGGGACTGCACTCCTGTCCAGTGTGGAACTTTCAACCTTTTGTTGTGGTGACACTATTCAAATAGAAAAAACTAGAATCCATTAAAAGCTGCTCTTTAATACTTAAAATTTCCAACACACTTACACAATGAATGGACCACATCATAACACTTATTTTCCAAGTGATCACATAAGAGGCTGCACATTAACATGTCACAAAAGTTTCACTATCCTTACACAGCGATGGAACCGAATCAATATACCTCTGTTCTAAGTAATCACAAGTTAAGATTTATTTTCTTATCGTAAATATTTGCAGTCATGCATCAATACTCTCTGGGCACTTAACAGGCAGCACATTAATATGTAATGAAACTTTCAATAACAATACGCTTTGAATGGACCATATCATTTTTTCTTTCCATGATTTCTACTACTGGATTTGAATGAATCCTGAATGAAAACTCCTTTCTGTGCTTGTTACGTCTGTAACGTCGTACTCTCTCATCCCTTTATGAGAGACGGTTCCGCCTGACGACCATGACAACACATTGCCATGGTGCAACACATGAAAGTTGTTATGAGGATCATCATCTGTTTTCCGCAAACGACACGCGGATGATATATGCTCTGTACATATTAAGTTATCCGTGTATATTATGTACAAAATAAATGTAAAGATATCTCCAGTACTATCCTAGCACGCGGTCTTCGAGGCGAAGACCGGTTTGGCGTCAGGCCATGTTGTAACGATAGTTGAGGGACTGCGTCCGATAGCTTCGCACCACGCGATGCTAGCCTGCTGCAGTGGTGCTGGGCTGGGCCTAGGGACGGTCGCGGGGGTTTCGCGGTTAAGGGATTGGAAAGGTTGCCAGAGACTTTTATTTTGTAAATTATTGTGTAAATATAGTTATATATTTCTTTTAACAACAGTCGTCTGTGTTATTTATTTCCAGTACGCCACAATAGCTATGAGAAACAACGGAAGATTTTTTAAATTCTGAAGAAATAAGTAATGGTTATAGAAATAATTGAGTAACAAGAAGGAACATGGTACGCACAAGTCGATAGAAAGAGAGACCGAAGACTAGGAAGTCCGCATTGGGAAAGGTGAAGGTGGGCAGCACTGCAAACTGAGCCGACACTTTCCGAGCTGTGCTCATATTTTCTACCCCGTGCTACGCCGTGCTATGCCGGGCAGAGCGAGCACTACGGAGCTCGAGGATCAAGAAAAAGTGCGAACATAATACATAACTTTCTCTATACTACGTATATTACTCCGAATATACGTACGTATACGAGAAAGTGAAAAGTAATGAAATTTCTTAAACAATAACACTCTGGCATGTACCTACTTCTCATCGCAAATATCATGAATTGACGAACAAAGGGGGCTTTTGTAACACAAAATAATAATGGTTAATACCTTCTTTTGACTGACCCCAAGTCTTCAGGCTTCTTATATCTTTCCTTCTTCTTTGAGGGTTGACATCATCTGACTTACGAAAGTGGGCCCTGCATTATCTCAACAACTGCTTCATCAGGGTAGTTTGAAATGAGATTCTCTCTCAAACATCATGTTATCCAGATTATGAAAAAGTCAACAATCCCAGTTAAATTATTATTACATAACCAATCAGTTTTAAGAAAGTAGATACAATTGTCTGGATTTAAAATGCATTTTTGAAAAGACATACAAAATTCTGCATTTATCTCCATGTAAGAGATTGGAGATGTTACATTGAAACTCACCTCTTTTGATATCTTAGGAATGTGAAGAAAGAACATGATTTATCGACTCGCCAATCGTAAAAATTGCAATACTTCGATTTATTTAACGTGACGCCTCAAGGCCACCAGCTGGATGAAGAGGGGGCACTGTTATCCAATCATGAGCTTCGTTACGATTAAAATTTTTAATATTGGAGCTGTCGATTGGATGGCAATGTCCCCGTCTCTTTCCAGCTCGTGACCTTGAGGCTCCACGTTTAATAAATCAAAGTATACAGCACAGTGCAGCATAATACGGACCACGTTCAGCGCAAGGTCCACTACTGGTGAGAGGCGAGCACTATACTTGGGTTTTCGTAAGGTGGCCAATGACATTAGGTCATTTTTACACACCCCGCCTTATAAAATAAATATTTTTAATTAATTGGGAACGCCCTTCTCAATGGGGCTCATGGCCTGAAACATGTGCTTATCACCGTTATAAGGTTCATTTTTTAAGCGTGCGTATGTATTTTGTGTGTGCGTGCGCGCGTGTGTATGTATTTTCTCTCCTCCAGGAGACACCGCCTTAAAGTAGCACTGTGCGTGCGGGCGAGGAGGTTTGTGAGCTCCGATGAAACTAATAGCGTTTTCCATTCGTTGCACTGAAACCCACCCTAGTGCAGGGCAAAAGCGTCATCGCTCCGCAACAGTGCTGCCCCACACGCGTGAAGGGCAGCTACGAATGAAACGGATTCCGGAACTGAGTCAGTGCTTGTGCGCTACGCAGTGAAATTATACACAGCTGTTCTTGGTCAGTCACCCTGATGGAACTCGAAAAATAATAATTTTGAATTATAATCGTTATTATAATTTTTATGAAGTCTTTTGGTAATTCTTACTTCTTCATTAATAAACTATTAAAGTGTGATTTCTTTATTTAAAAACTACTAAAACTTCAAATACGTATGAGTCGGACTTTCATTTTTCGAGATTTGGAAGTGATCAATAAAATACACAAGATTTTGAACAGAAAGGCTTCTGCAGAATTGTTTGATAACTGAAAACAATAAAAATATTAGCATGAACATTTCCGGTTGGTATATGTATGGGCGTGCGAGAAACATTTCTTGGCATATGTATTTGAATGATTTTGTAAGAGTCACTATTTTTATTTTCACTTTATTAGAGTTTCGAAATTGAGATGTACCTAAAACACTTAATTTTCTAAATAGCATTGGATTTGTTAACATGAAGTTATTCAAGGTTAAATTTTCGGAAAACACAATCTAATTTTCCAAACTTCGTGTAAATCATAAAAATTATTTTAAGACATTTCTTGCACAACATAATATACTCCATCATTCGAAGTATCCCTGCGTGACAGAAGATCCTCAATTGCCTTCACAATTTCACCACGAATCTAAATCAGCATGGATAACTTCCGTACCTAACCTCACAATGGCCCGGTGCACTGGACTGCACTAACGCGATCGTCAGTGCAGTTTAGGGCGCCCCGAGTACGCCCTGGTTCCGTGTCGACGTGCGAATGGAACATGCACTTCTTTGCACTGGTGCGCCCTAGCGGTCGAATGGAACACGAAAGCTGCCCTGGTGCGCACCAGTGCGGCGAATGGAAAACGCTATAAGGATTACGACAGGGCTAGCATTGCTGATGGGTTGAAGAATCGATTAGTGCTGCTGCGGGTTGGGTCACCCAGGCTGTGCAGACCTCAGTTGAGGAGCCAGACGAAGGGTGGTCTCACGATGCCCCATCAGTCCTATTCCCCACCCTACTCTTCATCACACTTCAACGACATCCAATATCCTATCCAACCATCCATCGGCGGCAGTCACAGGCGGTACCTCTTCTAGTGTGGCATTTTTTCCACTTACTTGTGCCTCACTTCTTCCATCTTTCCTATGTGGCTATTCTAGGCCCCTTGTGATTTTTCGACCCCGACGCTATTAGGTTTTGAGGGCTAGGGAGTCGTTCATTTCACTTCTTCAACTTTTCTAACACTTTTCTTTTCTCCTCTCTTCTTTCTCTATATCTTTTATTTCATCTCTACATCTCTTTATTACCTCTCCTATCGAAGCTACTCCATGTGACGGAAGGAATACACTGTGTGCAAAAGAACACCTTTCCTCCTGATCTCTGCACCCCTTTCAAATTGATTTTTCAAACAGTGCCTTTTTCTCCTTATTCTTGAATTTTTCAGTGCCTTTTTAAGCGGGGACTGGTTGACGCCATCTTACGAGACGGACGCATCTGGTTGTGCTCTTGATATTTTGTGATTATCTACTATTTCTAGCGATTTGACTGTGCCTAGTGTGTTTTAAGTGCTTTCACTACTTGTTGCAGGTTAGCTGAAAATATAATTTCAACCGATTTTTTTGCTATAACCAAGACAAACAAACATTACGAATTTTAAACGGACATTCAAACCTCAACGAACTTCAGATTTACAAAGTGCTGATAAGTGTCAACACATATTCACAGCTCAGTTTATTTTCCAGTATTAAATCACTGTGCGAATTAATTTTCTGAAAGATTTATTGTATTTTCTGCGACAGGTGACGATTCCGTTGTTTTGAACGTTACGAGGACGGTGTATCAAATAGTTTGAATTGTGTTTCATATCTTATTCTATAAATCGAAGACAAACTTTCAGATAATGTCTTTTATCTAATTACGGTAAAGTATAATCTACTGATTGTATTAAACAGTTGCAGCTTAAGTGGGCGAAATTCTACGTAGACACATTGCCAAATTTCGTAAGTACTAGCCTCAATAGATTTTGTGAGTAGCATACCTTCTCGTTTTTATATTGAATCTTACTTTTTAATTTATTGAATACACATCAATTTTACACTTTTAAAATATAAAGCTAGGTTCTTGTTGCTCTTATCTGGTTTTCTTGTATTTATTCCAATTTTTATCACGTACATTAAAACGCATTCCTGACATGGCTACTGCTCGTTCTACTCTTGTTACTCTCTACACTGTCAAAGCCGACCTTCTGAAAGCCTTCACACACGTAAACAATAATTTAGATCAACATATCCGAAGGTTGGAAGAGGTCGTTCTCTACACAGACGATTGGGTACAAGTCGGCAACACAGCGAATAATACCAACCGTACACCCGTGACTGTACAAAAGACATAGACACCGCATCCAGTCATCACTCAAAACAAATTTTGTGTTTTAGATTATGAAACAGATTTTCCTCGCCTTCCTGATCCTCACCACCCTTCTCTACCATCGACAAATACATGCACAAACCAACGCAAACAGGCTAGGAAGCGCGTCGAAACCAAAACACGTAAACTGCGCATCCTAGCTAACTTGGAAACAAAGACATTCCTACTGAGCCTAAAAAACAGGTACTTATTTTAGCTGACAGTCATGGCATCTGGGGGCTTCCCGGATTCTTTGTTAAAGACTTGTGCGTATGCCATTATACACCCGTTAACTCACATATTTAATGCATCTTTATGCACTGGAACGTTTCCAGATATTTTCAAAACAGCTAAAATTAAGCCGCTTTTCAAAAAGGCAACAAAATGAAATTCAAAATTATCGGCCCATTTCTCTTCTATCAGTTTTTCAAAAATATTAGAGACTTTTTACGTACGAACGGAAACCTTTCTCACTAAACACGACGCGCTTTCAGATTGCCAACATGGATTTAGAAAATCAAAATCAACGAAACAGCTATATTTTCTTTTCTTAAAGATGTCGCCTCATCATTGGATCAAAACAGAGGCACCTATTGGATTATTTTAGATCTCTCAAAAGCTTTTGACGTCATTGATCATGACATTTTACTTTCCAAATTACCTTCATATGGAATTCGTGGTATTGCTCTAGATTGGTTATGTTCGTACCTTAAACAACGATCTCAGAGAGTTGAAATACCTTACTGGAATGATGGAACATTACGTACGCACCTTTCCGACTCCTTGCCCGTTGCATGTGGAGTTCCTCAAGGATCGATTTTAGGCCCTACTCTGTTCCTACTTTACGTAAACGATATGCCCTCGACGATTCGAAACGGAAGAACGGTTCTCTTTGCGGATGATACGAACATCCTTTGCAATAAAGAAACCGTAAATAGTACAATATCAGATGTTTCAAATTGGTTCCGAAATAACAAATTAATAGTAAACGAAAAGAAAACGGTTTTAATGCAGTTTTCCATTTCAAATAAACAATTCTGTGCTCCATTGAAAATGAACAGTGTACCATTGACTGATGTTAAGGCAACAAAATTTTTAGGTCTCTCAATTCAGTCAAACCTTAAATGGAACGTCCATTTAAATGAATTGAACACAAAATTAAGTTCATTATGCTACGCGTTCAGAATTCTTGCAAATTCAGTCAGCCTTCATACTGCTCGTTGTGTATACTTCGCGAATGTTCATTCCGCCTGAGATATGGCATAATATTCTGGGAAATACATCTTATAGCTCCCAGACTTTTAGATTACAAAAACGATTGTACGAATAATAACCAAATCCCACCCACGTGATTCATGTAAGCCTCTCTTCATTAATCTAGGAATTCTACCATTACCGTGTCTTTTTATTTACGAATCAGTGGTTTTTGTAAAAAATGACTTGCTCAAGGGCGGGAATATATTTTCAGAAAATGCCGAAGTCTATTACTATAACACTCGACGTAGAAATCATATTCATCAGGGGACAGTATCAACAGCTCATTACAAAAAATTCACATACAATACATGTACATTATTTTACAACACTTTGCCAGATGACATTAAACGATTAAATTCAATTCCAAGTGAAATCGTTTCTGCTGCATAACTGTTTCTATACAATTAGAGACTATACTGAGCATCACAAGAAAAGGAACATTAATTTTAACAATGATACATAATGCATTATTTACCATTTGGACTGTATAAATGAGTATAAACAACCTGTAACAACTATTGTACTACAGCTTCCGGGTCAATGACCCCCATCTCGATCAGGTTTTTCGTCCGTTTCCTGATCCATTGAGCAAATGCTGAGATGGCCCTTGTTTTGCTTCTGGACATAAATGTAACTTCATTTTCTGTGCACGTCTTCTAGAATTCAGTGGGAAATACAATTATTCAAATTATCGTTTCCATGTTGTCGCGGCAGGAAGTAATAAGAGCCAAAATTTATTGCTTATTTATCTTTGAAAATAGATAAAATTTAGTGTTTCAAATTTTAAAATACAATTCATTTTCCCCATAGCACGTCATACGCAGTTTTTAACTGTTTTTTTGACGTAAAATAAATAAATAAAAATAAATAAATAAATCTGTACTCCATTCTCAGTAGGAAGTTACCCTCCAATTTCTCAGTCTCATCTATTTTTAAACCTTACGGGAGGTTTGCAGAGTTGGATACCCACACGAAGACACTGATTAATCAGGACACAGTCATTATCATAGGAGGGCAGTATGACATTAACTTGGGCGGTAACTTTACACCCGAACAACATGTAAACAAATTACAATGTGCCGCTCAAAATACTAACATTGTAGTCTCGACTCTGCCCTTCTGGTACAACAGACCAACACTATGCAGCGAGATTAAGCACGCAAACCAACAATTAAAACTGCAACTGAGAGAAACAAATGTCACACTTCTTTAAATTAATTTCCTCTCAGCAAAACACTTCACCCGGCATGGTCTTCACATGAACCTTGCTGGAAAACATGCAGTCGGTAACAAGTTTGCACAATACATCAACTCCAGTCCTACGCCGTCTCCTGCCAAAAATTCATCCCTTTCACCTTCCTTACGTTCTCCACCCCCCACCCTTATTTCGAACCCTGTTGCCTCTTCCTCTGAACCTACTCCCGTTTCTCCCATTCCCACTACCAATTCATCTACACCTGATGCCCCATCCTCACAACCTGTCACTGCCAGGACACACTAAACCTTCAACCACGCACTCGAGGTAAAAATGGAGTAAATATATAGCAGTCACTACTACAGTCAACATATAGCAGTCACTACTACAACTACAGTCAGATGCAACAGAAAAACTTTCTTGTATACTTGCAAAAGATAAACATTCTGCACCATAATGTTCAATCTCTTTCAAATAAAACTGAGTTTATAGAGGCAGCTCTACAGAGCGATTTAAATGAAATGGATGTTCTTTGCTTTACAGAACATTGGTTATCTCCTAATGAACTTAGCATTTTCCAAATTCCAAACTTTTACCTCGCAGGCGTTTATTGAGAGAGAGAGAAGAAGAGAGAGAAAAGAGAGAGAGAGAGAGAGAGAAAATCGCATTAAGTTCTACGTATGGGGGTTCATGTATTTACGTTAGAAATAATATTGATTCTATCTCCTTGACGGAATTAAATGTGTATTCCGTTGAAAATGTTTTCGAATTTCTGTTGTACATCTTACTTCGCTAAAAGTGATAATACTTTGCATCTACAGACCTCCAACAAAGAGAGCTGCAGATTATATTTTGTTCTTAGAAAACCTGGAGATAACAGTAAAGTCAGCCATCCCTCTTTTGAATCCATTGTTGTATGCGGAGATTTTAACATTGATTTTCTGGTCGAATCTTGCGAGAAAAAAAAGTCTCTCAATTTAATTAATTCCTTCAATTTAGACATTACAATTAATGTACCTACACGGATCACACAAAATTCGGTGAAGGCAATTGATCAAATTATAACTAACAAAACTACTACTTTCCAAATTACCTTCATATGGAATCCGTGGTATTGCTCTAGATTGGTTATGTTCGTACCTTAAACAACGATCTCAGAGAGTTGAAATACCTTACTGGAATGATGGAACATTACGTACGAACCTTTCCGACTCTTTGCCCGTTGCATGTGGAGTTCCTCAAGGATCGATTTTATGCCCTATTCTGTTCCTACTTTACGTAAACGATATGCCCTCGACGATTCGAAATAGAAGAACGGTTCTCTTTGCGGATGATACGAACATCCTTTGCAATAAAGAAACCGTAAATAGTACAATATCAGATGTTTCAAATTGGTTCCGAAATAACAAATTAATAGTAAACGAAAAGAAAACGGTTTTAATGCAGTTTTCCATTTCAAATAAACAATTCTGTGCTCCATTGAAAATGAACAGTGTACCATTGACTGATGTTAAGGCAACAACATTTTTAGGTCTCTCAATTCAGTCAAACCTTAAATGGAACGTCCATTTAAATGAATTAAACACAAAATTAAGTTCATTATGCTACGCGTTCAGAATTCTTGCAATTTCAGTCAGCCTTCATACTGCTCGTTGTGTATACTTCGCGAATTTTCATTCCCGCCTGAGATATGGCATAATATTCTGGGGAAATACATATTATAGCTCCCAGAGTTGTAGATTACAAAAACGAATTGTACGAATAATAACCAAATCCCACCCACGTGATTCATGTAAGCCTCTCTTCATTAATCTAGGAATTTTACCATTACCGTGTCTTTTTATTTACGAATCAGTGGTTTTTGTCAAAAATGACTTGCTCAAGGGCGGGAATATATTTTCAGAAAATGCCGAAGTCTATTACTATAACACTCGACGTTGAAATCATATTCATCAGGTGACAGTATCAACAGCTCATTACAAATAAATCACATACAATACATGTACATTATTTTACAGCACTTTGTCAGACGACCTTAAACGATTAAATTCGATAGAAACGTTTAAATCCCAAGTGAAATCGTTTCTGCTGCATAACTGTTTCTTTACAATTAGAGACTATATTGAGCAACACAAGGAAAGTAACGTTAATTTTAGCAATGATACATAATGCATTATTTACCATTTGGACTGTATAAATAAGTATAAACAACCTGTAACAACTATTGTACTACAGTTTCCGGGTCAATGACCACCATCTCGATCAGGTTTTTCGTCCAGTTTCCCTGATCCATTGAGCAAATGCTGAGATGGCCCCTTGTTTTGCTTCTGGACATAAATGTAACTTCATTATCTGTGGACGTCTTCTAGAATTTAGTGGGAAATACAGTTATTCAAATTATGGTTTCCATGTTGTCGAGGCAGGAAGTAGTATTCCGAAGGACAACGTGGATAAGAGCCCAAAATTTATTGTTTATTTATCCTTGAAAATATATTTTATTACATGGGAGTTTTTTTCATTCAAAATTCAAGTAGTATGTGACTTAGGGTAGGGATCACAGAATTTTGAAAATGTGCACACAATTCACTTCTCCCCATAGCACGTCATAAGCAATTTTAACTGTTTTTTGACGTGAAATAAATAAATAAAAGCGCCTAAAAGACGATTTTTTAGTGCCTAAACATCCGATATCTAGTAATTACGTATTGCTTTTCCTGCTTCAATGTGCTTGAAGCAGGTACGTGAAGTAAAGGCTAATTTAAATTTTTGTTCTCAAAACTCACTCCAAAACTTTCTTTTAATTTTTTTCCACGAATGGAGCAAAGGTTACTAGAAAACGGTCCATTTTCGTTGGACTCTAATTTTGAAAATTTCATGAGTTATTAATTAAGCGCGAAATATGTTCTGCTGTTATATTCTGCAACTAGGTAACAGAACAATTAATAAATTGCGACAAATTATTTTTGATGCTGATAGGAACCAGCCAGGAGAAAAGATGGGGACAAAATCGAAAACCAGACGAAACAGAATAGGAAACTAACTAGTACGAGAAAGTCTGTGCCATTCTGTAGCACCAATAACTACTTTCTCGTATACAGTCGCATATACGGGAGAAATATACGTAGTATAGAGAAAGTTATACAATGCTGCGGAAATAACGGAGAAATATACGTAGTATAGAGAAAGTTATATAATGCTGCGGAAAATCGTCCATCCATCCGCCTGTCCGTCTCCGTCCGCTATAGAACGATTTTCCTAAGGATGAGCCAAAGTGACAGTTCGCGAAAACAAGTGAACATCACATGTATTTCAGAGAAGTGTCCCTCCGCCGCGACAGCTGTTCAGCCCCTTCGTAAAGTGAGCTTCTGAGAAGACATCACAATCCAGAAGTCTAAGAGTTTCGCTGATGTATATGCACGTACGCGAGTCCAGGAAATAAATTTAATTACGTATGTGGAAAACCTCTTAATATGCTCTCAAAACCAGTAAAAGGAATTTGCCACGAATGTAAATAGAAAGCTCTCAATCACAGCTCGCCACATAACGACTTTAAAATAAACATAATATTTATACACAAAAAGTAAATTCAATGTAATATACAAAGGAAAAAAGAATTTTTACAGAAGAGCACATAACACTGCACTTCCTAATTTCAATTATTTCTCGCGGCGCACTATATTTTTGTCGGACGAGGCCGTCACGAAAGGAAGCGTTGAAGCCATTTACAAGTTAGCCAACTGCAAACGAACAAATGCAGGAAGGGAGTCCATTGGGCCCAAGGGCACGACGACCGTAGAATCTTCAGTTATGTTGCCAGCACTAGCTGTCACTTTGGCTCATCCTTAGGAAAAGCGCTCTATAACTCCGAAACCACACTACGATTTTTTCCCAATTGAAGAAACCCCTGTCCATCTGTCTCTAGACAAAGCTTTGAAATTTTAAAAAACATTCTTCAAAATGTGTTTACTTGAAGCCCTTGGACATTTTCACAATTTTCTCCAAAACATCTCCAAATTGTTTCTTTAAAATTCTTGTAAAATAAGAGCAAAATACACTTACAAAGAGGGCATATATCAGAATTTCACGGTTAACTACTACTAGTACTGCTACTACTAACTAGTAGTATTGAATTTTTGTAATGTGGCAGCTGTGTATATTATTTTCAAAATGGAGTATGGCATGGATTTCGCATCATTCTCGGTCGTGCCATATTCGATCTTGAAGATAATACCCACAGCCTCTACGTTTCAAAAGCCCTAGTATAGGATTCTGTAGGAAATATAGGATAACTTAAACGGGCGAGCGGGGCGGAAGGAGTGGGAGCGGGGTACAAGGCGCGGGGCGTAATTCGTCGGAGAGCCGGGAGCGGGTCGCAGGGTCGTTGGGTGTAGGGAGCTATGTGCAAGGAACGGGGCGCTGGGAGCGGGGTGCAAAGAGCGGGGCGGAGGGTCGTGGGCACTGGGAGGTGGTTCGAGGAACTGGGGCTTGGGTGTAAAGGACGGGGCCAAGGGAACGGGGTTTAAGGAGCGGTGCGAAGCTAGAAAGTGGAAGGTGTAGAGTGCAGGGCGCAAAGCGCGTGGCGCATGGGCGGCTGTAGTGAGTGGGACACAGGTAGTGTGCGATGGCGCAGGGAACGGGGTGCAGGGATCGGTCGCACGGACCTGGTCGCACGGAGGAGGGTGCACGGGTGGGGCGCTCGGCGCATTTTGCGCGTGGCCGTTCACATGTTGTGGGACCAAGATGTGATTGCGGTGCTGCGTAGTGCATTGAGAGAGTGCTGGAAGCAGGGCGCAAGTATCATGACGAAATTTGCGTGGCGCAGGGACCGGGACGCAGGGAGTGATGTGCAAAGAGAGGATTGCACGGAACATGTCTTAGGGAACGCGGTGCTTGGAGCGTGTTTTCGAACGGGGCGCAGAGGGTGTAGAACCGAGCTTAAGATGAGGAAGTTTTGGTGTTTGCATGTTTGCTCTATGAATGTGTGTAAGCGTAGGTTGGGGGGGGGGGGCAAGCTCTGGGCCGGGGTGGAGGGCGGGGGTCGGGTTTCGTAATTCGGTGCGCAGGTTGCCGGCGGAAGGGGGCGGAGCAAGGGGAGCGAGGGGAGGGATTTGGGGTACGTCTACCCTACGCAAAGGCAGCGTGGGGGCAACCGTGCGCCAGCGGGGTGTGTTTGTGTCACCAGGGGATTATTATGTAATTCGCCGCCGCGGTTGGTGGGGCTAAGCCGGCCATTGTGTGCCCGGGAACGCGGGAGGGAGCCCCAATTCTTGACAGGCGGAAAATGTACAATTGTAAGTCCTGCGCGCGTGAATGAGGGGGGATGAGCCGCATTCATGGGTGCGGCGCACACTCGGGGCGCAGTGACGTTCACTGAAGGGCGAGAGGGAGGGGCGAGAAAGGGCCCCGTCACATCCTCTTTATCTCCCCCTACCTCTGCTACTGTTGATGTTCCAGCTACTGCTAACATTGCCACATTGCTATCAAACGTATGTCGCAAAGCGTGAATATTCATTCTCAATGTGTTCAAATGGTTGGAAGTTATGAATGTTTAAATTGATAGGTTTAGGAAATTCGTAGGGTGGAAAGGATTTAAAAATACACGTTCTAATGCTTGATTTAACCAGAGAATTGAAGAACGGTTTAGTAATTCTGTGGGAAAAAAGGAAAAATGCGAGTGATAGAGAGGTCATTGAGTTGAGTGTGTGATATAAAACTATAAATGCTTGCATTTAAAATTAATTTGTTGGATGTGGTATGTGTTAAGCCTGACGAGCTTCATCGAGAGGAAAAGTCATGATTTATCAGTAAATATAGTAAATATTTGTGGAAAGAACGATTTAAAACCAAAACTTTTTAAACCCAAAATACATTTCCTTCAACTATAAAAAAGGTTTCCTACAAATAGGACGCGATTTAGTTCGTCGCATCCTTTCAGATCGCCACACGGGGTATTTGTTGAAAATCTTATTTTGCTTAACTGTGACTAGGAACATAAGCTTGCGCGTTAATGACTTCCTACAATCCCAGGCACGCAAATTCAGTGGTGGTTTGGCTTTGTGCAGGATAGAGTGACCATGAGGACACAATGGATTATTATGTAATGAATGAGCTTCAGATGATATTCGTGTTTGTATAATAAGTCAATCGCACTTAATTCGCTTGGTAAATGCAATATTACACATGACTCGAAAACGCAGCTTTCAATTTAGAGTTATTGTGATACGCTCCATGCTACTGCGCCACAGATATCGATAAACAATCTTCCATGCGAAAATATTCAATAAGCAAGTAATGACTGCTGAGGGCATTTTGTGAGAAATCATGCTTCATTCTTTGTCCAGAAGAAGAATGGTTCACTGCAGCATTCGCTCCCAGAATCACTGGGTAATCGAAGAAAACCAACACGTTCTCAGTGCTTCCGGAAAGAACTTTATATTTATATCCATGGTCACAATTTCAGTCTTCTCGGTTACGTTAATTGTGGTTTCAAGATTAGTAATCATTGAACCGCCGCTACCTGCATCAAAGGCGCTGCCGCATCCGCTATCATTTATTACCAGCATCGCTTACTTCTAACGCCACAATTTTAACCATCCACAACCACGCCTGCTCCTTCACTTTCGCTGTTGACGCGCGGTGACGTGAGGAGTGGCGGCAATTCTCGCCACTGGCCCATCCCATCCGCTCCTTCCACAGACCCCGCGCCTGCCCTTTTGTTCGCTCTCCCCCCTCGCTGAGGGGTAAGCTGTAGACCAAGCGGGACTCCACGAGCGGAAACGTTGCATGTGTACAGTTCTTATTCGGAAACACTCGTCTTTTAAAAATAGCATACTATTTTTCATTGAATGACTTCCTTTATTATGTACTATTTCAATATAAATTTTGAAAGTGGTCAGGGGAAAGAACAGGCTAAATGACCTGAGCCACGCCACCAATAAAGACATTTCTTTCCTTCTTTCCTTCTTTCCTTCTTTCCTTCTTTCCTTCTTTCCTTCTTTCCTTCTTTCCTTCTTTCCTTCTTTCCTTCTTTCCTTCTTTCCTTCTTTCCTTCTTTTTTGTTTGTTTATCCCTCGAGTTTTATTTCCTCTTCTTAAGCGGATATTTACTTGCTTGTATACGTTCGTATATACTATAAGTATTATACGTAGTACAGAGAAAGTGATGTAATGCTGTGGCAAAAACGGCGATTTTTCGACAGAAAAACTCGTATTGTGGATCCTTATCCGAAAAAAGTGGATAAATTCTGTTCTAATATGTAGAAAAATACTCCCTCTAACTCGTTATGTAGCCAGATTTCACGTATAGTGAGACCTTGATACCGAATAAGTGTTTTTTTTAACATCCGTCCGTCCGCCTGACCGTCGGTCTTTCTACTTTCTTTCAAAAATTACGCAAACGTGTTTTTTAACTAGTGGCGCTACAGTATGGCATAAACATTCTCGTACTAGTTACGTTTCTAATTTTTTTGTCCCCGGATATCTTTTCGAACTTACCATATATCGCCGCCAATGTACATTATTTTAAAATGTTATCAATTTTTGGTTTACTAATAATCTAAACGTAATATTACTTTAAGAATTCTATAGAAAAGTAAAATCTCGACCTATAAGAAAATTTCGGTTGAAAACTATGGAGCCGTTTTAAAGAAAATGGCTTTACACTACCGGATGAATATACATACTTAGACAAAGTTATGTAATGCTGCAGAAAATAGATTTTGACGTGTCAATGGGAATACTCGTTTTGAGGTCTCCTGATGCCGAAAAAGTGTTTCTTTCAAAACGTCCGTCCTGTCCGTCCGTCTGTCCGTCTGCCTCTCCGCCTGTTCGCCCGCCTATCTATCTGTCCGCCCGCCTATCTATCTGTCCTTCCGTACATCATCAATTTTTTATAAGAACAGAGCTAAATGCACTTGTCAAGATATCATAGGTCTGGTTTTCTCTGTAATTCTAAAATTTCGAAAATGGCGAAAGTTTAAATTTTTTTCAGTGCTTTTCTTAATTCAAATACTTAATTCAAGATGGAGATTTTTCCTTTTTATGAAATTGATTCTCCATAATTAGTTCTTTCATTAAAGCCATTGTATTTGTTTTGAAAATTACAATAGTTTTAACACAATATTTAGTGAAATATGTGCAATAAAACAAAATATCAAAAACAAGAATTTCTCAAAAATGGCTCCAATTTTTCCTCTAAACTTTTGGTACTAGTGTTAGTGTTAAGCAGATGACATCAATGTCAATTTGCTCTTATCTTTTGTGTTTTGAAACATCCCAAAAATACAACTGTTTTCACATCTCTCTCACGTCATTAATATTTATATTAATAGCAATTTGTTCACATTATTGTATATATGAGTACAGGTGCTTGAAATTATGTCTGACAAAGTTTCTCAAAAACTGAAAATATTTATGTGAAAAATAGTTTAAAATTCCGCATTTTTGGAAACGCTAAAACATCATTTCTGGAAAACAACTTCAAATCTTTTCTTTAACTTTTTTTAATGAATAGTGCTAAATGGACTTAACAGCATTACAATGCCACATTTATACATTTTTTTGTTTTTTCAATTACTACAGAGATGTACTTTTCTTTGACGTTGATAATATTTACATCATCAGCGATTTGTATACATTTCTGAATACAATTGCTGCAAATAACTTTTGTGAGTTTTCTCAGAAACGCAAAACATTTATGTGAAAATGTGAAAACATTTATGTGAACGGAAAACATTTACGTAACGCTTAAAAGACTTTTTATCAAAAACGGCTCCAAATTTTTCAACGAACATTTTCACATAAGACGTGATTTTACTCATCTATAATATTCTTAAAGTCATATGTCAGTTCTATTATTAGAGGAACGAAAAAAATTAAGAACATTTGAGAAAATGTGAAAAAATGTAGTTTGTGCGGCAATAGGTAGCAGCTGGGAAGAGGTGGAGAAAACCCGAAAAACTTTCCCAGATCAGAGAAATTTGGAAACGAACTGGTACGAGAAGGGTTATGCCATTCTGTAGCACTACTAGTTTAGACAGCTTTACTGTTTTACATTTTATTTTTATTCACATATGCAAAACACGAAATGATACATTAATACCAACTGTAGCTGATGCGGTCAGGAAAATGTAATTGGTTTTCTTCGTTGCATTCACAGATTTATCTGAACACATAAGGATCATCTCATTTTTCTACACTTGTGCTACAAATTGAACTTTTAACAAGCTATGCATAGCCTGAAACAATCGTTTTTACTAGTGGCTGCCGGAAAAAAACCCTGTCATTTACCTCATAGTGTATCTATATTTAATTCCACAAAATTGCCATGAATATCCCCTTGGAGTTTCATAAAAGAAATTTTTAAAATAACATTGCTTGGAACAGTTTCAGTGAGTCGCGAGGAAGCTGTATTAGCCGGGACGCCATCACGATTCCGCTCGCAGCTCTCTGTTTGGCTTCCGCCGCATCCTCATCGGAGCGCCCCCTCCCCGCCCGCGCGTCCCCCAGCCACCTCCGCCACCCCCGTCGCCGTGCCGCCGCGCGCGCGCAACGCGACACCCAGAGGGAGGCAGGACCTGTCAATACCCAGCCACCCCTCGCTCCCCGCTCCCCGCTCCCCGCTCCGCTTCCCTGCTTCGCAGCCGGCACACCGGGCCTCCTGTGACGGGAGCCCATGCGCCATTGGGCGCCGAGTCGTCCCAGCCACCATATAGCACCGCTCACAGGCAAACTATTCTGGGACACTGGAGGTCTTGCTACATATTTTGAAAGTGTTTTCTTCTTATTCTGAGGAACACTTGGATATTGGCTATCCTTTATATGCTAAAGGAAGGATAGTATCCAAGTGTAGTTATTTGACGCTTCTGGAGGCTACAGGATCAGTTGTTTTAAACAGGCGAAAAGAGATTCTATCGCGATCGGCATCAAAACCCCCAAGGGCAATTCTGTCCCTCCAACAAAAAATGACATCGAAACATTTTGGGCAGGAATTTGGAAAGAAAGCAGATTTTACATCCTTGTAGGATCTGCTCCTTGGCTCCAATCTGAAGTTGATGCTGCCGATAAACTTATGGAAACAATGGAACATGTTCACAAAATCTCGGAAGAAGACCTCTTCCAAGCAATTAAGAATATGGGAAACTAGAAATCCCTTGAGATTTAGAAGATCCAGAATTATTGGATTCAAAAATTAAAAGCATCACATTCTTATCTAGCAAGGGCTGTTAATAAAATTTTAGAAAACCCAATGGAATTCCAGGTATGACTCAAAAGCCGCGTCACGCATCTGCAACCCCAAACTGGAGACAGTTCTTTGGCGGAGAACTACAGGCCAACCACATGTTTGCCAGTTATGCACAAAGTTATAATTGCAGCCATAGCTAACGAAATGTACCATCTTTTACTAGTTTAAACAGAAAAGATGTCGTAAAGGTTCCTATGACTGAAAATAAATCTTACTTCTACACAAAGTCGTGTTTTGCATAGGGTTGATTTCACTATCATGACAGTTGTCACACACTGATTTCGGTCATAAACTTCATGTTTATAAGCTTCATGAAATACCAGTACCACATTTGTTTTACATGGAGGATTTCAAAGTGTTTGTTAAGAATGGAGCGAGTCTCTCCCAAATGTGTTCATCGTCAATGATTTTAGTATTGACATTTCTTGAAATTTGATCTTGACATGAGTTCAAAAGTCGGTTTAAAGAGAGGCAAAGTGACGTCAGAGAGTAGTCATGTTGATATGCACGCTGTGTTTCACGATACTGAGCCAGTAAAACTTACAAATATCTGGGCATTGAAGAATGTAAGACCATCTCAAACGAACAGTGAAAAAGAGAAATCGCAGGGAGTATTACAGAAGAGTGAGACTTGTCCCGCAGTCCGCTCGGAACTCCAGAAATAAAATAACTGCAATGAATAGTTTGGCGGTGCCTGTACCCAAATAGATTGGGACTCGTGGACTGTACTAAGCAAGAAATTCAATCCATGGATCGAGAAAACAGGAAACTGCTTACAAATATTTGTGTATTGAAGAAAGTAATAAATATCTTGAAAGATACTGTGAAATAGAGAATTCGAAGGGAGTATAACAGAAGAGTGAGACTTGTCCTACAGTCCGCTCTGAATCCTAGGAATAAAATATTTGCAATTGGTGATATGACAGTGCCTATAGCCGAGAGCAGTTTCGGACTAGTAGACTGGACTGAGCATGAAATTCAAATAATGGATCGATAGCTGATTACAATGCATTATGTCAAACCTCGAGCTAATGTTCACAGACTTTGTGTTACATAAGGACGGAGGAAGAGGCCTCAGACAAATTGAAGTCTCCTGGCTAATATTCGGGATGGGAAAGTATGTAGTTAGTCATTAAGATGACTCACTAATGAAGTCTCATGATCATTAAATGTGTCAGAAGAAAATGAAACATAGGTATAGTAAGTGTAGGAAGAAGCATTGCGAAGAAAACTATGCAAAACACGCAGACTAACACAGATTCTGAACTTCTGATGCTACTTAATATGAAATATGAATAACAAAAAATGTTAAAGAAATCGTAGAAAGACAAAACACTCCACAGGCAATATCTAAAAAGAATGGGCAAGGAGGAGATCAATAAAGACCAACCATGTGGCTTAAAAGGGGGAGAATGAAGCCAAAATCGGAAGCAGTTGTAATAGCTGCCCAAGATCCGGCGTTTAGGACTCGACACTACGGTAAAGCGGTTCTCAAAATTTCCCAAGATGATAAATGCCGCATCTGCCAGGGTCAAGTAAAAATCATCTATCATATTGTCTCAGCATGTCCAATTCTAGCACAGACCGAATTTTGAAGAGGCACGATATGGTGTGTAATTACCTCCACTGGCAGATCTGTAATTCTCTCGTAGTTCCAAACACATGCTCCAAGTTGTACGAACACTTACCAAAATCGGTGACGTCTGTTGCACTGTGTACAATATTACACGACCAACAAATCCAACCTAATCGCACGATAGCGACAAACAAACCGGATTTTGGTTATCCGGTTATCCGGAATTTGGAGATAAAAAACGTGTCTACTGGTAATTGTGACTGTGCCATACGATCAAAACACAACAGCCAAGGTGGCAGAGAAACGCCTTAAATACAAGAGTTTGGATATCGAGATCAGCCAAATGTGGTGCGTAAAAGCACAGGTTGTCCCGATTGTTATCGGAGCTCTGGGGTTTGTCCCGCAAAATTTGCGTATGAAATTGCCCAGGGCATTCAAAATACTAGGAAATGCGAGATACTGCTTTGTTTGGAGCAGTCCACATTTTGCGTTAAGTATTGTAAAAGCACCGACAGTCTGCTGGACTTATGAAACTGGTTTGCAACCTGGAGTAGACTTTTTATTCAACAGACTCATAACACCTTCAGTAATTAAGTAGATATATAATAATAATAATAATAATAATAATAATAATAATAATAATAATAAATGATGTAGACAGACGTTCCTCAGTGTTTTGGAGAAACAAATATATCCTGAGACAGAGGGTTTTATAATGTCAATTCAAGGCAGAATTATCAAGACAAGAAACTATCGAACGCATTGTTTAAAAGATGTGGTGGATAAGTGTAGGAAGTGTGGAGCTGTAGGAGAAACTATAGAATACATCACAGCTACATGCTCTTCCCTCTCAGACAGTGCTTACTTAGGAAGGCATAATCAAGTTGCGAAAATCGTGCACAGAGCAATTGCAATAAAGCATAAATTATTAGATGAATCGACGCCGCCATTCTATAAGTACACCGCTCCCCCAGTGGTGGAAACAAGTTCCACCCTTTTGCCCTGGAACAGACCAGTTGTAACTGATCGTACTGTCGATTTCAATAGGCCAGATATTCTCTTTATAGATAAAAAGAAGAAAGAAGGAGTAATAATTGACATCACAGTATCATTACCCCACAACATCAAAAAGAAATAGAAAAAAAATCGAAGTATGAAAACTTATCCTATGAACTAAAACATGTTTGGAAATTAAATGCTACCAAAATACTCGTGATATCGGCCGAAGGCCTAGTCAGTAAAAACTTCCTAAAAAACTTAACAGAACTTAAACTACCCAAAAACGTTCTGAACATGGGACAGCGAGCAGCTTTGTTGCAAACAGCCCATATCGTTAGAAAATTATCTTAACTCCAGATATAAAATGAAGTTCTTCTTCTGTGACCGAACCTGTCAAAAAAAAAATATAATAATAAATAATAATAATAATAATAATAATATTTTATTGATAGATATCATATATAGTGGATATAGTATGCATAGATAGTATCATATGAATATTTGAATAATTCATATTTTCAGGTTAATTAATAAAATTTGAGATCTGAGAAATAACATGCACAACGATGTTTACGAGATTGGCTTTGCATATCGATGTTCGTTTTCATATTTCAGGAAATCTGACACAAACCGTTTTTGCAGGAAGTTGCAGACAGTAGAGGTCTAACGTTACTTAATCCAGCACTGTGTATCACTTTAAAATGATTTTTTATACGGTTAATGAAATATCGAAAAAGTACAAATGAGAATGTAAATTGCTTTGAAATCTGACACTTAACATGCACAGACGTATTGCAATTCCAACGCGAAGAGAATCATATTTAACGCAATTTTCTCAGAATATATCGGTTATCAAAAATAGATTAGCACTGAGTGCAGTTATTCGTTGAGAGAGCATTTTATTTTTGATATTTTTTGTTTCTTTGTTCGCAGATATCACGCGAAAATATTAAGTGAACTGGTTGTCTAAATGAACTAGTTGCTACTGAATGGCACAGACAATTTATTTAGTTTTCTAATTTGTTGAGGTTTGAATACCGAAGAGCTCGACTGTTCTCTATTGCCACCACCCAGCTGTTCGGGCCTAAAATATATTTTTTCACACTTTCTCAATTTTTCGGTCCCCTAATTGTAGAATTGAAATATTACTTATCGAATATTACGTAAGCGTAAAACATGGACCTATTTGCAAATTTGCATCGAAGCACTGTGAGCCAATCTTGAGAAAATGTCCTTTGAGTCGTGCTACATCAGCGCATACTTTCTCATTATTTCTACTTTTGCAATTATCGAAATTTCCGACAGTTTGACGAAAAAAGACATGCGTCGTATTTTAAGTCCTTTGCTGTACATGTGGAATAAATTTTAAAAATTTTGAGCATTTTTTGAGATTTCTTTTATAAATTGCATTAAATTCAAGCAGAAATTGCGTGAAAACTACTAGTTTTTTTTCAAGAAATTGTTCATGATATTTTTAAAGATCTGATTTTTAGTACAAATATTATTTAAAGCAAAAATGTCAATATTCGGTATTGTACTTATGCAATGCTATTTTTTGCAACTTTTCGAAAATACAGAATGTTTGTCAAAAATAAGACCAGCATCAGTTCATTTTTCTGCCCTTTGATAGTTACAAAGAGGAAATAAAAAAAAAGAGAAATTTTAAAGAAACTCGTTGGAGCCGTGTTTGAGGATATTAAAATTGTTTGATTGATTGGTTTTTGAGTCGTGATTGAGGAGATTGATTGTTTAAAAGTTCGCGATATTTTAAGTAACTCAAATTTTCGAAAACTTGTACATGACTTTATTTCAAGATGTGTCTTTGAGCAATAGAATTTATTACGGAAAAAATTTCTATCTTCAATTAATAGAACTGTAAGAAGACACTCAAATTTTTTTCACTTTTGCTATCTTCCAAAATCAAAGGTTTCAACAAAACTGAGACTTTTTTAAAGATATGTTTATGCTATCCGAGGACAAAATTTAATGAAACTAGTGACGCTACAACAGTACATATTTTCTCACACTCTTGCAAAATTTGCAATTTGTGAAAATTCATAGCGTTCAACGAATATGAGACAAGCGCCATTCGTTTAAGCACCCCCTTTTATCCGCAAACAAAAAAGATGGAAAAAATAATGAAGAAAAGCAGGCAACAGAAGGAGTTAATTTATCCCCTGACAAAAAGCGCTACTTTCTTAGGGAACTTGTGCAGAGGAAATGTAAGATTTTGGCAGCGTGCAGAACGGTACTTCCCGGCATTCGCAGGAGCTGTTGGGCTCCCACGTGCGAGAGGGCGGAAGGCCGTCCGGCGCGTGCACGTGGGCAGCGGGGCGTGAAATGGCGGTCGCCAGCCGCGCCTCCTCCCCCGAGCGGCGCGCCTCGGAGAGTTCGCACCTCGGCCCCCTGCAGCTCGGGTTGCTCGCTTTGTGCGCCCCCTGCGAGCCCGCTCGACCACCCCGTCCGCCAAACACCCACCCCCACCCTTAGCCACGCTGACGCTGACGACTGTGTGGGGGGCGTGACTGGGCGGTGCGGGCTGGGCGGTGCGGGCTGGCGGTGCGGGGCTGGGCGGTGGGGCTGGCGGTGCGGGCTGGGCGGTGCGGGCTGGGCGGTGCGGGGCTGGGCGGTGCGGGCTGGGCGGTGGGCTGGCGTGCGGGGCTGGGCGGTGCGGAGCTGGGCGGTGCGGGGCTGGGCGGTGCGGGGCTGGGCGGTACGGGGCTGGGCGGTGCGGGGCTGGGCGTTGCGGGCTGGGCGGTGCGGGGCTGGGCGGTACGGGGCTGGGCGGTGCGGGGCTGGGCGGTGCGGTGCTGGGCGGTACGGGGCTGGGCGGTGCGGGCTGGCGGTCGGGGCTGGGCGGTCGGGGTAGGCGTCGGTCGGGGTCTGGGCGGTACGGGGCTGGGCGGTGGGGCTGGGCGGTGGGGCTGGGCGGTGCAGGGGCTGGGCGGTCGTGGGCTGGGCGGCTGGGGTGGGCTGGGCGGTGCGGGCTGGGCGGCTGGGGCTGGGCGGTGCGGGCTGGGCGGTATGGTGCGGCGGCTGGGCGTGGGCTGCGTGCGGGCTGGGCGGTGCGGGCTGGGCGGTGGGTGGGTGGCTGGGCGGTAGGGTGGGCGGGCGGCTGGGCGTGGCTGGGCGGTGGGGCTGGCGGTGGGGCTGGCGGTGCGGGCTGGGCGGTCGGGCTGGGCGTGTGGGCTGGGCGGTGCGGGGCTGGGCGTGCGGGCTGGGCGGTGCGGGGCTGGGCGGGTGGGCTGGGCTGGGCGGTGGGGCTGGGCGGTGGGGGCTGGGCGGTGCGGGCTGGGCGGTGTGGCGGGTGGCGGTGGGGCTGGGGTAGGTGGCGTGAGGGCTGGGCGGTTGGGGTGCGGTGGGTGCGGGGTGGGCGGTGGGGTGCGGTTGGGGGTGCGGCTGGCGTGCGGGGTGGGTGCGGTGCGGAGCGGAGCGGTGAGATGCGGTGCGGGGCGGTGCGTGGTTGTGTGGGGCGGTGCGGGGCGAGGCGCAGCGTGTTGCCGTTTCTCTTTCATGGAGCACAAAGAATTTTGCATGCAGTAAATCGTGTTTTTTTTTCTTCTCTACAGATAGTCTTAATCACTCCTCAATAAGAGTAAAATAGCTTGTTTTATTTGTTCTAATGAAAAATGCGATCTTTTCAAGCACTCATAAAATGTTTCACATGTTTTTAAGCGTATTTTTCAATGGCTGTTGTCAATGTTCGTCAGTAATTTTCTTTCAGAAATATAGATTTAGGTAATCATTATTATTGCAGCTTGTATTTAAAATTTATATGAACATTTTCTCTTTATGGAGCTAATAAAAATAGTATTTTTTTAAACAATAGGATTAATCCGCCGCTGTAACTGCAGATTATTCAGCGGCCTTCTATCGTTACGGTTATTGATGCAAAAGTGTTGGAAAATAAATTTTGGATTTTGGGGAAAGGCATTTTACATATTTTATAGGATTTCAAAATGTGTTTTTTTTTTTTTTTTTTTTTTTAGATTATAAATATATTTGTAACACTAACATTCCGCAATCCTACCGCCTGACTTTGGGTAAATATTTATTAAAGGCTGAACAGGTTCTGCACACACACACACACACACTTACTCAGATAAGCAACCCTTCACCTACATTACTGATACATTGAAATAATATTCTTCTGTATTATTGATACCTTGAAGCCCCTAACTTAAGGATTGTTACTATCTTTGTTGCATTATTGTAAGTAAAGGAAGTTAATACGAGTTATTTTCAAGTTCACAAAAATCCATCTCGATCGGAGTTTTCGTCCAGTTTCCCCTGTTCCGTCAACCAAAGAAAGAGTAGGTTCCTTGTTTTGCTTCTAAACGCTAAATGTAGCTTTTCTCCCTCCCAAACGTCACAGGGTTTTTACTGTTTTGACATTTAATAAATAAATTAAACAGATAAACTACAATAAAAAAGCTTGAGTCCTAAACAAATTACCCTCCTTGCGTTACTCAGTTGAGTAAACAGAACACTGCGAGCTTCACTGTTTGTCCCATTCCATTCACGGCGACCCCCCGTCTCTCGCGCAGAGCCGGGGCGGTAGGGGAAGGTTGCTCGGAGGAGCGGCGGCCGTCGCGGATTAAGATGCCTATCTCCCGGGAGGGCGCGTAATTCGGCGGAAGAGGTCAACGCGCTGCCGGGATGGCCGCCCGCCTCCGCCCTGCCCTGCCCTGGCCTGCGCCCTCCGCGAGCCGTGCCGCACCGCACCGCGCCGCGCCGCGCCGCGCCGCGCCGCGCCGGCCCGCGTGCTTTCACGCGCACAATGGCCACGATGGGCCCGAAAGATTCTCTCCCGATTCGTTCCCTCCTATTAGCCCCCATTCACAGCGCGGCCGTTTCTTTCTGCCCGTCGCACTGCGTCGTCGGGCTCCCGCGTTACGCCGAGGTGCCAACTGACACGACGGTCTTTCACAGACGCGTTGCTTTGGAAACGGGCAGCGTTTTTCAACAAAAAGCATCTTTCTTTGCTTGGAGTTGAGGCGCTTTCCGGGAAGAAATATGAACAATCTGTTCGTGTAGTCTGTTGCGTGCACTATACTTTCTTTTATTTGAATTGGAAATATTATTTTTTTATAGTACCATCTCCCTATGGGTATTTACAGTTCCTAAAAGCTGATACTTGACTCTCCTGAGTATTTCTGAAATTATTGGTTATTTAGATAATTAAATGAGTGTATTGTCCTTTGTTATCTTCAAAGCCAGCAAAGTTTTCACCACCCAGGGTAAAAATACTGCAAAATTACTACTAATGTATGAGCATTTATGCCGACTTAATTACTGGAGAATTAATTTACGCTCTGCATTGGTCCTCTGTATCTCTCGTAAGTCATGCAGAGAAACCTCTACGAAAGACCACCTCCAATAAACAACCGCCCTTCTCATAAGCAAACCTTGCTTGGAACGGGTACTGAAACCATTATGTTGTTTGAAAATAGTACCCCTGTTAATAGACCATTCTTCTTTCCGAACATCGACCACTTAATATCATTTTTCTTTATTGACGACTTTTTAGATACCATTTTCGGCAAAATGTTAAGAATACAGTTCACCGAATTTACAGTAGATAAAATGAACATCGGTGACATGGAGAACGGCATTCTCGCAATTCATACCCTTTGCCTGAGCTTCTGCGTCGAGGAAATCGGGGATGGGAATGACTATGATTCCTGGAATCAAGTAACAACTTACATTACTCAAGGATACGGTTTCACACAACTGCTCACTTTATTTCAGTTTCATTTCTTCTAATATGACAGCGGATATGAAAGAAACAACGTTCTACAGCTTACGTTTAACACCTCACCTTCCTGGAAGAACATCTGGTGTAATAGAATTTTATTGTCAGAGGACAGAGATGTCAACTTGTCCGCTAAATTGGGTTACGTCCGGAATCTATGTCAGCATTCACCAAAAACCCACAGTGTGTTTTATCACTTTCTTGCATACTACGTACGTAGTATAGAGAAAGTTATGTAATGCTGCAACGAAAAACGGCGACTTTTCGGTAGAAAAATTCGTATTGTAGATCCTTGATACTAACAGATGATAATTCTTGTTCCTATACTTAGTACATGGATTCAGTGTAACGCTTTGTGTAGTCAGAATCCACGTTTTGTGGGTCACTGATACCGAAATTTTTTTTTACGGCAAAACGTCTCTCCATCTGTCCGTCGTCTGTCTGCGAACAACGCTAGAGGCAAAACTGTAAGCAGGATTTTAACCAAAATCGGTATTTCCCAGTGTATCTGACTGATGTCGGGAACCTTGGAATTTGAAAGCGATGTTTTAAGTTTCGGGGACCACTTAAACTGGCACGATCGTAATGTTACCTAAAAGCAAATATGTCATCATTTAGAACTATTTCATTGCTAATTAATTACTCAAATATTAATTTAATTGCTCTTCAAACTTCCGAGTAATTAATGATGATCTACCACTCTATTCATAAGCTGACACCACCACCATCGGCTCCCACAAATTAAATATGCAATATACGATTTAATTAAATAAATTAATTACGCAAATGCACCATTAATTACAGCGAACTCGCTTTGCCTAACAGAATTTCAGATGTATCGACTGGCATCTGAATTGTGGTATCCGGCGATCTAATACTACACATTGTTTGATAAACACGTGGTAAGGTGATAGCACATGAACGATGGAACGATAGTGTAACGAGGGACAGAATATTTTATAACATTAAGAAAACTTGTGGAAACTTATAACATCTAAAAAACTTCGCAACTGCAGATTCCACATGGTGTGGCCTGGATTTGAGCCCGGGCATCCGGAAGCCGGTGGCACTAGCCGAATTCGTTTACTACGCTCCGTGAAGTCACGACGGTTAAGCGAATTCGAGACTCGCGGGTTCTTGGTTGGGTGACCGGCCAGGAACCCCGGGATCTAACGGCGTCGAGCCCCTGGCCGAAGGGATAAAAGGCACTGACTGCGACGTGACGAGACTTGACATAGTAATTATTCAGTATAGTATGCTTAGTAACGGAGGTTACTCGTGAAGAAAGCGCTCAACGCCCAACAAGGACCGGGAGCGGTAGCTCAGTGCATCAACTGATGTCCCTGCTGCGCCTCTGACCGGGAGGTCATTTTCGAGTCCTGATGGCGGCAGGATTTTCGACACTAGCTTTTCAGCTAGTCGAATTCAGTCGCTGTCTGGAGGAGAATTCTAGCGGCCGGCTGCTCTGATCGGTAGTTTTCCGTGGTTTCTCCGATCAACACCAGGCGAATGCCGGAGCAGTACCTTACAAAAAGGGCTACGGACCGCGACGAAGTCCTTCCTATTCCTTGTCCTATCCTCTACCCTTACACACACTTACACTAAACACTAACATGCACTACACTAACACATATTCCGGGAGACCGGTCGGGAGCTTAGAGCTTGTCCGGCTGGGGCGGTGCCCCGCTGGTGGGAGAGTCCTGGTTAGGGGGAAACCCCACTAACCGACGGTAGGTCGGCGCCGGATCTCGCCATCCAGCGGGGGAAGATCACCGCCATCTCCCGCGAAACAAACATGCACTACACTAACGGGACTAATGACCAAAGCAGTTGACGCGCCCGGAAACACGAAAAACAACCAAACCAAACCACACCCTACAAGGGTTAAGAGACGCGTTGCATCAACGACGCAAGGGGCAAGCTAGACTACGGAGCGTCTAGAACGCAGGTTAATAGCCCCGCAACCAGGCCGCCGAGCGGAGCCCTGCGGCACCCCTTCGTCCCTTGTGCCTCCGCCGCGTCGGGTGTCGCCTGCGCATGTCCAGCCTCGGCCACTGAGACGCGGCCGGAAGCTGTAAAGCCCCTCGCGCCTCACCGCCGCCGGCAGAGAAACACCGCGCTTCATTAACTGAGACGCCCTAATGGCGCGGGCGGTGCCCTTTCAATCTTCATAAATGAGAGCGTAAGATGACACACATGGATCGGAAGTTTCTCCGTCAAAGATTGCGGCAGTGCGTAACAAAATATATAATTGCTACTTTGGTCATGTTCTGTTGTGAGGAATAATTCTATTAGTCAAAACAATATACATTATCCCTCCTGTATTGTTGGAGAATCGACAGCTTTTAAGTGTAATAAAATAATTGAAATGCGCAGGAATTGTAAAATTAGAAATTTTGTTTCTCATAATACTTGCTTTTTGCTTTCCATAATACTTCACAAAATAAATCATGCCAGAGAATCTTTTCATTAACTCGATGATTTTTTTTAGCTTTGCAATAAGGGTTAAACATAAGTTGTCGTTTCTTTTTTTAAGACAATGAAGAATTTCAGGCAGAAAAAAATTCTTATCTGAAAAATCGATGAAATTTACCTTATCCTCATTTTGCCTTAACTTTCTATGATGATGATGATGCTAATTTTGAGAGTAGAGTGTATTTCTTTAAGTTTTCGTTTCTTGATAGCACAATATTATTGTTTTTGCTCTAGGTGAAGGAACAAATTTCTACGCAACTGCTACAAAAAAACTTGTCATCATACCACTTTTCTTTCTTTTTGAAGAGTGTAAACGGTACACAATATTCCACCAAAAGAAAACATATGAAAGCGAATCAGAACAAGGTTCTTAGGCTGTCCCCTGCAAACATGCTTCTCGAGGCGGTAGAGTCGACAGAATAGCTGGAAGGCCTTCGGGGAGCAGGGTAGAACTGAGATCGGGGTGGGATGTGGTGAGGCGGGGCGAGAGGGGCGGGGAGTGTCGGAGTTCTGGCGGCGAAGTTGATGGAGTTTGCGGATTACGCGGATGAAAGCAGCCTGAGCGCGCACAGGGCACGGGCGAGAGGGAACTGGGGATTCAACCAGACGGAGCTCCCTCGCCCTCTCGCACCCCGTCACCCCTCCACCCCCACCCCGCGTCTGGAGGAGCGCGAGCGCCCGGCCCTACGTTGTCTTATGAGGCTAGGGTTGCCAACATTTCGTGTAAAAGGGAGGACACTCGATAAGCAAAAAAACAAAAAAACAAAAAAAAAACGCATCAACACATTTCTTTTTAGTTGGTGGGTTAGTAATTCCGGCGCGTCAACAGCTTACGTCATGACTCCCGTAGGTGTTGCGCATGTTTTTTCCTCGGGAGATGGTGATTTTCCCCCGCTGAATGGCGAGATCCCGCGCCGACCTACCGTCGGCTAGCGGGGTTTCCCTCTAACCAGGACTCTCCCACCAGCAAGGCACCGCCCCAGCCGGGACAAGCTCTAAGCTCCCGACCGGTCTCCCGGATATGTGGTAGTGTAGTGCATGTTAGTGTAAGTGTGTGTGTAAGGGGAGAAGATAGGACAAGGAAGAGGAAGGAAAGATCGCGCGCTGTCTGTGGCCCGTTTGTTAGGGTACTGCTCCGGCATTCACCTTGTGTTGATCGGAGAAACCACGGAAAACTACCGATCAGAGCAGCCGACCGCTAGAATTCTCCTCCTGACTGCTACTGAATTCGACCTAGCTGAAAAGCTAGTGTCAGGACTCGAACCAGAGGTTTGAGCTGACCGGGAGAGGTCCTAGGTTCGAGGACTAGGACAGCCCGGTCAGAAGTCTGCTGCAGTGACATCAGTTGATGCACTGCGCTACCGCTCCCGGTCATTTCTTTTTAGAAATATTTTATTGAGACCAGCAGAATTTATACTTCTTTCTTCTCTCCATTTGCGATTCAAGTGAAAAGGTTCGTTCACAAAATGCCGATGAAGATGGTCTGAGCATGTCTTATTTTAGCCGCTAGAGGGAGAGACACTATCATGCATGCGTGTGGCAGCGTTCAGAAAAAATATATTCATATTTTCTATTCTAAATTAAACAATAAACAATACAAAGTAGAAGATGCTAGTCATGTGATAAAATAAATGACAACAAATGTTAAAAATGTGCTAAAAAGAGGACATTTAAAATACGAAGGAGGACGAGAGGACTATTGGCGTCAACGGAGAAGGGTCCTCCCAAATGAAGGACGATTGGCAACTCACCCTCGCCTCTTGTGAGGCTGATGTTTTCCTCCCTTTTCAAGCGTGAACTACTACATTGGATTGCAATTCCTTTCTGCCCGAAGAAGTTTGTCTCTTGAATAATAAAACACGAGTTAAATTACACAACTAGTCATTCAGAATAATGTTTTACACAATGATATCGATTGAGTAGATTTCTTTAAATAATTCCTCGTTCATTTTGGTAGTTGTAATGATGTAGAATGAATTGTATTGGAGTCCTATTACCAAATAATTATTGTTCCAGTAGACTTGCAAGGAATACTTGAGGAAGACTCCACAGTGGGGGTGTAGCTCAGTGGTAGAGCGCTCGCTTCGCATGTGAGAAGTCCCGGGTTCAAACCCCGGCACCTCCAACTTTTTTTTAGAATGAAAATACACTTTCTTCAGCTGCAATAGTGTTCATTAACCATGATTTGAACGAATTTTTCTAAAAATGTAATGTATACGAACATTATTAAAGTTTTGTTTTACTACAAGTATGTTTAATGAAATTTTATAATGGCATGTTCAAACTTACGTACGAAAAAATTACGGCAATATTTTCCACATTAAGTCACGAAATATAGATATATTTGTAATAAAATTAAAATGTGGGTTGTAAAGTTATCGTAAAGTGTTCTGCCTCCAATGGAAATAGACTAAGCTGTCACTTCATTTTTTTTGGTACAGCAACATTTCCGATAAGCAGTTACACCGACAATAGAATCGCCATTCTAAAGAGCCAAAATGACCCCGGCAATAATATATGTCAGTTACATCCTACAGCACAAAGCGTTCGAAATGATATACTCCGAGCGCAATAAATCGTAAATGAAGCATTTGCTGAAGTAATTGAAACCATTGAGCAAATGCTGAAATGGCCCCTTGTTTTGCTTCTGGACATAAATGTAACTTCATTTTCTGTGCACGTCTTCTAGAATTCAGTGGGAAATACAATTATTCAAATTATCGTTTCCATGTTGTCGCGGCAGGAAGTATTATTCCGAAGGACAACATGGATAAGAGCCAAAATTTATTGCTTTTTTATCCTTGAAAATATATTTTATTACATGGGAGCTTTTTTTTCCCCCAAAATTTAAGTAGTATATGACTTAGTGTAGGGAATCACAGAATTTTGAAAATGTGGACACAATTCACTTTTCCCCATAGCACGTCATACGCAGTTTTAATTTTTTTTTTTTTTTACGTAAAATAAGTAAATGAAGGCGTCAGGGGAGCTGTGTGCTCTCAGCAATCAACCCGCGAGTGTTCTCCTGCCCCGCGCCCAGGCGACGCACCTTCCGCCGAGGCGCGGCAAAGGCCAGAGTTCGCGCCGCGGCGTCAGTGGGGCGGGTCGGGGGCAGCGCAGCACGGCGGCGGCGGCAGTCTTTTGTCTGCTGAGAGCGCCCCTGGCGGCGCGGCCCGGCGCGCGGCAGCCCCGCGCTTGCGCCAATTACGTCGTGTAATAACGCAACCGGAGCCTACGCGGGCAATTTGACAAGCTAATGTATGGCCACGCTCCCGCCCTCCGCGTCCCGTCCCATCCCTGGGTCTGTGCCGCCGCCGCCGCCGCCCCCACCCGCCCGCCTGCCGTCTGCCGCGCTGCTTGCCTCCGCCGCCCCTGTAACCCGACACCTTATTACCGGCACACCGCCGCCGCAGTAGCTACGTCAGGATACAACGCTTGGCGGCGACGGCACAGCCACCCTGTGCCGCCGCTCCTCTGCCGCCGCACAGCAGGGGATGGCACCGAGATGGGGGAGGCGGCTGCGGCGGCGGTGGGGTCCGGGACTAAATTAATTGCGAGCCGCCGTCATTGGCCACCAATTATCGTCATTACGCCGGTCGCTAATTGGCCGCCGCTCGGCTGACGTCACGGCGGGCAGTCATCGTCATTGCGGCGGTGTCGTCGCCCCGTTTGACCCGCGGCCCAACGGCGTGCGGTGGAGATGAGACGAGCGTCGTGGAGGGAGCCGCTGCAACCCCTTCAATGGGGGAGGTTGTGGCGTTTGGAACGGCGTCGATGTTTGCCCGCCGCGTCACGAAGTGCAGTGATTGGACGATGACACCACTCTATGTGAAATGATGTTACCAACGGAGGTATACGAAGTAGGAGATACAAAAAAGTCGTCTTTGAAATGCATTTTGCCCTGAGGAAGGTCGCAGAACGGCACCGAAACGTTGGCACCCGAACCTAGAACGAGGCGTCTGTCGGGCAGCCAAGCAGCTGACTCCGGCCGTCAAAGCTTACACTCACAAAAAATATATTAGTAGGCTCCCCAGGTCGATTATAAAATACACGAATGATGTTTTAAATTATTATATAGGTTAAATAGCGATTTGTCGTTCTTTATCATGCCACAATCCTTTTTATTCAACAGCGATAATTGAAACTACAACACAATCAGAGGGGTTCGTTCACAAAAAAAACGTATTCGATATGTATTTTGCCCTGAGGAAGGTCGCAGAAGGGCGCCGAAACGTTGGCACCTGTGTCTAGGACGCGGCGTCTCTCGGGTAGCCATGTTGCTACTGACTCCGACCGTCGAAGCTTACGCTCACAAAAAATCTATTAGTAGGCTCCCCAGGTCGATCACTAAATACACGAATGATGTTTTAGATGATTATATAGATTAAATAGCGGTTTGCCGCTCTCTATCACGCCACAATCCAGTTTATTCAATAGCCATAATTGAAACTACAACACAATCACAGGGGTTGCCAGCGCAATTTAGCACTTTGGGCGAGTGAAATTCAAGGCGACAACAAGAACGAAAGATGCAGATCGCATTCGCGATTCAAATTCTCACAGCCACAGGCGATAGTGGCGTTCGCACCGGCGGCAGGGCGTGGTTGGTGCAAGCCGTGGTGGCGAGGTGCTGGAGGCCGAGGGTCGTCGGTGACAGATGCGGCACGGGGAGGGCGGCGGCGGAGGCGGCGGTGCTCGCGTGTCAAACGCCGCCCGCCCTTTGCGCAGGGGCGTTTTTCTCCCGATCGCGGTTCGGCGCCGTGTCACGTGAGCGCGCTCGCTCCGCAAAGGGGTCAGAAGCGCGCCAGATGTGGCGTCGCCACCGCCGCCGCCGCCGCCACCCCCTTTATAATAAGGCTCCACGGGAAATCTCGCGCCCGCCCGCGGACACGGGACAAATGACGCTCCAGCCACTAATTTGGCGCGGCGCTGATGGGGGCGCGGGCGCACGGGCTTTCTGACGAGCGCGACCCGCGCCGCACCTTGCTCGCAGCGCAGCTCGGCCCGGACGCGCGGATGTTCTGAAGGGTCGCATTTCGCACGGCAAAGCGCGTTTTGTAGGAAAGAAAACTATGGTGGATATCTCGTGAACACAGATCATTTTATGAATTTATTTACAATTACTTAATTACATATTCATAACTAGGGGCGGATTTCATGAAATGTCATTTTTTCTTTTTAGTTTTGAACAATAACGTTATTATAGACATTCATTTAATGTAAAGACAAAAGGAAATGATCCATTTTTATAGGTCAATATTTTGCATTTTTGTCGATTTTGACTAATAAGTCATTTTTTATCTTTTCCGGTCATTTTTAATCATGTTTCTGAAGATTTCGTCGATTTTAATGTAATTTTTAACGATACTGCTTCTAATAATATTTAACAGATGCAACAAATGTTCTTCACAGAATTATTCAGTAGCTTATTTGATTTGTTCTTTAAGAAATTGTTTTGACAGGCGTTGTGAGTACATAATTATTGTGACGTATGTCAGCGCCATTGCCGGTTTGGCCGATTTCGGAATATCTAGAGAATAAGATTTCTTAGTAAACAATAGTCCAAACCACAAGTTTGCAAGCTGATTTCACTCGAACGAATGGAAGAAGCCTCAATTACACCAGTAACGTATCAAAATAGCTTGAGTTTTCATCCGAACTGGTTTTGATAAGATTTTTTACGTCTTTTTTAGGGCATTTTTAAAGTATTTTATGAGCATTTTATTGATCATTTTTGGCGATGTTTTAGGTCACGAAAATTCGTCCCATGTTCATAATATACGTGGTATCATTTTTACTACTTCATCATCTATCTTTAAAAAGCACATGATTAAGTCCAATTTCCGTTAACGCATCTTAGTGAAAAGTCTGAAGATTATGAATTTAAAGGCCTCGTTAGTCTTTCCTTTGAGCATCTGGAGGGCAATTTAGTAAACTCGTATGTTCGAAAAAGTGTGTATAAGAATTCACATGACTAATTTTTATTAAATAACTAATAAAAATGTAACTTCATTTTATGACATTATTCATGACAAAGTTCCATTATTACCGATGCTTCATTTCTGGCTTTCTGATTATAGTTTTAGTTGTAATTATGTTTATTTCTCTCCAGTAAAATTTGTTTTTTTTTACGTACAAACTCTTTAAAGAAAGGTAATTAACCACTGGTTTATAGAAAAACAAATATCCGAATTTTGATTTGATCGCGTGCCACACTAATGAAACAATTTTTTTATAGAAAGCGAGAAATGCAACATCACACGAGTCGCCTTGCCCCACACCCCTGCCCGCATCCCGCTCCTCGCCCACACACCCCGCCCTGCTCTGCGCCCCGCCCCTTCCCTGCCCCACACCCGTCCCATATTGCCAAAAAAAAGGCAATATCATTTCCACACGAGTGGAAATGTTATTGCCAGACTATTAATCTTTTCAATAAAACATGAAGAAATAAGAATATTATGAATTCAGTAAAAGTATTAATGCGGCAGTACTAAATACAACACCTATGAAGATGGGCAACTGCTTAAGCAAGTCTATTAACAGAGTCTGTGCTGAAATAAAGGAGAAAAATCAAAGAAGTGTTAACAACAAGAAGACGACTATGACTGTAGACAATGACCTTTCATTTCATTGCCTTTCAAAGAAGGTCGAAGAAGAGATGGTGCTCACAGATTAACTTTTCCTAAGCACGTTAGACTAGCCTAATCATGTGATTCTTGGGTGTCCGGGATGAGCGTCACAGTCGGCGGAGCTGCAGCCGTCGCCGTTACCGTCCTTGTCCGTGACGATGGGGGCTTCACATATAGTTAATGAATTAAATTAATTTTCTGGATGTTTATACTTGTAATATTAGGTTATGTGGTGTTTTGCATTGCTCCTTTTATCGTTATGTGGATGATACACGTACTACATTTCAATGTCTTGACGCAAAAGAAGTAATAGGTGAAATTTAATTACAAGAGAGTTGAGCAACATAGAGAACATTTGTACAAAATCCACTATTTTTCAATCCTCCACCCATCCATTTTGTGTATTTATTAATGAAAAAAGTTTTTATGATATTGTGAAATGTTGATTGCAAACATTTGACCTTGAGACACTTCGGAACATTCCACACTTACATTAATGTAAAAGCTATTTATTGTAACTCTTTTATACAATAAGTGAATTTTTATTTTTATTTGATTGACTTCATAGAATTTACCTGGGAGTGAGAAGATGCAGACCATTTCAACGAATAAACGAACATTCTATTTAATAATTACACCAGTATTATGAATACCAATAAGTTTCTTAAATCATCCACTGCAACAAGAGTATCCAACATTAAACCCTGCTGTAATGTGGTCAGAAGTGTCCTCATCACTTGTTACAAAGTTTTTCTAAAATAAAGTCAAAATATACTATAATTTATGTAATATTTTTCTTAATACTACAATAATCATGTTGAATAAAAATAAAAAGTTTTAAAACAACTATGTTGAAAACGTTTTTCAGAGTTGTATTAAACAGTAGTTTTTAATTATACTATAGTTGTTAATATAGAATTGGCCATTAATAAATTGAGAGGGTATATTCATAATTGCCTTGAAGTCTAAAGCATTGCCATTTCTACATTTCGTAATAATTTTTTTTCAGTTGTGTTCTAACGCTAATACTTTAAATGAGTGAAAACTGATAATAAGACCTCTCAAAACACACAACTATTATCTCATTGAACAACGTATAATGCAACAAATGAGATTTTAGTATGAGCATAATATGAGCACTTATTTTCCTTATGTATGGTTTGTTCGAGGGAGAACAAAGCTATGCTCATACAATTGTAGTAAGTAATATCTGTGGTATCTTGTGGTAAGTGTTATCTGTTCTTCTCACAGATTTTTTCCATCGCATGATCCCTTTTCTCATTTACTTCCAATAAATAAGATATTTTCCCAGTTAGACTTAGATTTGCCTAGCGTTTCTCCAAACACAGAAAACTTGGAAATTTACATAATCGAACTGTTTATAGACAAGTTACCCACTCTTATGTACTAATGATCTTAGTCATTAATAATTCGCATTGCCGGACAGTATTATGCTTTACGATATCCTAATTTTATTTTACCTAGTAATTTAATATTTTGGGGATAAAATCACATTTCAACATAAGCTGGAAACTATAATAATTAGGGGGAGGATTTAGATGTCCTACAAATCTTGAAATATGCTTTTAAAAAATGCATTTATGACCAAAAAATTCTTAAATATGAACTTTAATATGCAATTAAAATTAACTACATTTTATTTCTTCTATATACTTTTCCTGATTAAATTCAGGCGCAACATGCTTGAAAAGAAGAGATATATTTTTGTGCAAACATAATATATTCTACGAGACTCCGCAAGAGAAATAATTAAAGTAAATATTCACCTTAGTGAAGTACATTGTATATCTTGTTATTTTTCTCATGAATGGTTTAAAAAATAAGTTATCAAGAAATCTCCTACATTTGCACTAGTATTCTACCATCTATAGAAAAAACACGCAAACTGTGAAAGCTCTTTGGAAGAAATGAATGTAAAATAAATAGATTCTATGAAAAAATGAAACGTAATAAGTCTCTATTTTAAGGAAATGCGCAAATATACGCCATAATTACATAAATATGCATCAACAAGAAAAATTGGCCAAACATGCATAAATATGCACAACATTAATCTATATAGCATTATACCGCGAGCGGTGGCCCAGTGCATCAACTGATGTCAATGCAGCGCCTCTGACCGGGAGGTCCTAGGTTCGAGTCCTGACGGGGGCAGGATTTTCGACACTAGCCTCTCAGCTAGGTCGAATTCAGTCGCTGGCTGGAGGAGAATTCTAGCGGCCGGCTGCTCTAATTGGTAGTTTTCCGTGGTTTCTCCGAACAACACCAGGCGAATGCCGGAGCAGTATCCTATCAAACGGGCCGCGGACCGCGCGCGATCTGTCCTACCCATTCCTTGTCCTATCCTCTCCTTACACACACTTACACTAACATGCACTAAAGTACCTCATATTCCGGGAGATCGGTCGGGAGCTTAGAGATTGTCCCGGCTGGGGCGGTGCTCCGCTGGTGGGAGAGTCCTGGTTAGGGGGAAACACCTCTAGCCGACGGTAGGTCGGCGCGGATCTCGCCATCCAGCGGGGGAAGATCACCGCCATCTCCCGAGAAAAAACATGCACTACACTAACGGGACTAATGACCAGAGCAGTTGACGCGCCCGGACACATGAATCAATCAATCAATATATAGCATCATATTCTAACCATATGTCAAGAAGTTTCGTTTTCACTGAAGCAACGGACGAAAATATGCAAAATCTTAGAAATCCGTTCCGTTATCATAATACTGCAGGATTAACCCAGGGATGATGTCCTTAGACCAATAGTTGGTCTATCCACATCTTGCAATCTCCAACGGGGAGCGCTGGGGGCGGCGTGTCTCAACCGCCGAAGCGCCGGTGGGGTAGCCGAGGGAACCGGAAGTCGATAGCGATAAATTTAGCAGAATCATTCGACTCCTCGCCGCGCTGATACGCGATCCACCCAGATGGTAGCGGCGCGAGCACCCGATCTCCCCGCGCGCGCCCGCGATTCCCGCCATAAATCTACGCGCTTCGGGAGGGCCGGCGCCGCGCGGCGCCGCGCCCCCCGGCCCGGCGCCGCCCACGCCGCCGCCGCCTCCGCAACAGACGTTGCTGCTCCCGCCGCCGCCCCCGCCACACCCCCGCCGCCGCATGCATCGCCGTCGCTGCATGCATATAAGTTGTGCGGAAACTTTTGCACGGTTTTCGGATAAAAGAATTTGTCCGGAGTAAAATCCACGGAAAAGAAATGTGAAGAAAAATACAAGATAGAACAAGAAAAGATAGCAATTAACATGAGAGGATAGCAATGGATAGGATGTCAATTGAATATTTTTTTTCCAAATTTTCATAAAGAGAATGATAGTAAGAGTCTGCCAAAACTCATTCCTTAACATTCTGCAACTTTTTCAGTTTTGAGTACAAAGCCTATGCGAGAGGGGACTAAGATCCGATACATCTCCCAAGAAAAGTCGTGGTGGTGCACTTCCTCAGAAATGCATACGTAGTCAGTCTATCAGAAAATTTATTGATAATATTTATCCACTCAAGAACTATTTCATTTGAGGAAAGACCAAAATACTCTTCCAAAGGAGTACGATTGTAATTAGTGTAAGATTGTAAGAAAACATTGGGATATCAACAACAAGGAACAAACCAATGCTGAACTTTTTGTAAAATAAGAATATTTTCGAAAAGTTTTTGTAGAAAATTATAAGTTTTAAATCATCATAAAAGTGTATATTTCTATGGCTTTAACGTAAAATTTACCATATTCGGTTATATGGCACACTAGTAAAATAAGTAATGTTTGATGATCATAAAATAGATGCGGATAAAATAGATACCTCAACCATAAATCCGTTGATAAAATACCGTTGACTAGTGGGGTTTCCCCTACCCAGGACTGTCCCACCAGCGGGAGCACCGCCCCAGCCGGGACAAGCTCTAAGCTCCTGACCGAACTCCCGAAATTTGTGGTAGTGCAGTGCATGTTAGTGTAAGTGTGTGTGTAAGGGGAGAGGATAGGACAAGGAAGAGGAAGGACTGATCGCGCGCGGTCCGTGGCCCGTTTGGTAGGGTACTGCTCCAGCATTCGCCTGGTGTTGATCGGAGAAACCACGGAAAACTACCGATCAGAGCTACCGACCGCTAGAATTCTCCTCCTGATAGCGACTGAATTCGACCTAGCTGAAAAGTTAGTGTCGATAATCCTGCCGCCGCCAGGACTCGAACCTAGGACCTCCCGGTCAGAGGCGCTGCAGTGACGTCAGTTGATGCACTGAGCTACCGCTCCCGGTCGTACAAAATAACTTCTTTGTCATAATGTAGAGCATGGCTTATTTATAGATGACATTGCTTCACATTATTGTGATGAGCAACATTAATTTATTAAAATTCAATCTTAGTACAATTCTCGCCTCATGGCTACCCGGACACGGAAGACGAGACGTGAAGAAATCAAGGCTCTGGGACAAACATGTTGACCGTCTAAACCGACCTTTCGAAAACCTTCAAAAAGCATCCCCAGCATATAAATACGGAGCGCACGAAGCAGGGGCAGTCAGAGCCTTCCGAGCAGTGCCGCGTACGTGTGTGCCGTACTGAACGACCCGTCACGCCGTCACTCCGTCTCTCCGTCTCGAGTCATCTCCACGCTACGCCATGGACCCGACCGCCGCCGCAGCATCCAGCCTCCTCCAGGCCGCGATCGGGCTATGGTAAGAGGCTGACACCATCAGGAGTGCATCTCGATTCCTATCACTCTCATTCTCCCACTCTTCAATTTCTCTCTCCTTCTCCTCCCTCTCTCTCAGCTTGGAATAAGATGGTACTGGGTAATGAAAATTAAATATTTAATTCAAAAATGAAAATCTTTGCTCATTTCTCCTTCTCCCCCTTCCTCGACCACTCAGTTCATTAACGTGAAAACTCTCCAAATTTTCTAAACATGTCTAAATGTGTCACCATTGTTTTTGAAAGAATGTAGCCTCGGCGACGAACGAGATTAGGTAATTTCCCGTGGATCGACTTCTTTTCATTATTGTTTAGGAAATTCGAATAACGTCGCTACGTGCGGACCAACTGCAGGATTGTAAGGTCTCCATAGCTTCTTTCCAGTTTCCCAGCTGCAGCATGAAATCGGTGGGATGTGCAACATGGAGAGGTACAATGGTTCAGAATTTTCTCAGGACCAATCGCTTTGTATAAACGGAACACAAGACGTTAGAAAAATCGATCTTTCTTACCCTTCTCTCTGAAGAAAAGATGTTCCTCAGGGTAGGAGGTTTCATGTGATTCTAATTTGCAATTGAGAGTGCCTGTTAAAGACTTGATCCTTTAATACCAACTGGTGAGAATCCGTCAAAATTTGACGGTGTGATCTGAGATAAATGTAAAATACTGTGCCCAAATTAATGTTAACAATATGTTGCATTGTTTGAATCTTCAGGGTATAACGAAAATATTCTGTGATGAGTTCCCAAAATTTTGAACACGTACGGCCCATGACCAGGTGGCAATGCAATATCGGCACCAAATGACACAAAAGAAAGAGCACTATTATACTGACGGATATTATTTCTAAAGTTTTTTGATGTGTCATAATCTCCTATAAACAACTGTTTGATTTCTTCTGGCGTATTGCTCGAAGGTAAACTTATTTTCCCATTTTAGCAACACAGAGTAAACTCGTTTACAGAATTTCTCTCACATGGGAAGTACAAAGTAGAACAAAACTGACATATCATAGACAATGACCCAACAGAAAACGAAATGACCTCATCATCACGACCCTTACGCTGACTTTCTCTTTCCCTGCTCCCAGTCAATGTACTATGTTTGCGTCTTTGTTGGCGCGTAGGCAACGATTCGGAATTCGACATAACCTGTGAACAACTTCACTACTTCAGTACAACCGAACAAAACCCACTGTTCGAATGTTCTCTACAAAATACACTACAAAAGGAAATACATGCAAACTGTTATCACCACAATGCAATTATTGCACTGAAACAAAACCTGGACGAATTGTGAACAAATCTCAAGAATCAAAACAAAACATCAAGCAGCGCCACCATGAAGCGGCGGGGACTCACATCTATCGGCTCATATATATCAATTTTAAAACAGCCGCCCTTTGGGAGAAAACAATTGACTATTTATAAGCGTACTATTAAAGAATGATTTAATTAAATTAATTTACACCGTAAATGTTGGTGAATCAACACAAACAATATCTGATAACTCATCTAGGGATCACATTCTTTCATTTAAAGGAAACAATACTACAATCGGTTCAGTAGAAGCTCTAAACGAAGCCATGGCAGAATACCTTATTTTTTTAAATATATAGATTACGCGTATCTGTTCTATTTTCTGTACTCTAGCCATTCGCTAGGTCTGCTGGTATGTTCCTCTGCCTCTAGCAATTAAACCTGAGAGATGAGGAAACGGAGTTCCTACAGTGAGACTTTCGAAGTGTCATATTCATATGTACGAATTTTGTAATAGTATTCTTGGTGAAAAAATTGCTGAATGTGAGAGTGAATTTTTACCATTTTTAAGGTTTCATGAAAATGGATATTACTTGGACGAAAAAAATTCAGAAAACTTCCGAATATTTCCACAATTTGAAATACAACCTTAATACTTTGCTTATGGAATTCTAAAATATTTGTAAAAATATTAGAGGATAGCTTCATTTCACTTTTCATCGTGCCGAGAATACTAATTATTGAATATCGTATAAACTTCATAAAACGATTATTGTAATTGTATCCCGCAATTTATTCTTCAGGGCGTAAAAATAATGAATTTCTGAGTTACAATTTCAATTGTCGGCCGAAGGCCAAAAAAATTGCAAAAGTAGGCATTTCAAGAAAGACAACTCATGATTTTCATTTTCGAAAATAAATTTTTCAATTTCTAATGTTACCAACATGAAACAGGACCATAAACACTAAAAAGAAAGGTTTCGCCTCAATATTGATGCAGTCATGCTCGGAAAGCACTGTTAGTGTGGTCGCAATTATGCAGTTTTTGAATTTGACAAAGTAACCGTGGTTGCTCAATTATTTGAAAAAAACTGTGGTTGAAATTGTTTCATTGTTTTTCTCCTACCCATACACATGGTATACATCTTATTACTTAATCACACCTTACCTAAACTCTTTATAGACCATCTTACTAGGACAAATTTTCATTACATTTTCTTTCTTTTGAGTTCTTAAAACTAATATCATAGTTCGAAAAATAATTTCTATATACCAGTGTTACTTTTTATAAACTAAAAGTAATTCATTGAACTTGATTTCATAGACAGATTCAATAATTCATTATAGAATAATAATCAAGAAAATATATTGTTTCGTGTGTTTTCGATTTTTTCAATGAGACCGGGTTTCCCGGGACGCCAGCGGCGGTTGCAGACAGACGCTGCGAGGAGAAGGCGGTACGTCGTCGGCGCAGGCACACAGGCGCAGGGCGACAAGGGCACCCTTGCGCTACGTGCCTGATTTATTCGCGTCACAGGACACCGCCGCGCCACGCGCCGTCTCCACCAGCCCTCACTTCCCGCCTGCCCCTAACCCCCCCCCTTCCCGCCCTCCTCGCACCCCGGCCCCACGCGCCGCCCGCCCCCCCCGCCCCGCACTCCGCCCCCTCCCTCGCCCTACAGCCTTCCCTCTCCCACCTCAGCCTCGCGCACCCCGGCCCTCCCCACCCAACACTCGCCTTCCCTCCGTCGCCAACCCTTGCCCGCCCTCCCCTCCCGTTCCGGCCCGCTCCGCCCCGCTCCGCCCCGCCCCGCCCCGCCCCGCTCCGCCCCGCCCCGCCCCGCTCCGCCCCTCGCCGGCGTTGGCGCAGGTCAGTGCAGCCCAAGAGCCCGCGCGGAGCGGCGCGAGGCGAGGCGAAGAGGGCGGCGCTGCGTTGATACCCGATGCCCCGAGATTGCACAGCTCGGGCGAACCTCCCTCCGCCCGCGCCCACGCGGCCGGAAGAGGCAGCTCCCCTCCGGCGGCATTCCCTCGGAAACAATACTCCCCTGCACGTTGGCCCCGGGAACGAGCTTCGCTGTTTTGCAAAGTTCTGAGGTGGTAGCTTGATCATTCGTGCACGCGAACATAGAATTGCTAGAGATCGCCAAAGACGAAATGAGGGACCCAGCAAATTGATTCATGTTTCCGAGAAATATGGATTTTTTTTAGTCATATACATTCTGGTAGGATTTAAAATGTTAAACAAGTGTGCGTTGGAGTCTACAAAAAGAATGCTAATATTACATTGTAATTTATTTGTAATTGATTGACTGGCTGAGTACAAAACAGTACTGGAAATTATTTGAGATTAAGTTATAACGTTTGATTTTTGCAAAAATCAGATTTAAATAATTTTCTTATTTCAGAAATGGTATACTAAGCCATTCGAATAAGTTCTGAATAATTATGATAAAAAATTATTAAACATGTGTATAATTTAAACAAAATCTGTGGACTTGTGCTGTTTTTCACTTCGTTTGTCAACGAAGATTTACACACCAAATTTCTTGCAAATAATAATGTTCCACAAAGTAACACATAATAATATTGTAAGAGTGCACATAAGTAATATAAGTTGGAGTAGTTCACATTTTAAGATGATATTTGATAATCTTTTCATTTTCAAGATATTTTTCTGTGAATAGAGTGTGCTTTACATTCATTCACTCAACACAAACTCCAAACAATCTGAGAGTAGTGTGCAATTTTCGTTAGAAAGGATTGTGTGTCTTTTATCTTAAGAAGATATTCGTACTTGATAGCACGAGGCCTGTTATTACGCTTTCCTCTTCCATGTTTTGGAGACGGACCTGACGAAACAATTCCTGCCATTCGTTGATCCTGACTCGTGAATTGTTGTTTACAAACTTGACTATGAACACATTCTTTCAACGGAAAATAACGAACATTATTATCTCGTCACATACTGTTCCCCTCAATTTCTGGCACTTCAGTTCATTATAGGCACACTCTCGACCAGTAACAGAACAAGTAAATTACATCAGACTTGTGCCACTGGCAAAGAACAACTGAGAACCATTATCTACAAGCAGTCCGAGTCGCCAGACGTCTGAAATCGAGTGGAAAACAGAACATGACAAGGAAAGACACTGTTTTTTTCACTCATCAAAAATGAGCTGTCTGATTTGAAGTAAAAAAACTTCATATTGAACTGTTTTTAGCCTCAACATGTAGTTCCATGTCTTCTGCACTAATTTCTGCAAGAAAAAAGAAAATGACCAATTTGGACTAGTTCTGTTTTTTCCACTCACCTATTCAATTATCATGTGCTATTAATCGACGTAATACAATATTATGACAAATCTGGTAAACATTTTCTTGACTTGCAAACTGTGAATCGACAATCAATATGAGGGACTGATAACAATAGATCATGCAGAGAGATTGAGTGAAAAATTGAAACATTACCAAATGTATTAACATGAGCAATAAACAGCAATAACATTTTGGTTATTATGACAAAATGCACCATATTCGTATTCCAAAAATATTTGGAAATATTTGAAAACTATCGCCATTGGGGTTAAAAACTGAAATATTAAATTATTAACGGTGGAATATGTGTAATCTTAATCCAAATAACATTAACTGTAATATTTTTAACACATATATAGTGTAACGTGCGCATATTACTATAATACTCGCATTTATTAATAAATTTTCCCCACGTTGGGCAAGCCATTTTAAAACTTTCAATTGTTATTGAAAATACTTCAAGCAATTTAATTTCTGTTATCATTTTCTTCGAATTCTCGACTCCTAATTTCTTACATAATAGAATAATTGTGGATTTGATTGACGTCACATTCCGTACGGACTGGGTATTTTTTAAAAGCTTATTTTTCCAAAAATAAAATGTTTGGTCTACTGGTCGTGTGTGGTCTTGTAGCAGGATTCTCATCTTTCTTATCTCTATAGGTCCTATACGCTTCACCAGCATTCCTTTTCTTCCTAGTTTCGACAATTGAGTTTGTTCTTGTTTCTCTTACAGGTAACTTGCATAGACTACCCGTCACCGTACTATTTGCATTGCCGCTAACACTGCCGTTTGTCACATCCATGGAACTATTTTTCTTGTTTTCTGAAGTTAGAATTTTCTTTCTTTTTGTGGGGCAAAGACAAATTATCTGAAAACAAATTCGATACTGTTAATGTTACAATTGATGTATATTTGTTTACTGTGCACTAAGATAGTTCAGTACTGCGATTTGTCATAAACACAAGTTAATATATTATTCACTTCTTTACGATCTGTTTATGGAAAAACTCGACACGTTTGAACTTCTGTTAATTGTTTTATCCTCCGTATCTGAATAGGAATATCACCCTCCGTGTTTAAAATATCATCAGCAAGCGGTCGCTACCGAATCTGAATTCCGTCTCCAAGCGTCACCTTCCGAATCTAAATAGTTTCTGACAAAAATCAAGCTTCTTGAAGAAAAATATCACCTCCATTTTCACTTACCTTTTAACTTTATGTAACTAATTTTATCATTGGCCTTAACCCGTACGCAGTCACTTATTCTGACCTGATGCCTAGACATGTACTAAAATACGACACAATTGGTAGGACAACTCTCTTTCATTCATTCATATGACGTTATCTAATGTGATATTCCCCGCTTCTCTTCCATTTCTAATGTAAATGCTATTACTTTATTTATTTGAAAGAAAAATATCTAAGGTTTCGCCAGCCCTAGCTTGCTCAGTATGACAGTATTTAACAAGAGAATCCTTGCGGGTCACAGGAAATTTTTTCTCATGACAGTCTCCTCCATAGGGAATTGCAAGGACGAAAGCTTTACATAAGAAATATTTTACCGATTTAATTTATTTAAATACCGAACAAAAAGTTCATCTGTCTGAAAAACATTATTTCTATTTCTTACCATTTCTTTTTCAATTTCTGAACCTTGTTGCAATTGCTAAAAATACACAAAATAACAAGAAAACATTACAAGAAAAGGCGATTTATTCATTCATACTCTATTAATAAACACATATATTCTCTAACTACTGAATTCATTCATAGCCGTGTTCCCCTTTTTATCTTATTATTATTATTATTATTATTATTATATTATTATTATTTTATGACTTATGACTTCTCCCACGCGGGGGCATTCACCTGCCACAGATGTCATTGGGGCTAGGCTCACTCGTACGGCTCAGAGCAGTAACGAGCAAGATCTTCATTTATTTCCAGGACCTCTAACACTACATATCAGACACATCAGTGACAGTTTTTCTGACAATGTGACAGGTGTCTAGAATGACTGCTTTTTGTACTGTTCCTAGTATATGCTTTATATTCAGTTCTTGCAGATGTTTAATGAGGGATTTTTGGTATTATTCCGGTTGTAGAAATTGTCAGGGAACGGATCTGAACCTTTTTTACTTTCCAAATCTTTTTATCTCATCTGCTAGCTCTTGGTATTTTCTGACTTTGTTCGTGTATGCGGAATGGAGATTATGTGACAGTGGTACCGTAATATCGATGATGGTGACGTCCTTCTTGGTTTTATTTAGCACTATAATGTCTGGTCTATTTGCAGTGATGGTCTTATCTGTTCTAATCTCCCTATCCAATACATCTTCATGGATTCATTTTTCAAGACGATGGGAGGTTGGTACTGATAGTATGGTACGTTTTCCACACTAAGATGTTCTTTAACAGCCAGAGATTGGTGAACGATTTTTGCAAAGTTGTTATGTCGTCGCAGGTATTCCGTTCCAGCAAGAATTTTACATGCCCCAGTTATGTGCTCAATTGTTTCCGTCTCCGTTGAGCATAACCTACATTTATCGTTCAGTGTCTCTTTCAATATATATTTTCTGCATTATTTATTATTATTATTATTATTATTATTATTATTATTATTATATTATTATTATCATTATCATAATCAACTCATTTAAAACTAACAACACAACTTGATATTCATATATATGAAATAAATATTTATAGTCTGTCACATCCCTTTTTGGCTCCATGGCAATCTAGAACGTCGATATTGTTATGTTTATATCCTACCATTTGCGCATCGCAGATTGCAGCTGATGCTCGCCATATTGCAGCAGAATCTCGTTCTACTTCCAATTTTATGGCCAATTCTAAATAATCTTTCGAAATTTTTTTGAAATTAAATTACTCGATTTTACAACTCCGATTCGCTTTTCTTTTTCAACTTCATTTACAGACCATTAAACTTCGGAGAAAAAACAAATCTCTAGCAAATTAATTGCGCTAACAATTTCACTACCTCGGATCGACTCGATCTGTTCGTGATCACCGCTCATCTCGTTCTGATCAGCAAGTTGTATTCTCCGCCTTTCAATTGTCTGTCCGATTGCGTAGCAAACTAAAACCTTGTTGCTAATTTTTCGCATCCTACTTTAATTGTGTAATGTCCATGTTCCTTTCGATTGGCTAATTATTTGTTTACTGGTCACTGCATTTACTCTGTGGCATACGGTCTCGTTTTTTATACCTCTTTTATATTTATTATTCATATTGTTATTCAAGGAAATTCCTCACTTATCCATAACTACAATTAACATTTTATTTTCTGTCGTTTTATTACATTGGCTACTTCCTGTTACTGTTTCTTTATTTATATTTTATTTTGTCGTCAATGTTGACCTCCATTGTTGCTTTACTAATACCATCCCCTTTAAACTTTTATGATGGTTTTTACAAACCTTCAGGAAAACCTACCACACCAATAAAAATGTATATTTAATTTTATTATTATATCCAAATCATGACTGTATTTAATTCATATTATGAGTGAATAATGTTGAATATTTACTGTTTATTTCAGCTTCAAACACTCATAAGTCCTGAAATTCGTGTTGTCATATTCGCATTCTTATTTTCGTCATGTCCAAAACGGCTATCATTTGTTCTCTTAGCAAATGCGTTGCACAAATTGTATATTGCTATTTCCGGGTGCTATATTCTAAAATAAGTTATTTGTCTAAATTTGTCCAAAACGGCTATCATTTGTTCTCTTAGCAATGGTGCAGACGTTTCATCCATCTTGCTGTGGCCTTCTTCAGAACAGCTCTGAAGAAGGCCACAGCAAGATGGCCGAAACGTCAGCACCATCGACCATGACGCGGCTAATCCCGACAGCAAATTATTTGTCTAAATTTGTTTCAAATTGCGACACAACCTCAAAATAACTAATTATTCAGCTGAATGGAACTATTCATCATGAGCAAAGACTTACTTCGTTAGTTGATGAAAGAAGCCGTGTGAAAGACCTACGATTTCAGCTCCCACAGCAGTAACATTAGCAAGAAATAAGTCAGAATAAATGGATGAAATCGGTGGCTAATAGTTCCTGCCAAACATGAACCTAACCTTACTAAGACAATAGAAATGAGATGTTTCTTTAACAATTATTCCTCACTCCGTATGAAACATACGTCATATCAAAATTAGCTCTCATCTGGAGAAGAATTCTAGCGGCCGGCTGCTCTGATTGGTAGTTTTCCATGGTTTCTCCGATCAACATCAGGCGAATGCCGGAGCAGTACCCTACCAAACGGGCCACGGACCGCGCGCGATCTGTCCTTCCTCTTCCTTGTCCTATCCTCTCCCGTTACACACACACTTACACTAACATGCACTACACTACCACATATTCCGGGAGACCGGTCGGGAAATTAGAGCTTGTCCCGACTGGGGCGGTGCCTCGCTTGTGAGAGTTCTGGTTAGGGGGAAACCCCACTAGCCGACGGTAGGTCGGCGCCGGATCTCGCCATCCAGCGGGGGAAGATCACCGTCATCTCCCGAGAAAAAGCATGCACTACACTAACGGGACTAATGACCAAAGCAGTTGACGCGCCCGCAAACACGAGAAAAACAAACCAAACCAAAATTAGCTGTCAGAAAGCAGTTTCATCTCCTCGCTTCCATTACATCTACAAGGAATCTTCAAATTCTTCAAAATTTGAAGAATGTCTGATGCAGTTAAACGCAGTGTGAACATTACCGTTCCTCTGAAATATGTATGAACCCGAACTGGTTTGTCTTGGTTGAGGGTACGATCCTGTCTGATCGTACCCTAATAATAATTGGGGCGACGGACGCAGCCCGCTCGATGGATTTGTCGTGCGGATTGCATTTGAGACGCTCTAAGGCGAAGCCAGTTAAGTTTCTATGCTCAGTAAGAACGAATCTCTTATAAATGTACGAGAGAGTTCCGCAAGTAAAAAATTCAAAAGAAGAAACTTCGAGATTCTGTTTAAACTAGTAGTATAACATCAGAACATACGTTCTCGCATTATTTGGAACTTTTGCAATTTTCGACAATGCAGAGAGTTCAACGAAAATGGAACCTGCATCAGTTTTACGACCGTTTTCTATTTGACAAAAAAAAAAAAAAAAAAAGCCGTTTTGAAGATTTTTTTAAAAATCGCATTTAATTCAAGCAAACAGTTAAGCGAAAATTACTCGTATATTCAAACTACTGATGACATAACAGCACATACTTTATCGAAAATACTTTCAAATTTTGCAAGTTTTGAAAATTCTGAGATTTCAACGAAAATGAGTTCTGTACTGAGAACTTTTGAGTGTCCCTTGTTTCCGAGATTGAGATGAGAAAAGATTTTGAGAAAGAGTGAGATTTTCACTAAGGCAAACAAAACTATCAGCAAAATAACGCACATTATCAGCGATGACATTTACGGAAAATACAGTTTGTTTTTCCAAGGTAATTGCGAGTGATTTACGATATTTTGAACAAGCGACTTTGCGTGGTTTTCATTTTTTTTGGGGGGGGGGTTATTTTGCGTTTCTGTGCGCATCGACTCGAGGAAACAATCGCAGAATAGTATCTTCTTCCTTTCCTTTTTCCACCGCGGTAACTCGGAAGTTTGGCAAAAGGCCTTTTTATTACTGTTACGATTTTGTAAGTATCTTACCCAAGATTGCGGGCTCAAACGTGATCGATGCCGTGAATTTTTAAGGCCGAAAAAATTCTTCGTACGCCTTTCTTAGAGATGACGTAAAGCCAGGCCCCTTTCCTGTGGTTGTAAAATTACAAGACAATACCGAATATGAATTCGAAAATAATTTATTTGTTAAAGCTATGATTAGATTGCCAGTTAAAGAAAACATTTTAGGCGGATGAAAACAGATGCGAAACTGAAAAAAAAATTCCGTCATTTAAAAAAAACGATATTTACTATAAGGTTGTGAAATCTGAATCCCTAAAACACTTGATATTCAAATGAGGATATCGTGAAATATAAATGAATTAAGCAAGCAATTAACTGAACATGGATTAGAGAGTTTTAGATTTTAACATGAAATGCTTCACATCCTTATAAAAATCTCACCGGGAATATAGCCTTCCCTCATTTCTCGTGTTATCTACCACTCACAAACTTTCATATAATAGTATTACATATTATTACCTATAACAAATTTAGAGAAAAAATAAAATGATATTAAAAGTGAGACGTTACTGGAGGAGTAAAAAACATAATAAACGTTCATTTATGAAAATGCAGTATATTTTGATTTTTATGAAAATGAGAATGCATCGAAAAATTCTGGAAATATTTTGTAGGCGTTGCGTTTCATCACTGTTCGTTATTCGAGTTTCAGTATCAAATTCATGACAAAATGTTTTCAGTTCTACTCAAATCTATATTGTCCAGGGAGTTATATTTAATATTTCATCCGAAAGTGAAAATCTTCATTCCTATGAAAAACACTTGCATACGCTGTTTCTTAAACCACAATTAGATGATAGAAATGATAAACAGTAACATATTTATTCTTGTAAAATAGCAATGATGGTGTGACAGGAGATGAGAAAATTGATACACAAACGGCAAAAAATAGTGTATTTTGATATAAAACTGGTAAAATTATAAATTACATAAAGATTTGGCCATGCGATAGAAAATATAGTGTGCGTTCCTTTGCAAACTTTGGTCGTTTAGCATTTTTATTTTATCGGTATTCAGTCTTAAACAAAGGTGGCTCAGGGTAACAACTGATGTCATTGCGATGTCTCTGACCGGGAGGTCCTAAGGTTTGAGTCCCAACGGAGGCAGGATTGTCGACAACAGCTTATCAGCTGGGTCGAATTCAGCTACTGTCTGGAGGAGAATTCTAGCGATTTTTTTTCGGCGTCTGAATTCAACTACAATATAAGACTAGACTACAAGATAGAGTTTACTTTAAAACTCAAGAATAGATCTATGAATGAGGCATATCTTTCGAAATTAGACATTTTCGAATAATATTGCTGAAATAAAGGCTATTTTAAAAACAAGGTTATCTCAAAATAGTCTCCAACTTTTTAAAAAATTTTTGCATTGTGATATACCAAAATGACGAACCATTTTTATAATGGAAATGTCATTTTATATTACATAGAGAATGGCGATGTCAAAAGACGATCGCGAGGGGTCGCTATGTGACAAATAAACAACCGTCGTTAAGGATCATTTACGTTAGGTTGAAATGACATAGCATAGGCGGGATAAGCATTGTTTTGGGAGAGAAAGGAAAAATATATAAAATTCGGATGCTTCCGAATTTTTAGAAGAACATTCATTCGCTACAGCAACGCGGTGATGAGTGGGTCGGCTCTTGATATATTTTATTAAATCGAGAAAAAACTACAATTGATAGTTGTTTAAATTAACTATCGTCTTTTTATATTAGGATAGAGCGTTCTTGTAGGAAGTAAAATTCGTGTCTAGGTGTCCACCCGAGATGCAAGTGAGGGAAGTCACGGATTATAATAATATCGCCGGGGTAATTTGGAACCAGATCACGGACATTAGGCAAGGACTTTATCTAGAAGCAAGATTCTGCTGCGTCGACGGAGAAGGTTCTACGGGACGCCATCGAACCAAGAAGTGGAGAGCGCGCGAAGACCCACGAATGAATAACAAGGTTTATAACTATTGTAATACAGAGAATACTGGTCATAACCAAAGAATGATTCATTTTTGATTATTATTCTAATAAATTATAATTTGTTAAGTTGAAAGAAAGTTGATTATCATTGTTCGTTACGTGCAATCCAGAATTTTAATAAGATTTTCAGATTCCTCGCCACTCCGTATGGATGGCAGATTGAATATTTAGTTGCAGGGTAAGTAACAACAATTATTAACTTCAACCCCAATTAACTGAGCTAGCCCAACATAATTTTGGAAGGAGAGATATTTAAATTACGTATGAACCATTAGGTTTCAAGTAATCTTTTCCTGGCGCCCAAATTCCATTTGTCAGTAATAATTATGTTTCAAATTGGCACCAGTCAACGTCGGGCATATTTCAGTATGAATAGTGCGAAATGCACTGAATAAAATGACAAATTTTGATAGTTTATTCTGAAAGATAAAAATTACAAAAATGTATTTTTGTGGAAATGTATCTTATGAAGTTAATATTTACATTATAGTTTTTTACACACATTATTCCATTTTTGAATGCATTTGCTTGAAATGATTTCTTATGAAGTTTCTCTAAATCTCAAAAATTCTCTTTGAAAGTGTGCTCGAAATTGCGTACTTTCTGAAACACTCAAACGATTTCTTCTCAGGAACGGTTCCAAATGTTTCAGTCATATTTGCATACTTCAGTAATACTTGCATTTCTTTTACTCTTCTGTAATATTTTTAAAGACATATTTCAGTTCTACTATAAGGGGAGCGAAAAATTGAGGAAATTAATAAAAAAAATTAAAACAAATTTTGGCTCCGATAGATACGAGCAGGGTCCGGTATTACCGGAAATCTATACTAGTCTAAAGAGTAGAGTTAGAACTAGTCTAAAGAACATTAACTAGTGCCATTCTGTAGCTGCTTTTACTCAATTTGTTCAAAAGAATCATTAAAATCGTTGTATAAGTAGTATCATTGAAGTAAGTTATAAAACAGAAAGTAGAAATCGAATTAAGGACGAACGGTCAGATATCAGGAAAAGTTCTTTCTCCTTTTTTAGATTCTACAGAAAAAAGTCATATTTCCTTGAACGAAATAATGGACGGAGGGTCCGACGTTTTATTGCACCATCCCCTCTGAAAAGCTGTGTGTGTTCTCTCCTGAAGACGATACATCCGGACTGCGCCTGGCGCGGAAGGGAACGACTCCAAGCCAAAATGGGGCCGCGTGGCGCGAAGGCGAGGCGTCGGGGGCGGGGGCGGAAGCGACGGCGTCGGCGCCGACGCAGCCCGCCCCGGCTGACCTTCGGCGCCGCCGCCTCCGCGCAGGGCGGGGCGGGGCTCCCGGGTAGGGCCCCTCCCCCGCGCAACGCCCTCCCCTCCCTTCTCACCCCGCGCTTCCGCAGTGGGCGCCAACGCGCCTCCGCCCACCTCGGGATCGGGCGCTGAGGCGTGTTTGGCATGTTACGTGGAAATTACACAAATGGCATCACGCAAAGTTAATTACTAACTACGCGTGACTTCTCCGGTGGGTTCTTTCACGAGAAAAATGTTCATTTGTGCTGTGAAAGTATATAACAAATATTTATTTATGTACCAAGTGCTTTAAATACCAGGCAAATGCCGGAGCAGTACCCTACCAAACGGGCTACGGACCGCGCGCGATCTGTCCTTCCTCTTCCTTGTCCTATCCTCTCCTTACACACACACTACACTAACATGCACTACACTACCACATATTCCGGGAGACCGGTCGGGAGCTTAGAGCTTGTCCCGGCTGGGGCGGTGCCCTGCTAGTGGGAGAGTCCTGGTTAGGGGGAAACCCCACTAGACGACGGTAGGTCGGCGCCGGATCTCGCCATCCAGCGGGGGATGATCACTGCCATCTCCCGAGAAAAAACATGCACTACACTAACGGGACTAATGATCAAAGCAGTTGACGCGCCTGGAAACACGAAAAAATCAATCAAGCAATCAAAACCAAGTCCTTTATGAGGGTTCTAATGATCGAGCGGCAACAAAACGCCCAAGGGTATTTGGCCCGAAAACAGTTGAAGTCCGTGGTACATACAAGATTTTATTTTTTTAACTAATGTTATTGATTCAGATTTACTTATTTACTAATTAAATATTTGTTAACTTTACTCGGTTTGTCTTTTCAAATTTTCTTCCATAATTTCGTCTCATAATTCTCTCCCATAGAGATTATGTAGCATAATTCATCTGTTTTCATATTTCCCTCGTAACTACGATCCTCTCGATCTAGATATGATACGCATGATTTACATCGAGTTCCGTATCGACATATTATATCAAAGTATCGTAAAACGCATTATATCAAAATTGGATTTAATTATCTTAATCGTAACAATTTATCCGGAAATTACAGTAATATACAATGTTTTACACTTTAAGTGACTCACAATACTAAAAAGTTCATTCAATGTACTTAAAATTCTCAAAAACGTTTTTCCGTGAAATCTCGTAGAATGATCTGGAAGAATCCGGAAAATGCCAAAGACCTCTCCCCCCTCTTTGTTGACCGATACGCTTCGAATTACACTTCACTTCCCCGAAAGAGAGGGTAGAAAGAAGTACCCTCAGCAACAGACGGACGCTCGCAGGTTACCCAGAAGACAAAAAACTTTTCTATAACTTATTTCAATTAGATTTAAAGGAATTACATGTTTGAAATGCGGTCATTAAAATTCTGATCATCCAAATAAAATGTAATGTGTCTTATCCACATAATCACAGGAAATGATTCAGTTTATTATCATTATTATCCGCTGCAATTGCGAAAGAAGTTTCAAGTCTACAATTGGAGTTTTCTCACCTTTCTTCCTAGATTCGAATCCCGATAATAAAAGGATTTTAGACCCTGGCCAATAATTACTGGTGGTATCGACGCCAGTTATTTAGGTCTCGGCCGACCAGTGCCAAATTGAAACTTCTAGAGGTAGGCTGCTCCGATCGATAGATTCCTTCAGTTCAGTTCCAGGCGGATGTCGGAGAAACATCTTTAACAAGCCACGGACTGCGTACAGTCTTTCGCACCCCAACCAGAACCCATACCCATCCGTAGGGCCAAATCGTGGGCCAATTTCTCATCCTCGAAACTCCCACCTCCCCTTCATCGAGAATGTTCAATCTTCCTGATACAGCCTCGTTAGCAGTTAGTATATCGATTTAGAAGAAATATTTTTCGGAGGTGGTCTATTTCGTTCAATTGGTTCAACTTTAGGCCTTCTATATCTGCTGCTAAATTACAATTATTTTAATGCGGAGGATCTAAAAAATACCACCGCAACTCGTATCTCCGACGTCTGTGGGAAATTTTCTAGATCGATACGGGATGGGCAACAGGAAGATAGATCAGCCTCTTGCCTGAAACTAAGGATGGAGAACGAAGGATCACGTGCGGTCCATGGCCCGTTTTGCGCGTTCAGCATCGTACTGGGAGTAAATGGGAGGTACTGTATAAACCGATCAGAGCAGTCTGCCCTTAGACTGAACATTCAAGTAGTAGTCGTCTTCACCCAGATATTGGTGCCGGAAATGCGCCATCGTTTGAACTCAAACATAGGACTCCCTAGACAAGACTGTACTTACGGACTTGCTTGTTATAAACGCTATTAAAACAGGTTTTAATAATAATAACACTAATAATCTACATATTTAAAACATGTTTTTTGACAGAAATATAAGCTGTCTACTCAATTAAATTTTGGGATTTTCGCTTTAATTGAAAGGAGGGGGTTCCCACATGTTATATCGCTAACTCTTCTTAACCAGATTTATAGTATAGATACTAAATTTTAATGATATTTTAAAATTATTAGAATGAATGCTTATTAATGGCTTTTGTTCATTACGTACTTTCCAAGACCAACTACATGTTGATCTTGGTCGTTTCGTTGTGGAAACTCCAATCGATCTACCACCAGTCGACGTTGCGTACTGCGAACAAGCATTCCAGTGTGTTATAGTTGTTGAAGTAAATGTGATGATTTTTTAAAAATCGAAGATCAGCTCTTTTAAATTCAAAGATTAGTCGATGAAACTCAACGCTCAGCAACTCTCTGATACATGCGTAATTTTACCAAAAATGTCCAGTGAATGTAATAATATTATTTGTGATGCATTGCATCCCTGAGTTAAGGTGGATAGTAGGATTTTATATTGTGGTTCACTACTAGCGTGTGCAGATCTTGGTAAACAAAAATTACACATTAATAATATGAAAAAAAATGAAATGTCGACATCTCGCATAATCTGACGGGAAGGCGGGCAGTATCGGGGTCAGGCAAGGTAGCACAGGGCGAAAAGGGAGGCAAGAAGCAGGGTGGGTTTGAGCAGACCAGGAGAGGTTAGGGTAGAGCAGACCCTAAGATGCCACATCAGCCCGGACTAGGAAGAAGATAATCCATAATCAGAATGCATTCCTTTTCCTCTCTGAATAGTGGAAGAATTTAAATACACGTCCAGACAAATAACAGGATTCGGTTTTAAACATCGCGTGCGATTTAATTGCACGGTTTACACCAGTTAACATTCTTGTTATATAATATATATATATATATATATATATATATATATATATATATATATAGAGAGAGAGAGAGAGAGAGAGAGAGAAAGGAGAAGAGAGAGAGAGAGAGAGGGAGAGAGAGAGAGAGAGAGAGAGAGAGAGAGAGAGAGAGAGAGAGAGAGAGAGAGAGAGATGGAAAGTGCCTGTAATCGAACGGTCACCGTTGTCGAAGTGTAGCTCTAGGGCCCTTACTTAGAAAACTGACAAAACACCTGAGCACGCTAAACTTTAATACTACTATCTGCCACTACCGTCTGCAATACTAACATCTGCCTGTCTGATTACCTCACACATCCTGCATTCCTCCTGGGTTCTTAGACCCTTGGCTTAAACCCGAATCCAAATGGGTATTAATAAGCTAATGAACTATGGATTGCGTTGTAACAGTTATAATAATAAATTATGATATGATATAATAATAAAATAATACTTTTTATACGAGTGACACAAAATTCATGGATCAGTTGTATCGACTACTCATGACTAAGAACCGCATCACTTCATCGCAGTCGGCATCGTTCACCATTCCTCCGTGGCGCGGGGCGCGGGGAGGTTCTAAGCCGCGTCTGGCCGTTCGCCACCCACGCCCGTTCGCCGCGCCACCCGAGCCGCTGCGCTGCCTAGAGGGTGCTTAGCCCGCCCCTGCCCCAATTTCCTCCCCGCTCGACGCTCGCAGAAGTAACGGCCCCGCCGCTAACCCGAGACGACGGCGCCTGCGGGAAGGCGCGCCCGTTCGCAGAACGCACATCGCGACCGGGGCCGCGAGAAGATTTCCCTTGCAGCTGGCTTCGAGGAAAGAAGGTGGCGTTCGTTGTGATGAATTCTAACTTAAGAGAATGACGGGTTGAACAGCCAAAAAGTGTTGTAATTGCACGGAGAGAAATGTTTAGTTCACGTTATTAATTACGTAGTATATCGAACTAAAGGTTTAGTAAATTTTCGGAAAAAGTGCTTATCGCCTTCACGAAATGGCTTTTCGTCCAACGGACTGTTTAGCAAATTTTACACAATTTAATAAATTTTTAAATTTTGTAAACGGATATTGTACCCTGTACCATAACATTTTTCTCCGTCTGCCAATTGAGAATACATGTTATTAAGGGAATTTAATTTTCTTGTATGAAACACGTGAAATTACCTTTCAAACGGGCATTCACCTGAGAATGAGTGTAAATAAATTTATTGTAATGTATTACATATCCAAAAAAACTCCCAAAAGATTCGCGTTGAACTGTGAGCGAAATTGAAACTAGAAGGAATATGTTCATCTTAACATAAATATTTGATTTGTTTCATGGTAATTTCTTTTCTTTTTCGAAAATTCTTTTTGAAACCAATTACATCGTTTGTTATACTTTGTGAAATCCATTCTATATGTTCGATGCGTTTCATTTTGGAACTGTCTATTGAGTTTCTCGTTGTGTTTTCCTCAATATAATCTTAACTTCGGAAATAATTATTAAACTATATTATAAATATATAGCAATTTTTATTAAATCAATAATTAATTTTGGGGTGCGGTCCTGGACCTCAAATTTTATAAGTCAAGCAGAGGTCTTAATCATATATACATGTGTCGGAATTGATATAAAAACCTTGACCATTTTAATTTTCACTTGTGGTTATTACAATTCCCTATACATAAAGCATGTTGATGCTTATTTAACATTTTATTTTATATAATTAAATAGTTTTCTTAATTCTATTTTGCCAGAGAATTGCCATGTTGCTATTAAATATGTTTCATCATAAATGAAATTTTATTACACTGTTCATATTCACGAATAATTATTTACATTGTTAATAGCATTTTGTGCAGAGGAAATGAAGTCTGTGCTTTTTTATAGTGTAAACCATTGGAACATCTATTGTGACGTTACAAATAAATTTTTATATTAAATAATACTAACTCTAAATTCGTATTTATATTGTAAACAATTTAAATATATTGCAAAGAATAAAATTGTATATGTTAGTCAGCCCAGAATACTTTTTATATTTTCATCTAATTGTTCACAAACGGACATTTTCTACATTTGGAACAGCGAGCATATTGTTATGGCAGTAATTGTCAATTGAGATTACACGATTTTAGGGGATTCATTTTCTTGCATGAAACACGTGCAATTATTCTTTCAAACCCCACATTAAAACTAGATCCCATCGCCCCATTATGTAAGCCGACCTTGCCCGGCCGCTTCCCTCATTTGTAGCTGCATGTGATACAATTCCGAAAGCGACACGACAACGCAATATCGATACAGAAATTAACACTAATTAATGTACTGTCCACAACCGGTTAACAGTGGGAATTAACATTTAAATATTGACAAAGGACTCATAATTGGCACTGCGACCATTTGTTTTCCGTTTTATTGAGTGCTTACGGATATTTTTTGAGTACTTAATCACGATTTGAAAAGCTATTTTCATGTATAATAAAACATGTTTCAATTCTGTATTCCGATATTAGTATACAATTAGGTATAAGGTTATTTTTTTTTATTAACAGGTAGAAGTCATTGTAGGTGTAAAAAATGACTTAAGAGTTTAAACGATAAATAATACCTTTCGACCTCTGCGACATGGATATTCATATAGGGCTATTTAGTATTTTTGGTTTATTTTTCACCAGCATCGTACTGTTACAGTCTTGGATGACGGGGCCAATATGATTTGCTATTTTCTTCGTTTGTTTACAATAGAATTATATGTTTCACAACCAGTGATAATTAACATTTTCACTCATTCAACTCACCATTTCACATGCATCTGAACGTTATGGACAGAACTACTCGACAACAGTCTATCCAGTAACGAAGTGTTTTTCAGCAAAATTATTCAACACACGTTTGTATATCTCATTATGCAAAACATGTTTTTAACCAGAACGAAGATATATACGACTTTATTATTGTATAATACTATTAATACAATATTATACTATTGTATTATTATTATTATTATTATTATTATTATTAAAGAGACACAGGAGATTGATTTATTTAAACACAATTCTTCCTTAAAATTGCACGCAGACCGACTGGTTAAAAAATTCTTAATACTCTCATATTGAAATAGATGACACAAAAGAAATTTAATTTCAATTATTTTTTTAAAGTATCACCAACACCACTCATTATTATAGTCATTGTAATAGGTGAAAAAAGTAGAAACTTCCCTAATTGAGATTACGAGTGGAAAACGTGGCATATAATTTTGCTAGTAGGGAGTGCTGCGAAACGAGGCCTACAGGACTCGTGTCGCAGTCCTAAGAGCACAAAATCACATTTATCCCTTGTGTCATACACTATTTTTTAGCCAGTCATACTGACATTCATTTTATTTTATTCAAGCATACAGATCACTGTTATACCAAGGTCAGTAGTAGCTGATGCGATCAGACCAAAGTATTTTGATTTTTTTGTCGTATTCAGTTTTCCACTGAACATTTCGAACTGAACATCGTTTCAATTTTTGCACTAGTACTAAAAATTGTACTTATAGGGCGCTGTCTGCGCTCTAAAAGTAACCGGTTTTACTATGGGCTGACTCAAAAGTGATTTGTGTCAAGTCTCAGTTACGATATTTGCTTGCATAACTCAAGAACGATACGTTATTCGGCTTTAAAACCTGACTTCAGACTCATAGGAGGCTAACGACCTTGTGATACGTTATTCAGGCAGTAATGTACAAACTTAGATCTTATGTCATCTTTTTCTACATTTTTAAGGAATTCGGATCTACTCGGTCCTTCCAATCCGCGGTAAAGGTGGGGCGTGCGGTATCTTGAAGTGTTTAGTGAAAATACTCTTCATTCGGATGTGTGAGAAGGAAGGAAGGAAGGATGGAAGGAAGGGAAGAGTGGAGTTCCCTTGCGCGAGAGTTGTACATTAGCCCTTTTATAGAGGAGTTACCCTAAGAAGGGACCATTTTGACTGGTCGGGAAACAAATGTAGGACGATGACATTGCAAGAGATAGCGATGAAATCATTTACAAATGAACTAACTGATTGCACTGACAAAATGAATCAATAAACTAACTTGCAGTTATATTGCCCGCAGTGGCCACGCAGTAGCTGTCAAAGCTTTCCGTTCTCATAGTAATCTCCCTATACAGGCACTCTTCTACTTTGTTGCTTCCGAGCAACAACGAAAGGAAAATTGCGTGTAGGTCACCGCAAAGTCGTAACAGCGCGGGGGTGGGGCGGGGGGGGGGGGGGGGGGCGGGCGGCGGCGAACTGCGCGTGGCGGACTCAGGTGTCGGCGCCGTCGCGGCGCCCAGCGTCTGGCCGGCGCCAGCGCGGCCGCGTAGATAGCGGCGGCGGCGGCGGCGCGGGCCAGACACGCACGAGGAAGTGGCGGCGCGCCCGCGCTGCCCCGGGCGGGTCTCCTTACGGCGCCGCGGACGCCGCCCGCCCTCGAGACGTCACCGGACACCTCGGCGCCACCTGGGCGGCGCTGGGCCTCCTGCACCTGCGCCACGGCGCCGAGCGATTGGGGGGAAAGTATCGCTTTGGTAGCGCACTCGGTCGCTCATCTCATGCAAAACGTACTAATGGCGAGACTAATGGCTAATAACTAAAACTCGATGGCTAATAACTAAATGGCTAATGTCTAAATGGCTAATTCTAAACGGCTAATAACTAATTGGCAAATAATTAAATAGGATAATAACTAAATGCAAGCAATTGGGAAAAGTATCCTTTGGTAGCGCACTCGGTCGTTCATCTAATGCAAAACTTACTAATGGCGAAACTAATGGCTAATAACTAAAACTCAATGACTAATATCTAAATGGCTAATATCTAAACGCTAATAACTAATTGGCTAATAATTAAATAGGATAATACTAAATGCAAGCAATTGGGGAAAAGTATCTCTTTGGTAGCGCACTCGGTCGTTCATCTAATGCAAAACTTACTAATGGCGAAACTAATGGCTAAAACTAAAACTCATGCTAATACTAAATGGCTAATTATAAAGGCTAATAACTAATTGCCTAAAATTAATTGGCTAATAACTAAATAGTAACAACTAACGGCAAACTGACGTCGAAACCATAAGAGTGATTGCAGTGAGGACATTTGAAGGGGGCCCCTAAGCCGTTCGGACCATAGTTCGGGTGGCCCCTTGATGGGCTTTTCGTGGCAGTGGCTCGATATCTAATGGGTATTTGGGCAGGAGTCGCCCCGGTTCAAATAAGGCCTTTAAAAGAATTTGGACTACCCAAAGTGCTGGTAGTTCTATCAGCTGGATTGAGTGATTGATTGTTAGTGATTGCGGACACGTCAACTACTATGTTCGTTAGTCCTTACGTGTAGTGAGTGTTTTGCTCGGGAGGTGACGATGGTCTTCTCCCGCTATATGACGAGATCCGGCGCCGACCTATCATCGGGATTTCCCCAACCACATATCTCCCACCAGCGGGGCACTGCCCTAGCCGGGGCAAGTTCTAAGTCCCCGACTGGTGTCCCGGCATGTGTGGTAGTGTAGTGCATGTTAGTATGTGTGTAAAGGATAAGGATAGGACAAGGAAGAAGTAGGAAAGATCGCGCGCGGTCCGTGGCCCGTTTGTTAGGGTACTACTCCGATATTCCCCAGGTGTTGATCGGAGAAACCACGGAAAACTACCGATCAGAGCAGCCGACCGCTAGAATTCCCCTCCAGACTGCGACTTAATTCGACCTAGCTGACAAGCTAGTGTCGAAAATCCTCTCAGCATTGGGACTCGAACCTAGGACCTCGCGGCCAGAGGGACTGCAGTGACATCACTTGCCTTGAGCCAACTCTCCGGGTCTGTCAGCTGGAGCAGCGCGGTCCCACCCAGATACCATGTAGGAAGGCTTCAAGCTACATGCCGGAGTGATACGGCTTTCAGCCAGACGGTGGTACTGCTCCAGCTGACGGCGTGAGAATAAAATCCTTAAGAACTAGATGCACACCCGGAGCTTGCCTCCCACAACAACTATAGCCGTCGCGGCCAACCGCAGTGGTGATTACAGTCGAATAATACAGAACTCAGCTTCTGTTGCCTGAATTAGAGTATCGAACAAATTATGTATTATGGTAGGAGAATTAATTTCCAGGTGAATATTAATAAGCTGACCTTGATGGTGCGGGGATTTGGAGCAGCGTACGAGTATGCGAAGTCGAAAACTATGGATGCAAGGCTCTTGATGGGTGTGGTTGATTTCGTCTGTGGTTGTGGTTGGCTTCCCGTACCTCATCCATTCATTATCACTTGCATACTATTTTATCATTATTATCACACTATGATAAAACTTATATCATTACACTTGAATGCAAAGGGGTGATTCACCTGCCCAGGAAAAAGGAAAACCGAAATCCCTACTTTCTCATACGCTCAGAAATAAAAATGGTACACATCGCTTTACTATACAATACGCTTTATATCTCAAGCAACTTCGTAATCCGCATATGGTTCCATCCTTCATTTTAAAATCTCACAAAATTATTCACATCGCACATAATTTGTCTCTGGATCCAACTGTTTCAGAGTTTTCGATGAGATTATACATATCCATTCCATGTTTTTTTCCACTTGCTGTTCCTTGTCGTTGCGCCGATGGTTTTGGTGTGAAGTTGATGCCGCGCAGGAGACGCATATTTCTTTGTAAAGTGAAAACTTTGAAAATAATCAAAATATTATTGATATCTTCTGTTGTTGGGCGTTTCTGTGCATTGTTATTTTTCCCGTTTCTTGGTTTAATTTCTAATATTTGGCTATAAAACAGAATGAAATAATTCTTAGAATTTGGAGGGTACTCTTGCTCATGAAATTACTTTATATTGTTGCAACCACATTGTCTTTTTTCCATTAGTGATTTTTTTAAACAACCAATATTAAACACAAGGAAAAATGTGAAGCAGCATTTTTTTAAAAGTCATTCTTGAGTTAACAACGCAAACTTTAATCCTCGTTGGAGATGAGCGTCTTTAAAATGACGCTGACTTTTTGTTGATTTTGCTTTGCTCTGTTCTCTTTGTGAATTGATCGATCCTCATGTGGCACGTGGTCCATTCGTTCTTTTCATTTGACCATTCCCGACTGCGCCATCCGGGTCAGCCGCCCCCTCCCCCAATCCCTCTCGGTGGAGTGCGCCAGCGCTGCAGCGGGCGCCGGGCGCCGTGCGAGGCTCCGCTTGCAATTAACGGCCACTCGAGCGAGCGCACAGAAATGCCGGCGGCGGCGAGGGCGGGGCGCTTGCAGAGAGGGCGGCTGCGCGGGGTGCAAGGGGGCGGAGAACAGCGGAGGGAAGAGATGAGATGAGAAGCGACCTCAAATGGCAGCGGAATGGAGAGGGAGAGAGAGAGAGAGAGCAGGGGAAGCCACCCCAAATGCCGTAGGCAATGAAACGCCCAAAGGGGGAACAGAGAGAGAGAGGAAAACCACCCAAAGGCGGGCCGGAGGAACGGAGAGGAGGGAAGCAACCTCCAAGCGCTGAGGAGTATGGGAGGTGAGTTGGGAGTTACGCGAACGGCGCTAGGGAAAGGTAGGATGGTGGCAGAGATGCAGCACGATGCATCGCGTGTTCAAGAGCGGGTGATTGCAATGGATGGGGATACCGGCAGTGGGGTGGAGGATTGGAAATTCCGGGAGGGGTACAATAAATGATGTGGCATGGCCGTGAGTGGTCAAAGTTGATTGGTGAAAGGATGAAGGAATGACGGGAAGATGGCATGTAGCCCAAGTTGCGAGATACGTGAGGTAGAGGTGATGTATGAAGGATGAGAGATTGTCGTGGAGTTTGTAAGTAGGGCACACGTGTCAGATAGCGCAGAGAAATGACCGGTGGATTGAGGGCAGGAGTGTTTTGAGCAGGTGGTAGAAAAAGGTTGGGTAGGTGAAGGTGAAAGTGATGAGTCTGACAGTGCATGTTGCAGTGTAGTGCAAGTGTGTGTTAAGGGGGGAAGATAGGAAGGGATGAGGGTGAGGGGACGAAGATGAAGGAAAGATCGCGCGCGATCCGTGGCCCGGACAAAGAAGGACAGCCAGACACTTTCTCTTTCTTGCGCGTGGTATCTAATCAAAAATTGATAAAATTTGGAATACGCGAAAAGAAACTATCCCAAATGAGAATAGTTATGCGTATTGCGCTTCGTATGCACTAAGTTTGGTTTGGTTTGATTTTTTCGTGTTTCCGGGCGCGTCAACTGCTTTGGTCATTAGTCCTGTTAGTGTAGTGCATGTTTTTCCTCGGGAGATTCTGGTGATCTTCCCCCGCTGGATGGTGAGATCCGTCGCCGTCCTACCGTGGGCTAGTGGGGTTTCTCCTATCCAGACTCTCCACCACGGGGCACCGCCCCAGCTGGGACAAGCTCTAAGCTCCCGACCGGTCTCCCGGAATATGTGGTAGTGTAGTGCATGTTAGTGTAAGTGTGTATGTAAGGGGAAGAGGACAGGACAAGGAAGAGGAAGGACAGATCGCGCGCGGTCCGTGGCCCGTTTGGTAGGGTACTGCTCCGGCTTTCGCCAGGTGTTGATCGGAGAAACCATGGAAAACTACCGATCACAGCAGCCGGCCGCTAGAATTCTCCTCCAGGCAGCGACTGAATTCGACCTAGCTGAAAAGCTAGTGTCGAAAATCCTGCCGCCGTCAGGACTCGAACCTAGGACCTCCCGGTTAGAGGCGCTGCAGTGGCATCATTTGATGCACTGAGCTACCGCTTCCAGAATCAGAAAGGGAGATGGTGGGGACGAAAGAGGGGAGATTAAATGATGGTGATCATTGATCGGTGAAGATGTCAGGGGTCGATGAACCAGTGGATGGGTAACATTTATGAAGGAGTTAAACTGGTCGAGTGACGATGGCAAGAAATAATGGAGCAGCGGATTATACGTTCAAGAGAGGCAGTGATGAAACAGGACAGACAACAGGTAAAGCTGACAATGTAGGGTAGCAGGCTGTGATGAAAGCTGTGAAAAGCAGTTGGAAGCAGGAGTGGTCCGAGAGGGTAGTGTTGGGATAAGGAAAACGTGACAATGACGAAGGGTGAAAACTGGGAGAGATAGCTCAGGGCATTAACTGTCACTGCAGTCCCTCTGACCGAGAGGTCGTAGGTTCGAGTCCCGAGGGCGGCAGGATTTTCGACACTAACTTGTCAGCTAGGTCGAATTCAGTTGCTGTCTGGAGGAGAATTCTAGGTGCTCTGATCGGTAGTTTTCTGTGGTTTCTCCAACCAACACCAGACGAATGCCGGAGAAGTACCCTAACAAATGGGCCACAGACCGCGCGCGATTTTTCCCTTCCCCTTCCGTCCTGCTCACCCTTACCCCTTCCTATCCCTACCCCTTATACACACACTTACACTAGCATGCACTACACTGTCACACTTGCCGGGAGACCGGTCGGGGGCTTAGAGGTTGTCCCGGCTGGGGCGATGCCCCCCCCTGGTGGGAGATACCTGGCTGAGGAAACCCCGCTATTCGCCGGTAGGTCGGTGCCGGATCTTGCTACCCAATAGGGGAAATTCATGGGGCTAATGACCTCAGTAGTTGACGTGACCGGAATCACTAAGAACCAACCAGGTTGAAACCACGAATGGAGTTCAAATGATGTAGTTACTGATGACATGAGAAGGGCTCTGTTTAGAAGCAGAGGAGGAGGTGGAAATGTGGGTGCAATGTGGGAAGTGTGCGGCTGAGCTGGAGTGGGAGTAATCGGAGCTGGCGGGGGTGGGAAGAGGCTAACGGCGTGGGGTGAGGGAAGAGAAACATGCGGCCTACGGCGTCAGGTGGGTGACAATCGTGTTGTGACAGATTTCCTGAGAGGGAGGGAATAACCCTTGATATGTATTGGACTTACCAACCGTCTGTCCGTTTGGGAAGACTGTCCTCCATTGTTGTTATTTGCCCTCCCCTCCTGCATTTATAAATTATCCCTTTCTCTATAGATAAAGAAAAAAGCCCGAGTACTACAAGACCCTCATAGATAATGAAAAGGAAATTTTAACGTCTAATATTTAATTTTATGAGAAAAAATAGTTTTGTAGTTAAGAACCTACATACTCATACTACACATCAGCTGTGTTGCCTTCTCAATCGAATTGATCAGAGGACGCGGCAACTGCTAAACGTGCTGTGGCTAAGGGATCAACATAATAATTGAATACAAACTGTAGAGAGAGTATAAGTTTGCATCGGAACCAATTTCTGAAAACGGACCCTTTTAGGTGTTCTGAGACGCAAGTTGGCAACGTTACGTGTGGGAGTGTGGCGGGCGTTGAGGATGGGCGTTGGCGGTCGCGGGGAGGGAGTCTGCGATGAAGGCCAGGGCAGAGCGTCTGGTGGGTGCGTGGACGGCGTAGGGTGGCCAAGCGCAATGGGAGGTCGTTTCTGCCCTGACGAGCGAGCCAGCGATCGCGGGAGGAAGGCTCCACTCCAACGCGCCAGGAACACGACTAACTAAAATCTTTTGATTGTGACGTGCCACCCTCGGAGTGACTGGCTTCAGAGTTTTCCTAAGGCGGCGCATCATTTGGATTGATTGATTGATTGATTTTTTCGTGATTCCGGGCGCGTCAACGGCGTTGGTCATTATTCCCAAAGTGTAGTGCATGTTTTCTCTCTCGGAAGGTGACGGTGGTGATGTTTTCCCGCTGGATGGCGAGATCCGGTGCCGACCTACCGTCGGCTAGTGAGGTTTCCCCCTAACCAGGACTCTCGCACCAGCGGGGCACCGCCCCAGCCGGGAAAAGCTCTAAGCTCACGACCGGTCTCCCGGAATATGTGGTAGTGTAGTGCATGTTAGTGTAAGGAGAGAGGATAGGACAAGGAAGAGGAAGGACAGATCGCGCGCGGTCCGTGGCTCGTTTCTTAGGGCTACGGCATTCGCCTGGTGTTGATAGGAGAAACCACGGAAAACTACCCATCAGAGCAGCCGGCCTCTAGAATTCTCCTCCAGACAGTGACTGTATTGGACCTAGCTGAAAAGTTAGTGTCGAAAATCCTGTCGCCGCCGTTACTCGAACCTAGGACCTCCCGGTCAAAGCCGAGCAACCGCTCCCGGTTCGCCTCATATGGAGTACTGATGTTGATTTAACGAATTGTGAAAAGTTTAAGGGATAGGGAAGGGCTTAGTAGAAGTCATGTTCCAGTCAATGCACCGTTTTATATATATATATATATATATATATATATATATATATATATATATATATATATATATATGGAGAGAGAGAGAGAGAGAGAGAGAGAGAGAGAGGAGGGAGCGATAAACTAGGTGAGGAGGTATATAAGAGTCGAGGCTTCACAGATGGCGACCTCTTACTCCATCACTCCGTGGACCAGGTGCTCCGGCAGGGGCGGAAATGCAACGGCGGAGCACTTTGTGCCTCTGGCCCCTGTCTCACGTCTGCCTTCATCTCTGCTTCACTTTTCCGACGCTGGCTCACTTCTGCTCTGCCCCTCGCTTGCATTTGGGAGCGATTTTTAGTGGTCGCTGCCGGAATAATTTGCGACGCAGCATGCCGCTTGCTTTGCGAGGCCCCTGGTACGGTGTGATGTGGTAATGGCGCTTCGCCACGCGACTTTAATAAATCGACTCTGATTAAAATCTTTTCAACATTACATCTTTAAATGACATACTCATTGTTTCAAAATATGAATAGTTTTCGCGAAATTTTGAGTGAAATATATGCAATATACAAATTCAAAAACAAGATTTTCTGAAAAATGGTTTAATTGCTTTTCTGTAAACGTTTGTTGTTATGTTGCTACATTCACTTAAACATGACATAAACGCATTTTCATGAGGTATTTACATTTTTCAAATATTACACAAATATTGTTTTCTTTATACATTGCGTCGTTAATACTTATATAATGTGCGTTTGTTATACATTATTATATTTTTTTAGTACAATGCTTAAAATGATTTTCAATGAACTTTCTTGAAAACTCAAAACTTCTCAGTGAAAATGAGCTAATTTTCATGTATTCGTTTGAATTTTAAAAATGACACAAGGTATTTTTTGGAAATATTTGCCACGTCGTTAATATTTACAATACGGGCATTTTAGATACATTATTGATTTGGAACACCAGTGCTTCAAATCATTTCTTATGAAGTTTTGAAAACTCAAAACTTCTCTGTGAAGTAATGTGGGGGAAAACGCAGCTCGCAGCACACCTGGCAACCCTCGGTCGGCTGCTCTGATCGGTAGACGTCCGTGTTTTCACCAAGCCAGTGCTGGAGCACTACGCTAACAAACGCTTCACTGATGAAGTTCCCCAGAGGAGCGGTAGAAACCGCGAATTGCACTAAGGGCATTTACGCACCAATACATTACGTGTGAAGAGGGTGGGGGCAAATCTAAAAACAAGTATCTCAGACTCGAAAGAATAGAAAAATAACTTGTACGAGAAAGTACATGTGTCATTATTAGCACCAATCGTTTAATTGTGGAATTCTGATTGGATGTTGTTGACGTTCTTATAAGAAGAAATAAAAGAAGTCATCTTCGTCAACATATCAGCTTTATTAAGATCATACAATGTGTCTTTCTGTATTGATTTTTGTTTAATTTGAACTGCTACTAATCCTCCCTTTGCATTCCCCTTACCGTTTTTGAAATTTTATCTGTAACTAAGAGTTATCCATCAATTGTAATTTAATTAATTTTTTCTATCTTATTGTGTATATATTTATAATTTTTTTGTATCTTTCTGTATTCTTTAGACTGACGATGACGGCAAAGCCGTCGAAAGCCGGCTATCTTAATAAAAACCAATCGTTTATTTTTCTTTCAAGGGTAATGTACGCCTACGGATCATGTAAAACTCATCCGAAAAGGAATGTTTGGTAGACATAATTTCAAATACTTTATATTGACTTCCAGTTTTAAAAAAAATACAAGATACAAATTTTCCTTTTCTCTCTAAATTATACGATTCCACATCCTTCTGACAATGCTTCCCTTCACCAATGAATCTAAAATCGAATGCCGAATGCTAATATTTAAATCAATTATCCTTCCTACCATATCCTATGGATGCCCAATCTGGGGAGGTGCAGCTCCTAGCAATATTAATAAAATTAAAGTATAGTCCAAAATATATTTCTAAGAAAAACTTTAAATGCCCCCTGGTTCTTTACAAACGAATAAATTGATCGAGAATTAAAAATTACAAAATTAGAAGAAACCATAGCTAAATTAGCTAACAATCTTTACAACAATCTGCATACCTCACCAAGTACCATCATTTTTAACATGGGAAAAAATGCGGTCCACCCACGCAAAGAAGTCAAGGTTTCCCAGAGACAATTTCAAAACCCCGTAAACCACTATACCCTCAGCTCCTTAACATAATCATATTCCTTCCTCTTCTTAATTAACAATAACATTAAATCAATAATTATGTCAGAGTTTAAATCTCACTTATCTAATGGATGGCCAATCCAAAATTGTCATATAATAATTTTTTTAAAACCTTGAAAATGTAATGTCGAACAAGAAGAAATAAATTTAAAGAAATGCAATTAATCTGCAGTAATTGTTGTCGTTCCAAGAAGCCGAAGTCTGGCGTAGCCTAAGGTCGCCGCCGACTTCGGAGAAGTGCCTTCTGTTCTGTGTAAGGGCGTTTCTGTCTCACGAACCGCAGCACTCTTATCCCGGGATTCGAGGTAGAGCCTTTGTAACAAAATTTCAAATACTCGCGGCATGGATTTAAACCGTCGCACTACATCTTCTTTGAAGGATCTTACCTGTGTATGTATAGGTGAATTTGACAATTCAAGAATGAAAGGTCCGAAGCTTATTGCAACTGGGGCGGATCCAGCCGATAGTTTTGGAGGGGGTCATAACAGATTTTTGTTAAATAATAAACATTTGTTATTATATTATATATTCATTTGGTAGTATATGAATTATACTATTCAATATTATGCAGCCCCCATGTCCCCGTGTCTCCGCCACTGTATAGAAGATCATAGTTTAACATTTCCTTATTTTACAGAAAGCCGATTTCAGGCCATATAGCATTTGAGATCCGTTCTGTTGTGTAAATTTATTAAATTGTAAGGAACTATGTAAAAAAAGGTAAAATTTGTTATTATAACTAAATATATCAAATAAAAACGGTTTCAATTCATTCAGAATGATTTGGAAACTAAATAAATCTGAATGCAGATATCTTTAACCTCCAAAATATGTTTTTACATGTGATTTTACTAATATATTATTTATAAATTATTATTATTAAGATCATTCCCGCTTGAAGAGAGCGTTTGAACATGAATTCCTTAATAATTATTTTTTTCTCTGTGCCCAAATTTTCCATGTGTTCACTGAATTGTTTTTTTCGCTTCGCTGTCCATTTACATTCTGCCTCTTCTGTGTTGCGATGTTAAATTATGCTTTTTTATAGTTTTCCTGAATTATTTTTATTCATATTATTATTATCTTCATCGTCCAAAGATATCAAATGTCCTTTTGTTAGAACGCTTATTGTATTAGGCAAATAATGGTTTCGTAGAACTGTAACTAGACTCTTCTTGAATGAGTTTCAAAAGAAAATATCCTGCCAGATCACAAAAGTAGCCCTTAACTTCGTACATTCTGTTAATTTTTCTCTCATTCTTCATAATTCAAAGGTTTATTCCCCATTCATCCAGTATACAATTGACCACAGCACGACAAGAAAAGCGCAAGGAATGCTTTGAGATGCCGACAACCCGGGCCATGGCAGGCAGCGTATCAGAAGAAAGTGGACTCCCTATTTTTCGCTCACGCATGTTTTCAACTCCTCCATCTGTGTCATTGTAGAGACGGTCGGAAACCCGCGCTCAGCACAAGGTTCTTTCACAGAGTTTCTTAAATGCGTTTACTCAAAATATTCATGCTCTAGCTTCTCGCGTTGAATCTGTGCATTTGTAAGTTTTTTTCAGTGAACTGGATTATGCTAATATCGCTATGTTTGAGCTCCGATATTGCTCTATTTCTTGTTCTTCTGATTTTAAAACATCCGTTTATTCGCAATTCGTCATTCAGCTTCTGCTATCCTACATTCTTTCCCTGAACCCTATTCACCCAGCCCGGAAGAAGTGTTTCAAATATGTTCTTTTACTTTGACGTCATTTCCCTTCTTTGTATGTTCACGGTAGTTTATTTTCTTATTTTATCAACTTTTCGTTGTGTTTCTAAACTCGAAAGTCGATTTGCACAAGACAAAGATAGTTAACCTTCCTTCAAACATGCACCCCCTGCTGTTATTCTCTTTCTTCATGAGTTTGAGGAAGGAGAATGGTGATAAATTGCAAAAGTTGTGTTTCTGATTGAAAGGTAAACTATTTGCTTTTGTGTGTGTTTCATGAACTGAAAAGGATTAAACGGTATTTCCAAACGTCTTCATCTTATATTGTTAAAATCCCGCAAAAAACATTTAAATTGAAAAATCGAACCTAAACATGTCGACTTCTTGCTAAAGCACTGGAATGTTTTAAATCAGTCGCCGTAAACTACTAATTTCCAATTTAAAGAAACCTTCTGCAGTCTCCAGCCATTTGACAGATGTCTATAGTTTCGATACTCAGCAACTTGGAAAAAAATTAGAAACGATGAAGCAGATTTTGAATGGAAAATGCAGGTTTTTAATTAAGTTATTCCTCACATTCTCATGTTGAGCGCGCCGACTGCATTCACTACTGTGTCACTGCTTACGACTTAGCTGTCGTGAGTATATAAACTTTAATAATGTGATATGAATGTTCTCATAAATGTCACAACATTCCATGTACAAAAATAATAATGTTATTGTGAAGATGTCGCTAATAACCTTTTTAGTTGATGCGACATAAAATAAAATAAGTTTAAAAAAATAGCTGTCATGCGAAGTAAATCTCCAAGAAAGATCCCGCCCGCCATTAATATTTGCGTTTCGAGTGTTGCATTATGGAAGACCAACTTTTTGATATTCTTAGTTTAGTACGACTGTTTTTTTTAACCTTATAATGCACATTTACAAACCATGTTAATGCAGCATTCGTGAAGAATGTTTTGGTTAAACTATTTAATTTTTAATATATATTTTTAAATCGAGGATTTTATTTGTTTTTTCTTGAGCAGCGTGTATGCAACTTTTTAGAAAATAATTTTTCGAGGTATTGTACAGCAGCATTTTTGTTGCAGCACGCCACTGATATACTAATACGCCAAGATATTTTATCAGACAACCCATTACGATGTATCTGATGCGAGATCAAGAAATGGAGACCACGAATATCATCTACATTCTTTTCCTAACAAACTGCCCGCTTTCTTTTATTCCTGAAACATTCCAAGTCTTTTATACCCTAGCATAGCACCACAACACATGGCCCACACCAGTCCACGTGGACAGCAGAAGCGCGGCCGCTCTGATCCCTGCGAGGAATTTGGCGTGTAGGTCCATTGCGAAGAAGGGCGCTGACCTTGTTGCTTTGTCGCGGGCGTGAAGGAGCGCGTCGTGCACCCTTTCGGTACAAAGGGCGCCGCGCTCGAGCAAGGGCAGCCCTTCCGCGGGCTAGCCGCCTCCGCCACCGCCCTCCGCGGCCCTTAAGCCGGCATTATAGAACCCTCCTTTTCACCTGAAGGACCACGACACATAATCGCCTCACTCGTGGAAAGATGCTGTCAAGATGTGAGAGACCAGGAGGAACAAAGTGACACGGACTGAGGCAATGCGAAGGGAAGGGGATAATATGTGTTAAAGAAGATAATAAATTATTAATGATTGGTCTACAATTGATTTTATGCGCTTTGTGTTCGTGGTTCTTTCAGATTTTTCAGAAGACAGAATATTACCTCATAACAACACATTCAATATTTCATTGAAGGTTTTTTGTGTAAATAAAAGGTAACCAATTTACAATATTGTAAACAAGATAATGTTTACTAACTTTCGAAGAGAAGTAAATAAATAGTAGGACAATAAGTACGATTTGTCATTATTCGCTTATTTAATACGTAAAATTTCTTACGATCAGCTTACTGTTTCAACCCTCAATTCTCAAATTGTTTGCAACAGATTAAAGAAAACATTAAATTGAAAAAAATAGGAACATCTGACAGTCACGTAGTTTTGAAATATAGAGGTCAATAAATCTGTATTACATACGCGTCCATGTATTTTCATAAAATTCTGCACGAAACATTGGGTAAATCATAAATGAGAATAAAATACCATTGGCCTACGTGAAATCTAAATAACAAAAATTATTTTAAGCTAAATAAAATATCGAAAAAAGACAGAAAATTAATATAAATATTAGTCGAAGCAAAATGGTATTAAAAAGTCACAAATGAACGCAGACTAATGCACTCACCTACCATAACTAATGATCTACGAAACTAAGAAATCTCAGTATCTTTTGTAGCAAAGACTGCATGTTCGCTGGAAGAACACACTGCATGGAGATGGGCAATTTTCATGTCGACTTAAAAGAAATATCTAGTAAACCTCAGACTAGATTTCGTACAATTCTTTCCCAGAATGAAACAGCAACACAATAAAATTAAATTTAATGTAGCGCAATTTATAATGTAATGTATTGTGAATTATAGACAAAAAGTCTTTAATATTATTTAACTATATTAAAAATGATTTATGCCATAATTAATTAAAGGATCACAGAATTGATTGATTGATTGATTTTTTCGTGTTTCCGGGCGCGTCAACTGCTTCGGTCATTAGTCCCGTTAGTGTAGTGCATGTTTTTCTCGGAATATTGCTGTGATTTTCCCCTCGCTGGATGGCGAGATCCGGCACCGACCTACCGTCGGCTAGTGGGGTTACCCCCTAACCAGGACTCTCCCACCAGCGGGCACCGCCCCAGCCGGGACGAGCTGTAAGCTCCCGACCGGTCTCCCGGAATATGTGGTAGTGTAGTGCATGTTAGTGTGAGTGTGTAAGGGGAGAGGATAGGACAAGGAAGGGGAAGGACAGATCGCGCGCCGTCCGTGGCCCGTTTGGTAGGGTACTGCTCAGGCATTCGCCTGATGTTAATCGGAGAAACCACGGAAAACTAACGATCAGAGCAGCCGACCGCTAGAATTTTCCTCCGACAGCGACTGAATTCGACCTAGCTGAAAAGCTAGTGTCGAAAATCCTACCGCCGTCAGGACTCGAACCTAGAACCTCCCGGTCAGAGGCGCTGCAGTGGCATCAGTTGATGCACTGTGCTACCGCTCCCGGTATCACAGAATTATTTTTACTTTAATACGAATAAAAAAATCGTCACAGTTTAGAAAAATCTTCATATTGTCTTTGAGGCTTACGTTGTGTCATGCCATAAAATATTATTCCTTGAAATAACAACTTCGTACTTTGCCACACCAGGACTCAAAGAAATTATTAATTACAAGATTCTTTAATCAGATTTAAATAGTCCTGTTTCAAAGGCAAATAAATAAAATAAAATATAATAGGAATATGGCTCAAAAACTATTTATTATGATTAAATATTATAGGTATATGAGAAGCAGTGTTTCAAAATACATTAACTAGTCACGACATTGTCATTAATATTTTCTAATTGATTTCTTTAGTTCTAAAACTAAACTAATTAGTGGAAACTTGTACAGACACTTGTTTGGTGTACGTTGAGAACATTTGCAAGATTGGGAATTCGCCTCAGAGGAAAGTTAAGTAAATGAGGAATTAATACTTTAATACATCTGTTCCTCCACATTTTATCTGTGAATTGTGACCGCTGAAGACAGCACTCCCGTGCTGGTGGCAAATCGGAACAGCGAAATCAGAGTCCACGAGATGACAAGTGTCCGTCGCGAGTGCCGCGGGGCTCGTCCCGTCTGCGGTATTGATCACAGGTGCGTGAGCGGGACGGGGCGGGGCGGCAGGTAGGGAAGCGGGCGGCAGACGTCGCCGGGGCGCGCCGGCCATATTGCGCGCGGCGGGGGGCCGCCGGCCAATGCGGGGGCGTCGCCCCGCCCCCGGCCAATGGGCTGCGGCGGCGGCGGGGCCCGGTTCTCGCGGGGTCCGGCGCTGTGCGGGCGGCGCGGGCAGTGTGACTGAGCGCGGGCGCTTCGATGGATGCGGTAAGCGCGTCGGGCGGCGACCCGGCCTTCGGGGGCGGCGTGGGGGCGGCGGCGGCCGCCGCCTCGGGGGACAGCTCCCCCGTGAGCATGTACTGCTGCACCTCGACCGTCGCCAGCGGCGGGAAGAAGACGGCCACCTTCAACGACGAGCAAGTGACGTGCATCGCGGAGGCCCTGCTCGCCGCGGGCAATGTGGACAACATGGAGAGGTTCCTGCACGCGCTCAGGTGAGCCGCACGCCTGCGATTGCCGTGTTTAGCATTCAACTGCCAGTTCGGGCCGCTCTCCAATACTTGCCATTAGATCTGGAATGTTGCCGATTCAATGAAATAACTCGGGCCGAACAGGACTGACAAATTTAATTGTTGTGATAAAGAACGTAGTGTGTTCAGATTTTCGTTATCTGCAGTTCATTTAATGCATCGAAATATCATGTAAATTATTCGAAAATTCCAATATAACGTGCCAGTTTCAATGTTTTAAAACTTGGCTCAATAAAATAACAGAGGACCTGTGGATGTGAAGCATTTGTTTATGAATCGGTTGTTTACGCGGTTTGTTGTGATCTTAGTCGACAACTGGTGAAGGAGACTGCGCGTTTGACGGCATGTGACTTTTTCTTTATAGTCTCACCATCTAATATTTATATCCTGAACTGGAAATATTTGGAAAAATTGAAATATGTTAACAGTTCAAATTCAGTGTTATTTTCGGGCACATTTAAATTTGGCATAGATGAGATCAAAAGAATCCGACAATGCAACTAGATCGCGAGATAGCCTAAGTATTTATAATAATTAAAATTTTGTTTCTCCCTGATATTTCATTGTAACAACTGAAATTCACTATTCAGAAAGCAAGTGAACGCGTCTGTTTAATTTTTGGTTCGAGAGGTCGACTGTATGTTTCAGTGCATTAATATTAAGATGAATGATTTGAATCGATAATGTTTCGTTGCGGGTGATGCAACAAAGATCGTCGCGTAACATTAAATCGCTTGTAGTGCTGCGAGAGACCATATCCACTCGGTTGTATAGATGCTGCTTGGACTATTGCATTCTACTCAGCTGAGAGGCTCATAAGCGTGGGGTAGTGTTATGATGGAGCTTGAATGAACGCGCTGGATATACCGTTTTTATGGTCTCTCTACCCCGCAAACGTAATGTTGGTAACATTAATATTGAAACAATCAGATCGTGTAAATATTACTGTTCGAGTTGAATGTTTTGTAGCTGTGGTAGTCTTGAGCATTAATCTCATTGCGATGACTCAAGTTTGAATGCAGTCTAGTGATGCGATGTTTATGCTGGAATCGTGAACTGTCAAAACACTTTAGTGAATCAAAACTCAGAATGTCACTTAACGGAGAATAAACTGTTTGCTCCAATGATGGACGCCTCTGTTGTCCCACGTACGGGATAAGACTGACATTGTACGCCACGAGGATCGTGAGAAAATTCTCGTATTCCGTGTCGAGTACGCTGACGGTGTTACTTGGCGACCAGCAATGCCTGCTCAGCAAAGGACATTTCTTGTAGTGTGTTTGATTCATTCTTTTCATCACCCCACGAAGTAAATATGCGTGTGTACGGGTAACAGGTTCTTCTGTTGAGTTAACACAAATGTGATAAAATAATTTTATCAATCAAAGGTCGCGTCATGTTATTGCCTAGTTACTCAAATATATTTTAATAGGAAAACATTTATATTCATACTAGAAAGTTTTTCAACAAAGAACTTTCGAAACGAATTGAAGCCCCGTTCTGTTTTACATGCGATTTTTTAAAAATAGAATTTATGTTCTATCAAACGATGTAATTGCTCACGTAAACGCTTTTTGTAAAAATTATTTATTTAGACTATGTCGTATTTTAAGATGTGCCAAATAATTATTTCAGACGCTATCAAATCATGAAGTGTTAAATGCAATGGTGTGTACCAACATTCATTAAGTAAAGGAAAAAATCAAGGAAACAAATAACTTTTTTCACAGATGCAGTCAACCTTACTGTGCACATTTTTTCCAATTTAATTTTGCTTCTCGAAAACACAGAATTAATAATTTATTTTCTTCGAAAACATAGAATTGTAATCTTGGGACAACTTTCTTCGTTAAGAGTTGAAGGAACGTTTTGGGGCGTCTTTGGGTCCCTAAGGAAGATTCTGTCAAAACGTCTGACCATTTGTATGAGAATGAGCAATTTTATGAATTTCTTTCTTAGCCCTAATTCATTTTTTTCCGAATTTAATTCAGAAAATAATTTCAAGATTCGTAATAGGGGAAATACCATCTTTCTAAAGTATCTGATTGAATCGTGAGTGAACTCCCACAAGAAAGTCAACACTTGCTCATTACAAGCTGCAATTAAACATCAACTATAACGTGGATTTACCGCGCAGGGACCCCGCGCTCCGTGATAAAGCCCACTACAACGAGTGTAGGCGCATCGTAATATCCAACTGAATACGACGCCTAAGTAAAAATCAACGGCCAGGTTTTTATGTACAAGTATTTCTCACCGAAATATCTGCAGTGTTTCTAATCGAGCTAGAAGGACTTAATGCCGAAGGTTTCTTAATTATTATGCCTATTCTCATAGTGCGCACACCAACTTAATTCTCATATTCACTGCATCAATCTAATTTTTTTTAAAGAACTTATCGAATGGATTCTGTTTACTGGGGACATTAAGCAATCCCTCGAATACGTGCTGCTCATGAATTAATCCACCCCAGGATGCTTACTGCCTATGTGTTAATTCACACCCGAATGCATACTTCTTGTGTGTTGAACCACCTCAGATGATTACTTATGAGTTAATCCTTTCCCGGTTGCTTACTACTTATAAGTAACCCTTCCAGGATGCTTACTACTTATGAATAATCATTTCCAAGAGCTTACTACTTATGAGTAATCATTTCCAAGATGCTTACTACTTATGAGTAATCATTTCCAAGATGCTTACTACTTATGAGTAATCATTTCAAGATGCTTACTACTTATGAGTAATCATTTCCAAGATGCTTACTACTTATGAGTAATCATTTCCAAGATGCTTACTACTTATGAGTAATCATTTCCAAGATGCTTACTACTTATGAGTAATCATTTCCAAGATGCTTACTACTTATGAGTAATCATTTCCGAGATGCTTACTACTTATGAGTAATCATTTCCAAGATGCTTACTACTTATGAGTAATCATTTCCAAGATGCTTACTACTTATGAGTAATCCTTTTCCCAGATGCTTAGTACTTATGAGTAATCATTTCCGAGATGCTTACTACTTATGAGTAATCATTTCCAAGATGCTTACTACTTATGAGTAATCATTTCCAAGATGCTTACTACTTATGAGTAATCATTTCCAAGATGCTTACTACTTATGAGTAATCATTTCCAAGATGCTTACTACTTATGAGTAATCATTTCCAAGATGCTTACTACTTATGAGTAATCATTTCCAAGATGCTTACTACTTATGAGTAATCATTTCCAAGATGCTTACTACTTATGAGTAATCATTTCCAAGATGCTTACTACTTATGAGTAATCATTTCCAAGATGCTTACTACTTATGAGTAATCATTTCCAAGATGCTTACTACTTATGTGTTAATCCATTCCCAGACGCTTGTTGCTCTGTGTTAATCCAGCCTCGGACACTTGCTGTTTATGTATTAATCCACCCCCGTATGCGGCCGTCGAAGATCTGTTCCCCATCGTGCGTGTGGCTTGCGTCGTCGGGGCCCCCTCTCGACGCGGCACTATTGCGACGCGAACGACCCCCGCCCGCGAGAATGGTTTTGAGTAGGACCAAAGCTAATAAAGTCTCTTAGAAGGAAAAATACATCGCACAGGGTGTGCTTTGACCATTTTCTCCAGGAGGACTTTCATTTCTTACAGATAGACCAACGAAATGGGGCAAAAAGTCACTATTTATTAGTTGTTCTTTTTTTTAGTTTTGAAAAACTTTGAACTATTTTTGAGGTATTCAGTAAAAAAAAGTAGAAATAACTATTTTGCGTGCCCTGACTCAAAATTCAAATTTCTGAGGAATGTCCGCCATTTTTTCCCTTTATTTTACAACCAAACTTTAATAAAATATCAATTAGTTCCAAGTACAAGACCCTTGTCGATTAGTGTTTTCATTAAATCCGCATAAATAGTGTTTTCCAATTACCATTGCGTCTCCGGTAAAGGCAGTCCTCTACTTCTCCAACGGAGGAAATGAATCTTCCTAAAAGCGGTCGATTCTTGACTCACCCCTCCCCCGTCAATTTGCACATAGATCATGTCTGATAGATTTAGATTGCAGTTCCCCATTAATCAGATCCTTCAGACCATGTCGTGTATATTAAGCAGACGTCTGCATTTATTTCATTAAAGAGGTTCAATTCAGTCCAAATTGTCGCATTCGTTTAGATAGCCATACCGTTACCTCGCTTCCGATCTCCCCACTCCAATTAATGAAAACATTCATGAGTCTTCGTCATGTAAAAGTCACATGTACCCTATTATGAACAACACCTACTGTTATAATATATTAGCAACTGATTACAAGCTTGGTTCTTCCTCAAAACATCCGAATCAAAACTAGATTCCCTAGGATTAATATTTAATTCAGTTCAGTGAACCTCCATAAATCATTCAAAAATAAGAACGCACAATAAAAGATTAAATAAACAAGTATACTGGAATGATAACAAACAATAATGAAACCCCTCTGCGATCCCTTAAAATTCTCTTTATTAAAAATAATTATTGTAATTTATGAATGCTATCTTTTGTACACTTAAGAATGTAACGTATTTTTTGTGTTTGAATCGTCACATAAAGTAAAACAATCCCTTTAAAGCGAAATTGTTATTCTTTGAAAATAAATAAATAAATAAAAACAAAAAGCAACCATACATACTTAGCGCTTACTCAGTATACCACACACAGCCGAACAGTGATTTAGCCGCTGAACTTGGTAATATACTTTAGCTGTACCACTAAGTGATACTCAACCCACTCATGATATCATAATGGACTTCACGTTTTCCTTCTTTTCTTCGATATGACCACTCCTCCTTTCTTTTGCCTTATGCAAGCCCATTTTAACAAGAAATTTATGTTATGATAGGTTCTATTGATGTGTGTATGCCTACATAATACTTGTATCATTTCTAAACAGTTCATCATACGAAGTTTGCACTGCAAACAAAAAACTGTTTCCGCAACGCATCGTTATAAATGAAACTTCATTACATTTGGCCAGCAGCGTTACAATGATAGTAGAAATTCTCGTGAGTACGCGTGTATCATGTGGCTTGTAGTATGAAAACAGCTGAACTGTACATGGGGGTACTTTGTTTCGAAATGAATGTCCTTGATTAACATAATGAGAATATATTAAGTTGATTTTCTAAATGAGACATTATTTTATGTTACTCGCGGTGTGTGTAGTAAAGATACTTTTGAATTTTGAAAATATAATCACGCGATATAAACAATTCAAATTCATTGGTTAATCAACGTTTCCGTGCATGTGGAGAAAGAAACGATGTAGTGCAATTTCCGACCAGCTGCAGCCAATAATCTCTCTCTACAATTATTGAGAGAAATAAAAACTTCCATGTATTTATTATCGTGTGCACGACAAATTATTTTCAGGGATAATAGCACTTCAATAGCGGCCAATTTACGTTAATAATGTCCAACTTTAGTTCTAACTTTTCCACTCAGATAGGATGTTGTAGTACTGTATTATCAGAAACGGTAATTATCACATTGCCACGGATATTGTGTATGACATAAATTGTGTCCTTAAATAATAGTATTTATTTTAACATTTTTGTTCCTTTGAATATTACCTTTAATTCTTCTTTGCCTATCGAAAAAATACAAAACTACACTCATTTCTTTCCTTTTCTAATTAAATTATATTTCATTATTGTTCATTTTTTCACTGCATGATCTCCCTATTAAAAGACGTTTTTGAAAAACATTTTAGCGAAAGAAACCTTCGTTCCTTTATTTCACCGTAGTTTACTTGATGCATAATACGCGAGAAGCTGTTTTCAAGAACAATTTTAATTGCAATATTGGAATTAAAATGTTGCACATTGCATTGATTGCGTATTTACATGTTACAAAAAAACTTCCAAAAGTTTTATGATAATAAACAACACATGGAGATTCAGGCATGGAAGTGTAGTTTCCATTATAACTAACAATACTTCCACACAACCGTTAAGTTGGTTGTATTTTTTTGAAATACGGCCATGGCGATTTCTTTAGTATATAAGCGACTTTTATTTCTCCTTTTACTTCCTATACTTTAGTATTAGAATCACCTCAACAATATAATGTCGAATTTTACGGTCGTAAAATCAGTATTTGAGGTTCTTTTGAGTTGTGATTTCGCTAACACGCCAGGTTTATGGTATATTAGCTCTATTTTAGAGGTGCTTAAGATTGGTGCGGGTGACGAGGAGATAATACTTATTTATGCACCAAAGTCGTTATAAGAGTTCTAATGATCGAGCGACAAAAAGCCCGAGGGCATTTGGCCAGAAGGTTTTTTGTCGCACGAGATCATTAGATTCAGTTAACGCCCATGGTGCATACATGGTGTTTTATTTTTTGACGTAATTTTAATGATTCAGATTGACTCATTTACTAATTAATTAGTTGTTAACTTCATTCGATTCGTCTTTTCATATTTACCTCCCAAATGTCCCTTTCATAATTCCCTCTTATTGTTCCGTCCATAACAGAATATGTAGCACCGTTTAACTTTTTTCATATTTCTCTCGTAACCACTATTCTCTCAATCCAGGTAAGTTATGTGTGTGTACCGAAGGCATTAACAAGCAATAACGTACCAGTAGAAAATAAACACAATTTTGTACCCGCAAATCAGGGTTTATTAATGTACGGAAGTATATGTCACGCATAATAGTCTCAGATTGGAAGGTTCTGAGCTGAAACACGATAATCACGTCAGGAGTACGATTTAGTTGCACCGTTGTGCCATTGCGCCAGGATAATGAATATACGTATTTTAACTATTGGGAGTACTTTATATGAAGCTCCTGTGACATTTGCAAAATTTTAGGAAAAATGACTGCATTTAAAATTTAATTTTTTAAACCAATTTAAATATTTATTTCTCAATGCAATTTATTCCTCTATTTACATCTCGATTTAATACACGCTTTTTGTAAAAAAAATGAATGGTTGTTGAGAAATAACACTAAGGGGAGGAAACGTTCCAGTATGTCGGGCGTTTCTACTAGTTTGTTTTGCAGATATGTATTTTGTTTAATTCTTTTGGTTTTGAGTGTAGGTGCGATTAGGATTGACGAGTCGATTTTTTCGCCTGAGCAGAGATTATCTTCACTATGTGACCGAAGATTATAATTTTCGACCAAATAGTGAAGATAGATCGCAGTTTCCTGTTGCTTGTGACTTAATAGCATAGTCATTCTTTTTCAATGTAAAAACCTTGCCGCTGTTATTGCTTTTTGATTTTGGGTTTTGGGTTTTGTTTTTCTTCCCTTAATTTCTTTTCGTTGCGAGTGGGATATGGTAGCAGTGAAGAGAGAATTTTCTTCACCGTTCAGCCTAATATTTTGATCTTCGGCCAAATAGAAAAGGTGTTTCACTTCCGAAGCATTTGTCCAAAAAACATTCCGGTGCATTTTTGCAAAGAAGAACCTAGCTCTATATTTTTTGACTTAAGTGTACGTTGTCCTAATTTGCGGTTCGTCTGAGCGCGTGAGTGGCGGTAGAGTTGGGAGCCGGCTGCGTGCTGGCACCGGGCGGAGGCGGAGGCGGATGCAGAGGCGGAGGAGGGGGGGGGGGGGAAGAGGACGGGGGGTGGGGCAGAATTGGAAGTGGAGGTGTTGACGGAGGCGTTGGTGGAACCGAGAGTGGAGGCGGGAGTTGAGGCGGAGATGGGGTGTGGCAGGGTGGGACGGAGGAGGGAGTGGAGGCGGGGCTGGGGCGGAGCGTGGGCGAGGCTTGACGGATGCGTGGGCGGAGGCTTGGCGGATGCGTTGACGGAGGGCGTGGGCAGGCTTGACGGGTGCGTGGGCAAATGGTGAGCGGAGACTTCGACGGAGGCGTGGGCGTGAGCGGAGGCGTTGGCGTGGGTGGGGGCTTGGACGGATGCGTGGGCAGAGGTGGAGGCTTGCACGGATGCGTGGGTGGAATCGTGAGCGGAGGCTTGGACGGAGGCGTGGGCGAGGGGTTGGCGTGGGCGGAGGCTTGGACGGAGGCGTGGACGTGAGCGGATGCGAGGGCGGCGGCTTGGACGTCTGCGTGGGGGGGGGATGCGTTAGCGGATGCGTGGGCGTGAGCGGGCGAGTGGTAACGCGCGCGGCGGGTGGCCGCGCTCTGTCCTGTTGCAGTCCGAGCGGGCTGCCGCGCACCAACGAGTCGGTGCTGCGCACGCGCGCCGCGTGGCCTTCAGCCGGGGCCAGCTCCTGGAGGGCCACGCCTTCGACCCGCGCCACCACAACAAGCTGCAGCAGCTCTGGTTCACGGCGCACTACCGCGAGGCGGGCGCGTGCGCGGCCGGCCGCTGGGCGCCGTCGACAAGTACCGCCTGCGCAAGAAGTACCAGCTGCCCAAGACCATCTGGGACGGCGAGGAGACCGTCTACTGCTTCAAGGAGCGCTCCCGCAACGCGCTCAAGGAGTGCTACAACCGCAACCGCTACCCCACGCCCGACGAGAAGAAGTGCCTCTCCAAGAAGACGGGCCTCACGCTCACGCAAGTCAGCAACTGGTTCAAGAACCGCCGCCAGAGGGACCGCCCGGTGCCGCACAGAGGGTGAGTGCCCGCCGGCCGCGCCTCGCCTTTGCCTTCAAGCGGCTCCACGCATTCGTCATTCAGCGAGCAACCGCTCGCCGAATCCCACGTAGTGTGGACGAGTTGCTTGCAATTTGCCGAGAAACCAACGTTCCGTGCTCGCCCTACCCACCGCTTGTCGGTCTTTAGAATACATTGAAAAAGCAAACAGCTCGGCGAATGACGAATGTGTAGTCGTCTTAAAGGCGGCTCCACACTTCGTTATTCGGCGACCAGCGAGCAACCGCTCGCGAATCCCAAGTGTGAGTTGCTCGCTATTTGCCGAGTAAGAACTTCGTGCTCGCCCTACCCACCGCGTGTCGGTCTTTTGGACATATAGGAAACGAACATTCGCCGAACACATCAGCTGTTCGGGATTGTTTCAGAGAGCGGTGGCTTGCTGCTCGGAGTATGGCGAATGTGTGGAGTCGTTTTAAAGGCGGCTCCACACATTCGTTTTTCGCCGACCAGCGAGCAACCGCTCGTCGAATCCCACGAAGTGTGGATGAGTTGCTTACTATTTGCCGAGAAACTAACTTTCCGTGCTCGTCCTACCCACCGCGTGTCGGTCTTTTGGACACAACATAGGAAGCGAACATTCGCCGAACACAACAGCTGTTCGGGGTTTGTTTTAAGAGAGCGGTGGCTCGCTTCTCGGCGAATGGCGAATGTGTGGAGCCGCCTTTACAGCTCCGGACCGCGTCGACGGCGCGCTCTTTCTTAACACACGTGCAACTAGCGCATACCAGAAAAGCCTGGTTAGCTAAAATAATGGAACAGGATAAAGAGAGCGCTTTAGGCCAAATAAATAAATAAATAAATACGTTGTCCCAATTTGCCCCAAAACAACCTGCAAAAATATGTTTTCTATTACTTCTAATATATCTCCTGTTTTATTTTCATTCAATATTTCCTAGTTTTCGTTTCTTTGGATAAAGGTAACTCTTAAGTTAATAAAAGGCCCCTTTCAGAATAACTGATAAACAGTGAACATTTAGCTTTTACGTATCCCAATTTCAAATTATTTTCTTCGCGAATTCCTCTTGCGTCGTTGTTGACGCAACGCGTCTCTTTACTCATTGTTGGGCGTTGAGCGCATTCTTTGGAGTAATCCTGCGTTACTCAGTAATAGTAATTACTATACTAGTCAAGTCTCGTCACGTCGCAGTCAGTCAGTGCCTTTTATCCCTTCGGCCAGGGGCTCAACGCCGTTAGATCCCGGGGTTCCTGGCCGGTCACCCAACCACGAACCCGCGAGCGCAGGCGTATTGCTCTTCACAGTATTGTAATATTTGCTCATTCAAATTGTGTTGTGTAAGAAAACCGTGCATCCTTAGAACACGGCAGAATTAATGCAAGCGAAAACATATTGAAATCTATTTTAATCTTGTTAATCTTATTTGACTCGCATAGTATAAATGCGTTTATTATATTGTATATTTCGTAATTAAACCACTTTTCACTCTCAATTGATTCACACGTATAACATCCATGAATCTCGCACAGTATGTATTTTTTACAATCAGAGATGAAATACGAATAAGGAAATATCGAAGAGAAAATTACCAAACCGAAAACATATTTTTGGCGATATTATTATAATATTCTAATTTTTTTAAAATTGATATTTAGTTGATCATATATTTCAATTCTCTTGGGACGATTCAAAAAGCAAAAGAAGTAGTAAAAGAAGACGCATCAAGTACTTGGCGCAGTTATTAATTGACCTAAACGACATGTTTCATACATGTTTTGTTTATAAAACGAATGTATACAAGCAGGACAAAAGGGAGCTGTTTTGAAAACACTACTGGAGGAAATCGAGTCGGAAGAGAAGTATTACGTTACCTTCCCCATTCCACTTCCTCTTATTGACAACGACCTTATTGATAGTTAAGTAGAAAGCTTTGCCTCGGAAATACCTAATGTTGATATTTTTCGAAACGAACAGATAACGAGCAGTACTACGTTCACAACAACAACAACATACAAAAATCATAAATAAAGTTTGAATCATTATAACTTTGTCACACAATGTTCAACTGAAAAGAGTAGTACCGAATTCGTCATGGTGAATCACAAGGGAAACAAGAATTAAAAGCGATTCCTTTCCGTGTGTTACCATATAAAGTGCGCGCAATATACTAAATATAATTTTCGAAAAGGGGAAGGAAATCAACTCAATTGAAAAATTGTCGTTCGGTACTTTTGTAACAATTTGGTTACAACGATATGACGATAAAGAGTTCTCAATCATTTGGACGCCATCGTTGTAGTCATTATCTTTGTCGTGATTTTTCCTCCGAGCACTCTTTATTATTAGTAAAAACACACTACATCACCTGATAATCTGTACAAAGAGTATTAATTAAAAACGAAAGAGTCGCTTTTGGAGCACTTTCAAACGAACGAAAAAAAATCCTTCCCCTCAAAAAATATATTTTTGCGCAAATTGTTTTCTACGAACTATCAGATGACATGCGAATTTTTACTTGTTATGTGGAAACCTAACTTTATGAAAATACATTACTATTCTAATTCTGACGTCAATTTGAATCAAAGCGTAGCGAAATTCTTACATTTTATCGTCGAAAGGGAAACTAGGATACAAGGAAAGAAATCGGTCAAGGAAACTGCGCAGATTGCTACAGTCAAGCAACACCACACGATCGTAATTCTTCTCTTCCTCTTCTTCAATATGTTTTTGGCTTCAACGGTTGGAATAGCCCGCCCTCATCAAAAATTATTACTACTCGTAATGTGTTACAAAAAGTACAGTCAAACTCCCATTGGAAAACGACGATTATAATTCTGATATCAATGTCGATCAGGTAGGGTGAAATTATATAAGTTTAAAAAAGAAGCGAATGCGAAGGAGAAGAGTGATTGTGAGTAATGGCGAAAGGGAGCCGAGACAGGTCAAGTAGTTCGCCATACACGAGGAATAACCTCAGCCCATTCCTGTGATTTCCACTCGGTAATGATGCTGATCTTTCTCTTCAACGTGCATTTGGTTCCAGCGATTGGTAGTAGTCCAGCTTGTCAGAAAGTACATGAATTGAATATTACTCCTAAGCTCCAAAAGAAGAAAACTCCCAACGGAAAATGACGATTCTAGATTTCACGCCGAGTAGCATCCCAGCAGGGTGGACTTCTCAGATTGTAGACCGCGAGCGACGAGGGTGCACGAGAGCGACGGACCAATCGCAGCGTCCGCGAGGCGTAACCGCGCAGGGGGGGCGGGTCCTTGCAGGGGGGCCGGCGCCGGGACGGGACGGCGCTTCGGCCGGGGGGGCCCGGGGCCGGGCGCGGGGCCGCGACCCAAGCGCGGGCGCGGGGCACGGGGCGGGCGTCGCCCCACCCGCAGGAAGCAGGCGCTCTTCTCGCGCCGAGCGCTGTCGGACGAGGAGGAGCAGGAGCGGGCGGTCGCCGCGCGCCGCCACGCCCACCCCGCCGAGGACTTCGACCACGACGACGTCGATGACGACGAGGAGGACGAGGAGGAGGAGGAGGACCCGCGCGTGCGCCGCCAGGAGGCCAACGAGGCGCGCGATCTGCGCCACGCGCGCCGCGCCGCGCTCGCACTCGCGCACGGCTGGTGCACGCGCACGCACCCGCCGGCCCGACGACTGGTGACGCGGCGACGACCGCCGTAAGTCAGCCGGTGGTCGCCGTCGCCAGGCCCCCGCTGCCGCCGCCGCCGCCGCCGCCGCCGTTGAATGTCGTGTCGCTTCCGCTCGCTCTGCCGTCCCGCCGCCGCCCGCCACACGCGCTCACACGCACGCGCACTTATACAACCCGCACTCGCGCACTTTCACAACCTACCTACACGGTGTACTCTACAGAACGTCACGTGGAAAAGACCACTCCAAGACTCAACCCATAACACTGCAGATCACCAACACCAGCTGTCATTCATCCATTTGCCAATTCATTCATCCATTTGCCAATTCATTCATCCATTTGCCCATGCATTCATTCATCCCATTCATTCATCTATCCGCTCATTTATTTATTTATTCATCCGCCATTTATCCTCTCAGTCATTCAGGCATTAATCCATTCAATCACTCATCTTAGCTCATTCTTTCGTCGCCCATTCGTCACTCATCACTCACGACAGTTCACACCCGTGAGCGCGGGGGAAAATAAGTTTCCAGAGGAAAAATTGAGATTTGAAATAAATAGCCAAGAAATGTGTATTTTTTCTGAGTCATATATAAATGTATTAAGAATTTTAAAACCCCGAACGAAATATAAATCATAAATTAAAATGTATGCAAAATAAACAATGTTTCTTTAACGTCTTGAATACTACTTCATGGATCAAAATCAAATAACCTTCACTTCAGAGGTGCGTTTTAACTAGCTGTAGACGTAGTATGAATAAATATATTCTGTGCAAGTTGCATACTTTGACTCTAAGGGAGAAAATGTTGTCGGTTTTGTTGACAGTCTCAATAACGTTTTAAACACGTTTAACATTTAAGGAAAAGGTAAAAAATATAATATTTTGACACAACGAGTTTCAAATTACTAAGAGAAAGAACTACGTTAAAGACATTGGATGCTAACATAGACTAAAGAAACTGTTTGCTGTCATTTACTTTTGTTATTAATATTGCTAATTAATTTAACACGGAAGCCCGCGAAATATTAATGAAGTGAAATGACTTGGAATGTCTCTTGAACGCCTGATGTGCCAGCCCAATTGTGTACGATCACATATTTTTCAATTTATATGATCTGACCTTGGCAGTGTTTTGTTAAGGACATGCGGTGCGCTGCAAGGGCATAGGAATTCGATGCACTGTCGCGTGCCTGTGTTTCCTGCCTGTATCCAGAGAGAGGAAAGGGCAAAATAAAATTGAGGCAAACGTTTAAGAGCCAGCAAAAACTCCAGTTACCGGAACTACATTTTCGAAATATTCTATTTGTAAATTGAAACAAGTGTATGTAGGGAAGGGAAAGGGGCATTAATTAAAAATATCTTGGAATTCGAGAAATCGAGTCTCCGTGGTACTGCATTTTCAAGTTTAGTATCTTTCGGAAATTAAAGACGCAACCAAATGGTCAATTTTGAATTATAGAACGATTCTTCTTCTTATTATTATTATTAGAAAAGTCGTGCTTAGACTCTTTAGAAGATAAATTGTTTCCAAAGGCAAATCGTGTTGGTTATGTTTTAACATAATCAATTATAGTATGGCTATGTTTTAACATAACCATCCTACATTGTTACTTTATAATTCGTGGAGCAAGCCTGTTCACAAGCAGACCCAACCACGTCAATTTTCTTTGAATATACTACGTATTTCCTTGAAGGTTTGCATTAAAAATTCTGACGTGCCAATATGAACGTTTCATACATATCATATATAATATTTCTTTCTGGTCTTACTCAGGTCTCCTATTTAATGAAATACAAGAAATACTGCAGTGCATTTCAAAGAAAAAGTGGCATGTCATTATCTATATTGTAAAGGTAATTATGTAATAACAGAAAAACCTTTACTTCAGAATATACCAAAAGAATAAGTACGAATTTGAATGATGTCGAGGATGGAGTCAATAATACTTCCACCCCACACCTCTTATTTTCCATCTCTCACACTGAAGTTTTAAAAAATGGGCATAGTAAAAAGGAATCTAATATCACCCTGAAACTGAAAAATTCAGCAAACACAATCAATGAACCCCGACGAATAATTAAGAATGTTATCTAGGATAGGAAATGAGAGTTATTTTGATCAATGCTTTGTGGTAATATATGAATATCAGTTCCAAAGAATTAGTTTGTGTTGATCGGTGAGAATTTCTTGCATTGATACCTCATGATACAAGCCAATAAAAGAAACAGGCAACAAACATACCAAAGAAAAACTATTTCGATTAAACATCAGAATAAAATGCCCCACAACACCTTTGCTTTTGTGCGTTTCCAAAACAAGAAATACGAAGCATATTATTCACAGGCATGTGATGAATACAAGACACCGTAAGTTTTAGAAAATCAATATTTTTTGTTTTAAGCGGCAACCTTTGTCGATTCAAAAATTTATGTTTAAAAAGTCTATTGAATAGTCCCGAGTTAAAATATCTTATTACATTCCGTCGTTTCAGGCGTGTGACGGCAGAGCTGATTGTGTTTACTGCATGAGTACTTCTTTCTGTGAGGGTTCCGACGATTTTATTTCTCTTTCCATCAACATAATACATTTTCCGTAGTGCAAACTAATATTATTTGTGTTGATGAAAGTAAAATTCTGGACACTGTAATGTTCATTACATTATGAAAGTCGGAAGCCCTCTCGATCAAAAACTAACCTTAGGTTTCTTTACTAACCCGGCGGCGGCCTTGCACGATGTTAATGTTGAAACGTACTACTTTTATATGTTGCACGGTGATGTGCCTAGTTGGGCGCAAAATTATACAAATCCATCCACCCACCTTTGCAACTATATCTGCTGTTTCGAGGTGAAGTGACAAGTACCAGAAACGTGAAAGTCTCCAACAACAATGATTCCGTACTTTTAACTACGATGGAAGTGCTTTTAAATGTTTTTAGTATTGAGAAGAGGTAAAAATGGGTAGATTTTTGTTCCATTAAAGAGTAAATTCTAAAATTATTAGCACAGAGTCTTCGCTAAGTTAATGAGATGAGTATTCGGACAGGCAATTTTTTTTGTACGAACCCTTAAACGAATTTCAGAGTTGTCCCAATTTAGAAATTTTACTAATTCAAAAAAGAACACTCGAGACCCTGCGATTTGATCGATGTCTCAAATGTGTAGTAATTTCATTACTACCCGTACATAAGAGTACCACCATTTCGTTTTCGCGGATGGTTACTTTGGAAATGTGTATTGCTTCTACCTAAAAAAAAAGAAAATAACTCTAGGTTTAAGTTTTGCTCTACCAAACCGATAGCCTACGATGCTATACAATTTACATTTGCATATTCATTACTCGAAACCCTATATTTTGGAAAATATGAATCATTCGGAGTGGCCATTCTCGCTTACAATGTAAAATATAAGTATGATGTTTGGTAAAGGTTAATCTTTCTACCTTTTTGTGAACTTTCAAACTTTAGCTGATACATTGGTGATAGTTGTATACCAGAACTTATTTTCTAGTGATACAGAAAGTAATACATCCTATTATAATATATCGCAAGCAATATTTGAAGGTTTACGATGATGATTAAAATGGTGATTTAATTTGTTTTGCAAAACGTCAGGACGAACTAGATTTCTTTCACCTTGTGTCAATATGAAATAAAGACACCAAGAAAATTATCTGTATCAAAACTCTCCAAGAAGAAATAACCAAACGCCGATTTGTTACGTAGTTCCGAGATCAGGTTAGAAGCATTTCTGAGTTCATGTTCAGGTGTAGAGTATTGTGAAATCTAGTGAAATCAATTCTGAAGAGTCTTTAAAAATTAATTGAAACATACCATTAAAAATTCTTCTTCCTAAAAATGTGCATTTTAACAGAACATTCAAAGAAAAAGTTACGGACAAATCTCCAAATCAATGTCTATCCACGAAAATGTTACAGAATTGAATGACTTAATAATGAAGCGAATGGAAAATTATTAACCATTTAATTTGTAACAATATCATTCCATTAAGACCAAATCAGTCAACCATTTTGGAGCAGAAAACAAAATGATGTAGGTGCATGACCAATTAGATCAATATTTTTATAGAAACGACTTCGCTTGTCCAGCAGCAAACGAGAAATGACGATGCCCCTTTAGCTAATAATTTGTTTTTCCTTTAAAAGAAATGGTGTTCTTGGCTTCCAAGAGGAGGCTAGAGAATTGAAAAACAGTATGTGACGGAATTTTGCTTAATGATAGAATACTAAATATGTGTTAATATGCAAGAATACTAGCGCACAATTGCTACATGTTTTCTTAAAATATTCTTTAAAAGATTCAGAGAACTTCCAGTGATATTAATTTATATTTACAAATCATTCGTGATGATTCAAAATATTTACAAGTTTTCTATTTATGAAAAGGTCAATGATTTGGAAAACTAGGTCAGCTATTATGGAGGACGCTTTTCTGACATATGGCTAATTGATCTGTGAAATATGTTGCTTAAAATAATAACATGATATGCCAGCTTCTCACAAAAATCTGCCCCAAGCAGTTTCTCAAACCGTTGTCTCCTTTCATTGGATCAATATTGGCTCCAGTGGTTTATATTTTTCTAGTTTTCACAGCACAATTATTTGTGTGATGTCATTATATGCTTCACGATTGCTGACTTTGTTCTCCAAGTCATTGACCTTGTTATAACATGGAAAGGTTGTAAATATTTTGAGTTGCCACAAAGCATTTGTAAATAAAGATTTATATGAGCTGATAGACGTTTTCTCGTAGTCATAACGATAGCAAAAAAAAAAAATTTTAAAAACCAAAAATTTTGATAATATATCATGTCAATTCAAATACAATTTCATGTCAAAAAGTTGTTTAAATGAGTCCAAATCTTTAAAATCATTGAAATACAAATGAAGGTCTCAGTAGAACAAGGGGCTATCTCCCAATTTTTGTGAAATTGAGTTATTAGAATTATACAAAATTTCCAATGTTATTATTTTAGAGCAATATGTGATTTCAATCCAGTATGAATTTATATGTAAGTGTAGTGTGTTTAAAAGTTTAAAAATATTATTAGCTGTATGACGGAAGTCTAGGTGAAACCCTCATTATCTCATAACTATGCCAATGTGAGATAGTCCCTTGTTCTATTGAGCCTTCAGTTCTAAATTCATACGCCGTCAGATATTCGTATCTTCTTCCTAAATATTAAATTCTTCATTCCATTTTTTATAAAATAAACTGAAGATTTAATATTTTATAAGTTTATAAAGTACTGGTGTATGGGTTAATGAGTTTCGCTTTCTTTTTCGTATCGGTGTGAAGGGGGGGTGGAGTATCTTTCTGAAATTACGTAGGGCGCACTCTGTGAAGAGGGCGGGAGGCGCGCGTTACATCACCGGAGATCCACACGTAGGCGGCCGCGGCCGGCAGCGGCGAAGGCGCGGGCGGGCGCAGGTTGAAGTGGGGCGCGGCCACGGAACTCGATCCACCCGGAACCCGGAAGCCGCCCGCGGCCCCCCCGCCCGCTCCCCCGCCGCGCCGTGGGGCCCGCACCCTCCCCGCGCCACCGCGCCGATCCACCGCCTCGCCGCCGCTTCGCGCCACCCCGCCCCGCCCGTCAAGACTCACGCCGTCCCGCCCCGCCCACGCCGCCCCACCCCGCTCCGCCCCGCCTCGATCAGCTCCGCCCCGCCATATCCCGGCCCGTCCCGCCCCGCGTCCTCCCCCTCTGCGCCGCCCGTCCCGCCCCCGCCGACCCACTCTGCACACGACGCTCTGCCTCGTCCCATTCCGCCCCGCTTCGTCCCTCTCCGCTCCCTCTCCCCACTCTGCCCCGCTCCATTCCACCCCGCCACATCCCGCCCGCTCCGCCCCGCCCCGCCCCCTTTCCTCCCCATCGCTCCGCCCCCCCCCCCGCCGGCCCCGCCTGCTCAGCCCCACCCCGTTCCACCTCGTCCCATTCCGCTCCGCCCCCCATTCCACCGCCCGCCCGTTCCCCTTTCCTCTCCCATCGCTGCGGTCGCCCCAGCCGTCCCACCACGCGCGGCCCGTCCTGGTCTGCTCCGCCCCGCCCCCGGCGCCCCGATCGCGCAGCAGCCCAGCCGCCTCCCCTGTCGCGAACCCGCTCCTCCCGCCCCTTCCCCTCCCTGCCCTGCAGCCGGCCTCCGCCCCTCTCCAGCTGGTCCAGCGCTGCCGCCCCGCCGCCCGGCCCCGGAAGCTGCCCCGACCTCGCGTCCCCATTACTACTTCCCCCTCCTGTGCGTAGGACTACCTCGCTGCGTATTAGAGATCTGAGCACCGCCTCATGGCGGGGAGACACCGATGCGCGAACGTGCAATGGATAACACAAGGAAGGTTTTACAAACATTTCAATAAAATATTTATAACTTTAGTAACCGAAATATTCATCGTAATTGTTAGGGCCGCACTAAATAACGTAGTGTGCGGCAGCAATGCGGAGCTATGATATTACGGTAGAATCTCGTGAAAGGCTTAGGTGTCTCCAGCTTGTGAATGTGATCTCCAAGAGAAACGCAAACCACCTGACGTATCCCATATAATCATTTAAACCATCATCGCATTTTATCTTAATTACGCGGTAAAGACAAATATACCGTTTCGGTACCTGAGTGCGAGCATTTCGAGAGGATTAAAATACACATTAAAAAACGCATTAGAGAAAATAATGAAACAATTCTTCAAAACGTATAAAATAGTGCCGTCTGGTGTATATATATATTATATATATATATATATATATATATATATATATATATATATATATATATATATATATATATATATATATATATATATATATAGAGAGAGAGAGAGAGAGAGAGAGAGAGATGACTCAGGCGAGGAATGCACGTACGAGTATGTGGAGATTCCTACAACGTTTCCTTTCTTGTGCCAGTTGCAAGAGTCTACTCCGATTCTTTTCCCCAGCTGCGTGGTCCGCTCCGACGGACTCCCCGCTCCGACGGACTCCCCGCTCCGACGGACTCCCCGCTCCGACGGACTCCCCGCTCCGACGGACTCCCCGCTCCGACGGACTCCCCGCTCCGACGGACTCCCGCTCCGACGGACTCCCCGGTCCGACGGACTCTCCGCTCCGACGGACTCCCGCTCCGACGGACTCCCCGCTCCGACGGACTCCCCGCTCCGACGGACTCCCCGCTCCGACGGACTCCCCGCTCCGACGGACTCCCCGCTCCGACGGACTCCCCGCCCGGCGTCCTCAACGCCCTCGTAACACGCGATCGCTTTACTCCCTAACCGTCGTCCTCACGGCCGCTCCACAGTAGCCCGCGGACGGGAACGGCAACACGAAGACGAGGATAGAACGGGAACGCGAGGTACGTGCGCTTCAGGATAAAAAAAACGCCAACAGGAAGAGAAATAGCGCTATGCGTCTGCAGCAGGGGGAAAAAGAGAACTTTACGAAACAGTTACCGAAACCAAAGCACTTCTTACCACTCTAGTCTGTTCACTCTTTGCATTGCCATCTGTTTCAGTGTGCTGCTATGAGCAATGACTACTTTAACGAAATCATGAGAATGTTTACAAGCAGAAACTACTACGACCTTATGGATAATACAAATAACAAAAATTGTATCAATGAACAAGCAACTTTAAGGAAATATAACAACACAACATAACAAAACAACACAACACAACACAACAAAACAAGTACTTTAAGGAAACATAAAAAGTTTTTGGGGAATTTTAATTGTAAGAATTAATATGAATAGAAAAACAATGTAAGTATAATTACTAAAAAGAACAAAAACAAGTTAGCAATGACTAACAAATCCCGACCCAAACCATAACCTCGCAAATCCACGCTCTAACCTCAATATCGCACTACACTCTCAATTCCGCTCAAGACCAATGCCGCGTACAGGTTGCCCGCTCGATTAACAGGAAAGCCTCGCCTTTCATTGGTCGAGAGGCTTCCCGTTCCGGGGCCAAGATAAACGTTGACCATCCTTCCCGTTCCCGTCGTGATGCGAAGGCCGCCTGAGAAGTCCGTTTTTCAACTTTCTTTACGTTCCTGTTCGCGGGCTATTGTGGAGCGGCCTTTACCCCAACTCTCGTCGTAGCCTCTGCATCCTCGTCCCCGACCGCTCGCTCCTCTCGCTGCTCGGTCGCCCCCTCCCGCGCCTTCGCTGCACCACCTGACCACTGACCACTGACCACTGCCCGCGAGTCCCACTGCCCCCGACCGGATGCCTGTGGCGTAAGCGCCCCGGCAGTCACGTTCTACTTCGGGGCCACTGCTGCCATTATTGCTCTTGAGCTGTTTGATTAACAATAAGACGCGGCAGGTTTTAATTACTATTAATCTTATCTCGCATTTCATCTTCTGTCAAACTTCCGTTTTCAAACAGGAAATTTTCTATAACGTCATATTGATTACAAAAAAAATATTTTTAAAAAAATGACAAAATTCTTCTCATTTTGGTTACGTTAATTTTTGTCTATCCAAATAATAATTTAATGTTTTATGTGATAAATTAATCAGTTTTTGATTTAGTTCATATTTTTTTTTTAATGTAATAGTTTGCATTTATTGCATAAATTACGTACATCATATTTTCAGTTTTATACTTGGAGTTTTGAAATATAGATGAAAGCTCTATACCGGCATAATAAATTTGTTTGTGAAAATTATTTCGGTTAATTCACTCCAGGTTAAATTCCACAATACTTCTGCTACTTTCAGTAACACCAATAAGACTATGTGGAAAGTTTCTACTTTATCAAGATGAAAATTTCAACACTGATCCAGTATTTTATATGAGACGGTGCAACTAATTGTAACTTTTCTTTTATCAGGAGGTTAAGTGAGCAATAAAAGTATAGCAGGATCAACAATCTGATTGAAAGATGGAAGCACTTTTGAAATAGTTGCCTTGTTCTTCCACTGTGATGTTCCTTTCATACATTTTTGAACCTTCAAATCTGAGTTGCCATAATATTGCCGAAGGAAAGCAATCGAAAAAAAAGGGAAGCCAGACTTAATTTCGGACAAGTGCAGTGTTGCAACATGCGACGGCATCATGAATAGGTTCATTTCGCCTCCAATAAGGCACTATTCTCGCCCACAATCTCCTCCGCCCATTGCCGAACACATTTGGGGATCATCTCCGGTTCTGCACCACTTGGTAATGATTAGTTTTGATTAAAACACCCAGAAAGTTAATTTTTGTTCAACAACAGATGTAGGTGATTCCGCGCTCCTAACTGAAGCGCGATTTTTTGGCAATTCAATATCAATGAGTAAGTGACTATTCAGGACCACTATAGGCAGGTCCGGATCAAGGGGTGGGGGACTGGGAAGAGTGTTTTCTTCTTGAACCTAGAAAAAATGAGCACTTCCCTTTTAATAAATAATAAATAACCAAATAATCTATATATCTAAATAATAACCAAATAAATGAATAAGTTTTGTAATGTATTATACAATACATTACATTATGTATGTAACATAATGTTATTTGAATGCATGCAGATTACAAGTGATAATTTACAGCAACTGCAAGTGGGAATTTTTCATAAAAAATATATTTATTCTCTCTGAGCCTCCTTCCCTCTTAGGTAATTATTCTTAAATAAAACGGATTGTTAGTCATTTCTTATTCTATAATTGTCAATTTCTGGCCACCTGTTAAGAATTACCATGGTGTATGTCCTTTGTGCCAATCTAATGTATCTACCACTTACATAATTTGTTCGGGTTAAATGTTCAATTCAGTCATTTCATTGTTTGCCCGGAATGTGTCACGGATCGTTAGTTACACTATGTATTGTATTTTGAAAATCCAACAGAACTGTTGTCACGTACCGGAAACAGATTTCTGTAATAGAAGGAGAGGCGCGGAACATTGCGATTTCCGGCCCTTGGACAAAGCAGGCGACAGCCCTTTGAATATGCACGTTCTCGATAACTTAATGGGCCTATAATACAGATGAATGCATGATTTCGTGCTTCCGCCTGTTCAAATGAGCGAGCAAATGAGTATCGATCTTTGGCAGCGGAAGAAAGATGTTGTCCTTCAGATGAACCCATTATTCCATGCGATTTCTACTCCATATTATAATTCGACATCAACTCGAAGCAATTAAAGGAGCGATTGAAGAAATGAGTACAGTTTGTACTGTCATAGTATTTAAGTCGAGATAGCCCCCCCCCACACACACACACACACACACACAAAGAAACACTCAGTCAGTGATGTTTTGCAATTTGGAATGGACTGTTACGGTTTTTGTATTGGAAAGTTCTTCCTGGCACGCACTTACCATGCTCATTGGCCTTTCCTAAAACAAAATATAAAAAAATTATAATAGTGTTATTTTATGAAAGACATTTCGTTAATATTGACATCATTTTTAAAAAACGGCAGCAAAGAGCTAAACTATTTATGTCAGAATGAATGGAAACTTTAACGGAAAACAAGTACGCGTTAAAAATTTTTACGTACTGTCTAGTAAACACCTTGGGTTCGCTGGTGTCTTGCATCTACATCACGAGAGCTAGTACTACAATTCATTCTAATTGTTAAAACCGAATAATCAAATTCATAATTTCCGAAGTTGCAAATTTTTGCAATCCCTAATTTCTTAACTCATACAATAGTACTTAAGTAACTCCGATGCGTCACCGTTTTCATTGCGGCATGAGAAATTAGATGATCTACATAGTACATCAAATTAACGACCCTTGATACTGTATTCATGAAAATATACCGTAATTAACAGCGGGACCTCGATAATTCGTACAATTTTATAAATGGAATTTTTCATTCGCATTCCCAATACACACATTTGATAATTTACGTGTGTAAGTGTAATGAAATAATTTAAATGCCGGTAGTACAAACCTAATTTCCAGACCTGCCGCTTATATTTGAAGGTGCGTATTTTCTATGCTCGGTGATCAAAACAGAGAAGCGTTAACGGGCGTTATTAGCTTATCGTGGTCTGGTAGTGTTAAGAGTATAGTGTTATGTCATTTTCTGCGCTGCGTTATGTCATTTTCAAAATATTTAGGAGCGAGTGCGACTCGCTGTCAAATTCTCAGGCTTTCGTTCCAGCGCAGTACCCAACCCACTAATTCTCGGTCAAAGACCTCTCCGAAGACGAGGAAAAAGAAGAATGCTCCCACATACTTTAACACAAAAGTTTTTAAATAGTGACCTTCAACTACGTTCCTTGCGTACTTCCATACTTTGTTTAATTGATTGATTTTTTCGTGTTTCCGAGTGCATCAATGACTTTGGTCATTAGTCCCGTTAGTGTAGTGCATGTTTTTTTTTGGGATATGGCGGTGATCTTCCCCCTCTGGATGGTGAGATCCGGCACCGACCTACCGTCGGCTAGCGAGGTTTTCCCCTAACCAGGAATCTCCAAGCAGCGAAGCACCGCCCCAGCCGGGACAAGATCTAAGCTCCCGACCGGTCTCCCGGAATGTGTGGTAGTGCAGTGCATGTTAATGTAAGTGTGTGTATGTAAGGGGAAAGGATAGGACAAGGAAGAGGATGGATAGATCGCGTGCGGTCCATCGCCCGTTTTGTAGGGTACTGCTCCGGCATTCGCCTGGTGTTGATCGGAGAAACCACGGAAAACTACCGATCAGAGCAGCCGGCCGCTAGAATTCTCCTCCAGACAGCGACTGAAATCGACCTAGCTGAATAGCTAGTGTCGAAAATCCTGCCGCCGTGGGGAGTGGGAACCTAGGACCTCCCGGTCAGAGGCGCTGCAGTGACATCAGTTGATGACTGAGCTACCGCTCCCGGTGAGACTGACTGGAGAAAGAATGAAGGGGCAGAGGGGCTGGGTAGGAGTCGCGGCACGGGAGTCAAGGGAAGGGGGAGAACACCCAGGAAATCTGCCGCAAACCTGCTTCGTCCGCCACAAATTCCACCCGGAATGCCGGGGCGCGGCGGCGGGGGGCGGGGCAGGGTGGCGGGGCGCCGCCGCGCAACGGCGTGAGAGCGCGGCGTGAGCGCGAACTGATGACGTAACAGGTTTTGTGCGGCGCGAGCAGCCACGCGCGCGCTCGGGGTGTGGGAACAGCAGCCTCCGCCGCCGCGCGCGCCGCCCTGACGTCACCGATGCCGCTGCAAGTTCCTCTCTCCACGCGTTGCGTGTTTATTGTGCCGTCTCGAGCGTTTGCGGCTCCGCGCTTCCAGCTTACCCATCGTTCTGCCGTTTCGCGGTTTAGTAGTGGCATGTCTCTTAACACCGCAAATACATCTACGCTCTTTATCGGTAGTGTTAATGGTTACTCGGTGGACAACCGGGAGCGGTGGCTCAGTACATCAATGGATGTCACTGCATATCCTCTGACTGGGAGGTTCTAGGTTCGAGTCCCGATGTCGCCTGGATTTTCGACACTAGCTATTCAGCTAGGTCGAGTTCAGTCGCTGTATGGAGAATGCTAGCGGCCGGCTGCTCTGATCGGCAGTTTTTCGTGGTTTGAAATGGTCTTTATCCTTTACTAGCAAATTACGTGCCGTTCCCCGAGCTTTCTTCAAATCCAATCCTTGTTAAAGGGGAAAAAGATAAATTTTATACCAACCGCGGTGTTTAATATTATTATTGTTTAATGTAATTGGGTCAATTTTTTGAAGTGCTGTAATTTTCTTTCGTTTTATTTTACAGTACACTGTTATTAGATTAAAATCTAACGCACTGCTACCAGCCTGTAGCGAATCTATTAGGTACCAGCTCTGTTGCATCGCTACTGACTTCCGTCAGAATATATTAGGAACAAATCTGCTCTTAGCTTACAGGCGAAAAATTATGATCGTGATGCATATACCAACATATTTTAATTATTTATTTTCCGCAATTGTGTTGTGTTAATCTTTACCAAACTTTGCAAGGATATTGCGACAATTCTCAAGAGAAGCCTAAAATTCTAAAGAGTAAAAATTTCGTGTCTATTCATACAGTACTTTTTGTAATATTGTCGTCGGTTACATGTCGTTCAATTTACTTTAATTAGTATATTTTATGCCTCGTTCCCTTAATGACCGAATTATCTAAATTAAACTTAAAATATTTTGAAATGACTTTTCGTTCTGAAAGTTAAGACTCCACTCAGCTGTATCTTCTCGGCCTAATAGTGATATGACTGTATGATACTATATGTAACGGAATTTGCATGAAGTCGCGAGCCTGCAACTGAAACCTTGTAGAACACGAGCTTGTAGGTTCGAATCCCGACGATGGCGAATTTTCGGTACCAGTTATTTAGCTGGGGACGACAGTAGTGGAATTGAGAATTCTAGGGTTCTGCTACATTGATCAACCGCTTTCGTGGTCCGATCAGTTCTAAGCAGACGACGGTGCAGTTCGTTGAAGAAAGGGCGACAAACAGCGGGAGTTGCTTCCTTCTCCATTCGGTTCTCCATACCCTTCATTAAGGCCCTTTTTACATGGTCCAGTTTCCGGGCAAACTCTCTAACAAAAATTACAGTAACTTCAAAATCTCAAAGTAGACGTACACAAAGTCGAAAGTTGTGTTTACACGGTCTGCAAGTTTCCTGTATAAGTTGATACAAGGCGCCGCCAGGGGCTCTGCCGGCACTCTAATTATACCGTTCGAACAGAGAACATGCATAGGTGTACATTCATTCGCGGCTCACGTGAACAAAATAAACTCGCCAGAATAGCCGAGAACTCAAATTCGCCACCCCACTACACAAAATCTCTCAAATCACACCTAACCTAACCACAAGATCTATATATTAATACGTGAAGAGAAAACGTTAGACCCCTTTTTTAGCAGTTTGCGTGCACGGAGGAGTGCAAAATTTTGTATAGTTAAAGTTTTTATGGAGAAGGAGTGCATAAAGCTAAAATTTATATATAATAGTGTTACAAATATATGAAATAAAATAAAATATATACTATAAAGATATAGCATACAGATGCATCCCGCAACATCCTACAGCAATCAACTACTTTAAGCTTTAAAGGCAGATTTTCGTTTCACACAGGAACACAAATTTTGTTCTGAATTATCTAATCCACCAACAGATTTATTTTTAGACGTTTTATTCCAAGCTTCGCGTTGAAGAGAAAGATACTTCACTCCATATTTGCGTTTGTGTAGGTGAAAAGCATGCTATTAATAATTGTAATAATAATTTTAGCACGTGTACTATATACGTTTCTACAAACGTTTGTAATGATGCCATTTTTTCACTTAAATTACGCAAAAACATCTGCCTACTGAAGACAGTATATTTGGCTTCTGAAGGGCTTTCTTGTTGACGGTGAAGGTCACGATACGAGTTTCCTTTGCATCTCAGCCACCCGTGAGAAAGAAGCCCAATCATCCCTCAGTTCGTGCACCACTCATGTTAATTCAAAATCATATATTAAGTAATACAAAAATTTAGATCTTATACGTTCAAAACTCTTTTAAAATTTTAAATTAAGAATGAAAAGGAAAAATTAGAGTATTTCAATATCATTTCACGTGCACAAACGTGCAAACTTTTCGCACAGGTTCAGCTAGTTGAAGTGAATGGACGATTTTTGCCGTTAACAAATCAGTTAGTGAATGATTATGCTTCTAGAGGCGCTTGAGTCAATTTTTTTAGCTTTCTGAATGGAGAGAGAGAAAAAACAACAACAAAGGAACATGCTCAAAAGTTTTCATGCGGACGAAACTGCTCGCTTTCTGAGTCCAATCTGCAAGAAAACTGTACCGTGTAAAACGGCATTCAGGGTCAGGCAATAGGCTGTTGCCGCCATTTTAAAAAAGAATTGGCGTTGGAGCGCCTTTCGTGAATATGGGTTTTCAGTACTCGCTTAAACCAGATCTCCAATACTTGAAACTTAACATCAACATATCAAACGTGTACAAGATAAATGACGTGTCTCCACTTTTTTTCCTTGTTAACTTTTAACATGTGAAAACTTGACATGTTGGGTGTTTTACAGCAAGGATAGAAAAAAATGTTAAGTGAACCTTTCGTTCGAGCGATGTGGGATAAACTTTGGGCAAAATCATGAATTTGCATGGCAAGAGTTGTACCAAGCTGTACTTCCGATGACGATTTTTGGTACCCTAGATTTAAATGGTGAAAAAGATATAAATGATGCGCTCAAATTTATGAGACATGAAACGAGTATAGGTGTAGAGAAAAAATGCTATCCCCTCCAGGAGGTAGTGTAATAATAAACTGCTTCTGAAAAGTAGATGAATAGAAATAGTTCCAACGTTATCGCCAATTAGTCTGTAACTACAGAAAATATAAAAATAACACAAAGTTTATACACCGGGAGAGATAGCTTAAGGCATCAACTGATGTCAGTGCAGTCCCTCCGACCGGAAGGTCCTACGTTCGAGTCCCGATAGTGACAGGATTTTGGACACCAGCTTGTCAGCTAGGTCGAATTCAATCGCTGTTTAGAGAAGAATTCTAGCGGCCGGCTGCTCTGATCGGTATTTTTCTGTAGTTTCTCGAATCAACACCAAGCGAATGCCGGAGAACAATACTAGCAAACGGGTCACGGACCGCGCGCAATCTTTCCTACCTCTTCCTTGCCCTATCCTCACACCTTACACACACACTTATACTAACATGCACTATCAAATATGCCGGGGGAAGGCGGTGCCCCGCTGGCGGGAGATACCTGGGAAGGGAGAACCCGCTAGGCGACGGTAGTTCGCGAATAAGTGGAAAAGACCATCGCCACCTTCCGAGCAAAATCACGCACTACACGTACGGGACTGATGACCATAGTTGTTGATCTGGGCTGTCTGGGTGACGCCGCGTCGAAGGCTGGGGTGCAGACATTTCGACCGACATATCGCGGTCCTCTTCAGGTCCTGAAGAGGACCGCGATATAGTCGTCGCGTCGGCACCACCTTCGACGCGGCGACAACCCAGATCATGACTCTGGACGCGGAAGCCTACGATACGACCATAGCTGTTGACGCGCCCGGAATCTCTAACAATCAATCAATCAAACTTTATATTATATAAATATTCAATGTGTACACATTTGACATTAAACGTACTGATACTAATAATAATTGCTCGTGGAGACGCAGCTTTAGAATGGGAGGAGAAATAGCGGCCACGTGCGCGCCAGGGTCGGCAAACGCGACGCTGGTGATAAGGTTCCGCTGCGCTTGCACGGAGCAAGGCTGTCCCCCGGAGGGCAGCCCAGGCAGGGCACGGCACCGTCGGGGCCTCCACCGCGCCCAGAACCCAACGGAAGACAAGCACAAGCTGGAAATTTAAATACCAACATTACGAAAAATTGTTCACGATGCTTTCGTCATGCTACGATGCTTATGAGTTTTCGATGCTTACATATTTTAAATAGGGAGCATAAAGGCATACTTTCAGTTTGTAAAAAAATACGTTCGTAACTGTTTTATGAAAAAGGAAGTAACATTTTTATGAAACAATTACAAAAAGTACAACGTAAAAATTCGATTCAATATCTCAGGGACTGATTTGGGTTCAAATGTATCCCTTTTTTAGGAACAAATTGTTTCCCCCAATGAGTAAGACAGTTTCGAAATTTGAATTTTGATTGAAAAAAAATCAACAAATAAAAACTTAATTCTATTTATTTTCATTAATTTTATCTTTATTGCGATATGATTTATGTCGTATTACGCAGTTTCTTTTGAAAATTCAAATAAAAAATATCTCTGGGCCAAAAATAACGTTCGTACACTTTCGTTGACTATGCTTTTATAGGGTATTGTATTTAATTTTTGTATTCCAAACGATATCATAAACGACGCATGTTTAAGAACACATATTCATTTCGTCGAGGGACAAGGAAAGTTATACATTCCAAACATGCTCGTTTTTTAATTCAATCATGACATATCATTTCAAAATAACTTATATAAAATAAAATACAACAAAATAAAACATAAAATATTACTAATATTTTGTTATATTATTTCATATAGACAGTTCACCAGCAGCCGGTAATATAATAAAACACTATTTTGACAGCAAGAAACAGCCCACTCATGTTAAAACAAATATCTTGCAAAATGATATTCGTAGATGTTCTTTTGTAAAGTGTAATTTTTGAGGAGTTTTCTAGCGCACTCATGATATTCCTCTGTAGGCGGGATACAAAACGAAACGCAATGGACATGATATAGTCCGCAAGTCTCAGAGCAAATCGCATTCTTCAAACGTTGCGGCCGGTGCGGGGGGAGCGGGGAGATGATGACGCGTCGTCTGGGAATTCTGGCGCCGGCGCGGGTAGTTCGTATGGCGCGCGGTGAGGGCGGTGGAGGCGGTGATGGCGTTAGCGGCGGCTGGTACGGCAGGGTGAGGTGGGGGGTGGCGGGGTTGTGGCGGTGAAGGTGGTGGTGGCGATGGCGGTGGCGGATGTGGTGCGGGTGGTGGCCGTTGCCTTTGGCCCGAGGCTGGATTCCGTGCGATTAGCAGAGAATACTCAGAAGCCAGCACCACGCCAATGAAATCGCGGAAGGAGGAGTGGCCGTTGTTTCACCGAAAGAAGGGACCATTTCAAAGGAGACGATTTCTGTATTTCCAATTAAAAGTGGAAAATCTGTGGAGATTTAATTAAAGTAATCATTTATATTGAATTTGAATATTTGCTCTCAAATGCCACTTGCGGTTAAAAACTTCAAAAAATCCTAGATTGATCTGATCTGATTCAGTTAAGAGTTCACACACCAGAAATGCTGATCTCTACAAATTCGTATTTGAATTGATAACCTCTTAATTGTGATACAACGCTGCAATAAAGATATCGCAGTCATGTAAACTGAGCGGAATGGTCAATTTTAAACTAATGTGAAATTTACGTTTTAATACAGGAGATTTTGTTACGCTGCGAGATAGACGCAGTTAATAAATGGAAGCGATTTCAGTCACAAAATGTAAAATTTGTAAAAATTGATCATTGAAACCTGCGAGTTCTACTAGTTGCAGAAGCGAAAGCATGGGATATATTTTGTCTCGTATTATTAACCCTTCAATATCTCTCATTGTGTATCAAATCCAATGTTTCAGAATGGAAAAAAAGTGTCCTTCGTAGCAAAATAATGGATATATGCAGCAAAAATTGCAGAACAGCAATATTAATCAAGTCCATAGTATTAAAATCTTTTCAGACGCTAGAAAAATGTATTGATATTTTTTTAAACATTTGTTGCGTCTTTCTCTGCACGCAACGCGTCTCCTAACACCTTTTTTTTGTGTTGAGCGCTGTCTGGAGTAAACCTCCGTTACTTTAGATATTTATTCTTATTATGGAGTTATCCTCAGTTAATGTGTATATAATGTCTGTAGTCTTAGTAGTCGTTTGTCAAGAGGACCGCCAGGTAGCATCTCCACGTACGCGCCTCTCTCTTACGCGCTTCTGTGTCACAACCCAGCGGCCAGAATTGGGGAAGAATTAGGACGGGTAGGGTTTAGGACACTTTACAGGGGTTGGACTAGCCCCTGTGAAGCAGCCAAACTCGTTTTGTCGGAACATATTTCACATGAGATTGTCCGGGAATCGAACTCGGACCTCCTTGGTGAAAGGTGAGCGACTTCGCTCTGACATACAATTCAAAATTATTACCTAAATTATATTTTCGACGACCGAATATTGGTTAGTTTCATTAACTTAGTTTCAAATCCAAGAAAGTCACGAAGTCAGAAATCTCTAATATTAGTATTTGTACTCCATCTCGTACTCCAGAATCGTTTTAGTTCCCATTTAAGTTGTAGGGAGTATCGAAAATATTTAGAGGACACAACGTGTGTAATTACCCTATCTCCCCATTTAGGCAGCGAACAAAGTTTTACTTCATTGAATTCCTGACGATTACTGGAAGATATTTTTCCCTGTCAATTAAGTCCTTCCTGTAAACAGATCATTGATTGATACCTTCCTGCTTGATGGAGATTCTACTGAGCTGTGGTGGATTGAATTCAATATCACTTTTCCTTCGAAGCAGCATTTACTACATATATAAGTTGTTGGAATACTCTACGAAAGGTGGCGGTTCTCGTAGTATGTGTTCTTTCTTTTTCTTATAATTGTTACATATGTAATCAAAAGCCGAAAGTGAGTTACATGACAATCACTTCGGTAGTATTTCAAAGGTAAATGTTGTGTTAATGTTGTTTTGTGTAAAACTGTTGTTCACATTTTATTTTAAAGAAATTTTTTTTTAATTTTTTTTTTAATTGTTGTTTTTTTTTTCATTTTTTTGTATTTTAAATCTATTTTTGCAAATGTGAAAACATTTTTCCAATTTTTTGTAAAATATTAAATGAAATTTCACTGTAATGAATCAAGGCAGTCCAGAAATGCTATTCTGAGGAGACATTAAAATTTGTTATTTTTGATGCAAAATGGAATCTTTAGAGGGACTTCATGTATCCTGCATCAGTACTGAGAAATTGCATCATTTCACTGTGTGAGTGTGAAACTTCAGATGAAGGAAGAAACACTTCTGAATCGGTTGCTTAGATACAGCTTCCGCTGTAGGATTTTAGTTGCAATAAAAAAATTACATTACTACTAATGAATCTAGAGGGTGATTTAAATTTCCCTCCGGACCTCACAGTTAATACATTCTCTTAGAGATGTCATATAGCCGCTACGAACGAGACGACGTGCCAAAGTATCGTACCAAAGCTATCACTCAGGAGAAATAACATAAATGACGCACTTCGCGCTATGACTTCGTGACACTGTTTCATAATTCCGTTCACATTTATTTTTTATTTATTTGTTTTACGTCAAAAATAGTTAAAACTATGTGTGACGTGCTATGGGGAGAAGTGAAATCTGTACACGTTTTCAACATTCTGTGATCCCATTCCTAAGCCATATACTAATTGAATTGTGAATACAGAAGGAAATGAGCGTTTTCTGCAAGGATTGTTAACAGAAGTATTCGTTCCGATATAATGAAATCTATTTTCAAGGGTAAATCAGCAATGAATTTGGGCTCTTATCCCTCATCTTGTTCTTCGTCAAAGAGTCAAGTTCGTCTTAATACTTCCTGCCGCGACAACATGGAGAACGATAAATTTGAATAACTATACTATTTCCCCACTGAATTCGTGATCGAATTTTTGAACGCTTGGCGATGAAGTGTCACACGTTCAACCTAACGCATACATTATCATACGAAAATGAAATTTCGGTATGTTCATGTGAACTATACATTATCTCGTACGTCAGTGTTATAAGCTTTCGACTCTTCATTTCGCCAATTTAAACTTTCCTTGATGATCTCAAAACGACGGCGATTTTCAAATTTCTTTTTGACTTTTGCAGAAAATGCATCATCATACATAACAGAAGCTCCACCTCGCGGATGAGAGAAATTTTTCATCATCCTGTACGCTATAAAACCAACTGGAAGTCTGGATCAATTATATCTATTTAACAAGTGTCTCTTTCGAAGTACACATTTATTGGTATTTTACAACATTAAATAGACATTGAAGTCTGAATTGCAATCTTGTTTTAAATAATCCCCATTGTGTGGAGTTATTTTTACGTTACCGTAAGGAATGGCTACGATCTTTACCTTGCTATACGAGTCATAATCTATTCAAGGATGGGGTACGGATTCATTGTGTTGTGGGCACTGCACTGTTGGGTGTTCTTAGAAAGGCATTCTGAGAATGGTCATTGTGTTAGTGTCAGGCATTGTGGCAATGTATACTGGCTAAAAGTCCCAATGAAGCTCGAATGACATATCAAATTTCAATGAAAAGGACATCAATATAATAAAACTGTACAAATCGATTCGAGAAGCACATTGCAATTGCTTTGAATTGATATAGGTGTGCCAGAAAATCAAAAACAATTATAAGAGAGAACCAGTGAAATATTTTGTGGACATGTATAACATTATTTGTTAGTTCTATAATCTTTGCGTACCTGCAATTAAAGTATTTTTACGTAAATTTCATAAAACAAATGATCCCTGTTTCTTCTGATCTGGCGTCTCTGCCTCTTTATTGGAGATTTTTTCAGTTAATTTTTGCTTTGTCTTACAGAATATTAGAATATATCTTGAAGGCAAATCAAGAATATACCTTTCTCAGTTTCAAAAATTGGCAGATTATGTGAAAATTAAGAAAATGGAATTCTAAACACTTTGATATAGTGTTGCTTATGGCTAAAAATAGATTGAAATATATTTAAAATATTGGGATTGTGAATATTTGTAACTAAACCTTGGAAGATGAAGTAGTATTAACTATTTTTAACATTTTTTTATTTTGATGGTATTAGGATTTTCACCCAAGTGTTTTTAATATGTTTGCGAAAAGTTTTTGTAAAGCGTGAACTAATAGAAGTTTGTGCACTGTTCACTTAAAATAATGAGTGAATTTACATGCAAACATGAATCTACACAGCAAACATACTTATATTCGGTCATTTAATAATAAAATTTTATCTCATTCCATGGCCATAGCTGAAACTATTAAACACTTTGCAAATAGAATGGAACATCAATGTTTTAATATTAAATGGAAAAAAGAAAAAAATCAGTGAACTAATGTTTCAGCATGGCTCGTTTAGAGTGGCTGAATTTAGAATAAGGATATGTAAAGGGAAAATCAAGTACATTCTAATTATTGAGGATTCAAGTTTTCCGAAGTTCGAGTTGCAGAGTTTCTATTTTATTACCATTTTCAACAATATCACTGCCCTCTTTGGTTATGAGATTGACTCAGATTGACGCTGAGCCCAGTTGACGACGTGGAGTTTGACGTAGCAAAAAGGGCAAGTAGTAAAAAGTGGCGGTGATTTTGTGATGTTTGCACCAGTTCAAAATATAAATATCCTCAAAATAATTATTAATAGATGCTTTTATCGTTACTTATAATGAGATAAGGTCTTATTTTCCTGGAGAAATAAAAAACAAATAAAGGTTCGTGTAAGGGAACAGAATCTGTAGTCACGGACGTACTCATTAGCGAGAGCGGGGGGACAGCGGGGGGGCAGCGACAGAGGAAGGGACGGTGAGGGAATGGCGACGGGACGGTGAGGGAATGGCGACGGGACGGTGAAGGGATGTCGTTGGCGGGACGGGTGGCGGGACGGGTGGCGGGACGGGTGGCGGGACGGGTGGCGGGACGGGTGGCGGACGGGTGGCGGGACGGGTGGCGGGACGGGTGGCGGGACGGGTGGCGGACGGGTGGCGGACGGGTGGCGGGACGGGTGGCGGGACGGGTGGCGGACGGGTGGCGGACGGGTGGCGGACGGGTGGCGGGACGGTGGCGGACGGTGGCGGACGGGTGGCGGACGGGTGGCGGACGGGTGGCGGACGGGTGGCGGACGGGTGGCGGGACGGGTGGCGGGACGGGGGCGGACGGGGGCGGGACGGGTGGCGGGACGGGTGGCGGGACGGGTGGCGGGACGTGACGAAACTTGGACGGCGGCGGGAGCGGCGTCAAGACATGGGTGGGGACGGCAATTTGGAAGGGGACGGTGGCGGGACGGTGGCGGGGCGGGGGGGGACGCGGTAGAACGGCGACGGGACGGCGACGAGATGGCGACGGGACGGGGCGGCGCGGGGACGGCGTCAAGACGTGGGTGAGTCGGTACTTTGGAAGGGGGGGGGGGGCTGGGCGACGGCGGGGGGGGCGACAAGGGAAGGGGTCGGGGCGAGGTCGGGGGCGCACAAGCCCAGCGAAGCCGTCAACAAACGACCGGAAGGCGGCTGCCCCGCGGGGGTCAAGGCGCACCGCTTAGAAGCGCAAAGCAGCACAGCGAGCTCCGCCCGGCGCCGCACAAGCGGTGCCGACAGGCGGCGTGCGCTGGCTTGCGTTTCTCCCTGGCACTCCCACTCGCGCTCGAACACTCTGCCCTCCGTTATATAGCATAACATCACCTTTCGAAAGATTAAAGTGCGGATTCCGAAGCAGATTCATCGAAATAATTCATGATGGCTCTTTCCACTGCTTGGTGAAAATCAAGGCCCGACACCACATTTGCAGCATTGTCTCGCGCCATTTCCTTACTTTAATTCTTCTCATCATACAAAGAGAAATAATTGTTGTTATTATTGCTTATTCATAATTCTATCTAATTCTTCTCTTTACTCAGATCATTTCTCACCTTTTCTTTTTGGTCCTGATTGATTAATTAGATGCCCTCAATTGACTGTCCATTTTGATTGTTTTCTGTTTCCCTCTTATTCTCTCTCTCGTCTCCCTCTCTCTCCCGCCCCCTCCTCTCTCTCCCGTGTCCCGCCTCACACACTCACTCTCTCCGTGTCCCGCCTCACTCACTCACTCTCTCTCCGTGTCCCGCCTCACTCACTCACTCTCTTCCCGTGTCCCGCCTCACTCACTCTCTCCCGTGTCCCGCCTCACTCACTCTCTCTCCCGTGTCCCGCCTCACTCTCTCTCCCCGTGTCCCGCCTCACTCTCTCTCCCGTGTCCCGCCTCACTCCTCTCCTCTCTCTCTCTCTCCCGTGTCCCGCCTCACTCAATTCTGAAGTCATTTGAAATGTCGTGAGGCTCGCGCAGCTGCGCGCCGGAGCGGCGCTGCGTCCATGGCCTGCCCCACGGCGCCGTCGCGGGATGAGGTCGGCGCGCAGAAGGCCGAGCGATAGCACCACCCACGCCCCGCCCACGCCCCACGGAGGCGCAGCGACAGTCGCCTTCGCACGTCAGCACTAGGGCCGCGCTGCCACTCAATAATAATGATAATGATGATAATAATAATAATATTTATATTTATATTAATTTATATTTAATATTATATTATATATTATTATTAATTATAACAACAATAATAACGTCCTTATTTCTGGTGAGGCTCAGACGTTTAAGGCCTGCTCTTCCGCCTAACCACTAAAATATTTACATTTACATAATTACAATTGAGGCGTTCGGGCGGAACAAATGATAACTGACATTTCACATTACTTACGTAAGTGCAACGACCGTATTAGCTAACGGAAATATGCTGCACATAACTAATAAAACAAAGTGTGACTGTATTTTCATTGTCAATTTTCTAGATTCTAAACCTAACATGGTGTAAAGATTGCCCATGTTTCTTATCTACAAGAAGGGCGTGGTAAGTCAAAACTTTTACTTTCGTATAATGTCAGAAATTCTCCTATACCTGAGTGCCTCAATTGCGAACAAGTTTCAAGAAAAAAGGAGGGCAGATTTTACATTTATATCTGGGATGTAAGACTGCATAACATGCAAGATGCATGACATCTATATTTGAGTCCATTCCGGCATACGCCTTAAACGAGTAAGTAAACCGAAGAAAACCTCGATCAGGATGGCGGCTTCTATCCTACTCAACACCAATTAGAAAATTGTACTTGATCGGTTGAAAGTCGGTTTATGGGTCTAGGACTTAATTTTATTCAGAACGTCACAAACGTTTCGAAGTGGTTAATATAATATGTTGCCAATGTTCATCTTTAAGGACTATCATGAATGCTCACTACTTTCGTGTAAGTTTTAGCGGCCTTTTAACCTGGCATAAAGCAACACCACATTTTAATTTTTAATTTTACTAAAACTAATGGAATAAAATCAGTTGAGTTATAACACACGGCGGGAAAGATAATTCATACTCTCGTATAGTATAAACTTGAGACTGTAATTTTTTACACGTTCCCGGGATGAAAATGTACAAATACTTATTTTCTCGGAAGTTCTTTATGAAATCCTAACCCCAGCAACGAATTTCGATCATGCCGATGAGATTCCTTGACCTGTCAGTACGCGGCATAACAAACCACTTTCGTCAAAAAGTTAACATCGCAGTTGAAAAATGTGTGGCTATTGGGAATAAACAATCCTTTGTGAATGTAAATTATTTTTCTTCTAAATATCTTCCTGTATTGTTCCAAGTAATGTACGCAAAAGAGATATTATTTGATCCCCTCGTAGTGTTTTATCTTAGGGGACATGAAAGGGGGCCGCTCTGAAATGTACTCATTCACCATTGTGTTTCAAATTTTGGATGCACGAGTCACAGTTTTATCAATACAATGACTTCATCGATATGCACTTGCGCTTACGAATTATTGTATTTATAATGTCTGCTGGGAAAGAGGTTCAGTTTCTTAGAGTCAATGTGAGATCTTCGAGCGAAAGCTCTCGATTGCCCGATGTGTTTTGAGAGGCCCCGTCCGGGGCGAGGGTGGGAGAGGGAGTGTGAGGGAGGGCGAGAGGGAGAGAGAAGAGGCATGCCGCAGGGTCGTTCTCTTGCCGCCTGAACGCCTTTCACGAGCACCGCCACGCCCCCTCTATCCTCTTGCTGCCCGAGCGACGCTCGATCTACGAACAACAACCTCGCTCTGTCTGTAATTCTTTCTGCGTCAATAGCAATACATTGTCAATATCATTGTCGGCTCATATCAAATTCGTCACTGTTTTGCTTCATAACTTCAGTTTGTTGCCCTGTGAATTTACCATTCTTCTTCACTCCCTGACTGTTATTTCGTAGTCCTATTTTGAGATTGTTTCTTCTGGCATTCGTCTTTTCTTCGTCCTTTGTTCCTCCCATCTTTTAACTCTGTTCCTCGTCTTTTCCCTCTCACTTTGTTTTGTTCATACCTGCGAGATTCTTCTCCCATTCACGCCACAGCCCTCCCACTCCCAACAGCCTAGCTTCGCCGCTTCCTACTTTTGACAACAGCCGACATCATTAAGTGGAAATTGAATTCGGAGACAAATCCGCGCGAGGGCGCGGGGCGGGGTGGGGCGGGGCGGGCCGTGTAATCACGCGTGGCGGGTCCCGCAGCAGCCCCGGGGGCGGCGGGGGCTGAGCGAGAATCCGACCCCAGGCGGTGGGCGCAGCTCGTTACGAGGGCTCGAGCTCGTAAATCACGCCCGAGGAGGGCGGCGGGGCCCGGGGGCGGGGCGCGGCGCGGGCGGCGCACAGGCTCCGAAGAGAGGCACATGTGCGGGGGCCCACCGCTGTGACCCCGTCGCCAGATCGCCGCTTCACTTCATTATCGGCACCGTCGCTCGCGCTTTCGCCAACGCGCCGCGCCGCGCCGCCCAACCCGCCCGGGACCGGGCCCCTGAGGGACACCGCCCCCGCTGTGTGGCAGCCCCCGTGGGATGCCCGGGGGCGGTGTAACGACCGGGGAAAACGCGGTTGCGACGGTGATAATGATCTTAAATATAGCACTCAAGAGGTCTTCCCTGTTAGAACGAGACTTTAGAAAGGGGATGGCGCCTGTCCGATCAAATGACACGATTCAAAGAAGGAGTGGGGAGGATTAAAAATGAGGGTTCTTAAAATTATGACGTGGGATTCTGCGTATTTCTCGGTCGTATTGTTCTGATTGGAGTGACTGAAATCACTTATATGCAATATGAAACCTAATAGCCGGTGTAATAACTTGTGTACAAAATTAGTATGAAATCGAGACCAATCCCACATTTTATATTGTTGTCGGCACTTTCACACGGGGAAGAAAGAAAGCGAACTTACTGAAGCACAGTACCGCAAGAATCACGCTCTGTAGGAGGGTTAATTAATTGCTTAACTACCAAATTTTCTTTGCATTTAGTATAAAGAAAAAAACATTTTTTTTTAGAGTAACCTGTCTGAATAAACAATTGAAACATCGTTTCAAAATTACCATACAGTTGTTATCAATGTTCCTTATTTACAATGACTCAGCTAAACAAATTACATTTCTTAGAATTAACTAATCATATTGGATTGGAGACGTATTCACGAGTATAGTACTGTGGCAAGATATGTCTTACTACGTGCAGATAAGGACAAACGAAAGTTAAATATTATTTTAGCACCACAAACGTAATGACAATGCTTGTAAAGTAGCATACAAAAATATGCAAAACTAAACCATTCGGAGAAAAATAATAAATGTCTACCACAGTGCTAAAAATTATACGAAAGAGAATTAGAAATAGGAAATGAATAATAGAAATTGTAATGAAACAATAGAGAAATAGCGCGGAACAATTAATTAATCGTACGTTAGGAATAGTCATCAGGGTATGGATCTTGGAGGTCATTACACATACGACCAGTATTTCTTCTCCATTGCGTGACTTGAACGAAATATCAAGCATTCCACGCGTGGCCCCAAACACACTGTACAGCTTTCGCCTCCCTGATAGCATCACTGCCTTCTCTCCTGCAAATTGCTTCTCCTCGCGGGCGGGGCTGTGCCGGGCGGGGCTGTGCCGGGCGGGGCTGTGCCGGGCGGGGCTGTGCCGGGCGGGGCTGTGCCGGGCGGGCTGTGCCGGGCGGGCTGTGCCGGGCGGGGCGGTCCCGGTGGGGCTGTGCCGGGCGGGGCGGTCCGGCGGGCTGTGCCGGGCGGGGCGGTGCCGGGCGGGGCGGTGCCGGGCGGGGCGGTGCCGGGCGGGGCCGGGGGGCGGGGCGAGGCGAGTGCCTGTGTGACCGGCGACGACAGATCACAGGAGCCGCAGCGGCAATAGCCGGGCGAAGGGCGCGCGGCCTGGAAACAAATGGGAGCTGCGGGAGAGCGGAAGTACTGGGGACAGGGTGCGCCATGCGCGCCTGGTCATCACCAACACTGAGGAGAAGGTTGATCTCAAGGAAAATTTTGCGATTCTGTAGATGGTAGTAAAATTATACGTACAATGAGAATAAACTATTCATTGTACAAATTCAGTGTATTTTTTCTGTTCTGTTCCAACACCAAACTCGCTTTCACTGACGCGGTCTCAACAACCGTGATTATGTCATTGATGGTGATGATGATGATGATGATAATAAGTATAATAGTAATAATAATTATATTAGTAATAATAATAAAAATGACAGGGATGTAATTGATTTATTGAACAGAGATATAACTGATTATTGGAACAGGGATTTAAGTACCGATAAAATCTTCGTATTTCTGGTATACATACCGGTTGATAACTTAAGAAAAAGCCATATTCAGACGTTGTACTACACCATACTCAAAGAGGGTTACAATAATAAAATTGTAAAATTCCCACAACTGGCACAAGACATCCAGTCCTTAGGGAGTTACAGGATGGAACGTTTTTAATCGGTTCTTTCGACAAGCGGTTTAGTACTGAAAGGCAGCAGTTTAATTGTACACCACTTTCGTAAATAAATTCCCGTCTCCTCAGGTGTACTGTGGAGGGGAAACATTAAAAAAGAAAATAATAATAATAATAATAATAATAATAATAATAATAATAAAAAATCCCCTTGGATCTGGAGGGTGTGAGCGCTTGGTCAAGTCGCTCACGATCAGCCTCCCCGAGCGCCTGCCCCTGGTTGGGTCGCGTGCGTATCGCACTGTCGGCGGCGGCGGCGACACAGGCGCCGTCGCGACGGACGACTCAGCGGCGCCACCGCCGCCGACCAGCGCCAGATAGCACGACTGGCGCCAGCGAGCAAGCCGCCCGGGGCGGGAGTCGAACCCCGGCTCGCGACTGCATACGCTGCAGAGCTATTCGCGGACCATTCGCAGCCACTCCCACGCGCCTTGTAGAATCGGTTCTGGTAAAAGCAGGCGTGTTCCAGACACTGCGTCGGAAACCGCCGTTGTTGGTTCGAATTCCGCGTTTTCAACGTATGATTGTGTCTTGCATAGAATAGTAAAGCACCACGTTTGGTGTGTTATCGTCTACATCATAACTTTGGGGGCGTGACAGTCGCTCTCAATATTTTTTTGACTTTATTGAATTTACACAATTATATCAAATGGTTATAGATTTACAATAGTTTTATTGCTGTAGAATGATAAACGTATAAATCATATACAGGAAACAATAGTATGTAAAGCACTATCCCTTCCTTTCTTCCAAATTTCCTTCAAGCTTTTTTTTGGAAGTGTCATATCTGGCGACGCGCCAAGTCTTGGGAACGCAGGAAGCGACACTCTAATGGCACTTCCTGAGTCCAGCTTCTCGAACAGTAGCTGGCGATTGTCCGGTTCAGTGATTATAAAGCGATTCTTATACTAGGCGGGTGGCCACTTCCCGAGAGATTAAGTATTTTTGCTACTTACGAGTACAATGTATTATTACTATTATTTGCTTTCCAAGTATGACTGCAAGTTACGTGATCCCAAGACATGCTACGCCCATGATCTAGATCATTATTCATCCTTAGACTGCGGGTTTTTGTTTTAAAATATGCGTTTTAGGTGCCTAAAACATGTTCTCTCAGCATATCAGTTAGGCTTTTTAAATGGTACAATAGACACAAATGAAATAGGAAACATACACGAAACGCAATTTTTTACAATTTTTTTTCATTTTATAAGAGAATACCCATAAAGGGCCCCTTTCTATTAAATATTTGCGCTAATAAAAATATTACGGCATAATAATAGGAAGTGAGGAAATAAACTTTTTTAAATTACATGCATATTTGGACAAAGGTAGACGTGATTTTGATAATTCTGGAGCTGTGCCTTCACGTTAAAAGCAGTATAGTTAAAATTATTCACACCGTAGATTGCCTCGCAATAAATTACACTTCCTTTTTCCCATGTTTTCAAGAGAAAATGAATGTCTCTTACCGAGCGAGAGCAGTTTATAGGCCGAGAACCGACCGTTGTACGTCAACAGAAGTGATGGGTGCGTACTTCAATCTCGGCCGTGTTCAACTCAAAGTGACACATTAACGTGTCTGCTACATCCAACTACTCAATTTCATCTACACAGTTCTCACACTAAAACTAGTAGACAACGTCAATAAGCAAAGATGAATGCTCAGCTGGTGTAATAGGATCCATGCAACCGCAACGATTGTTTTCCTTTGCGGAAATCCATTCGCTTTAGCTTATAAGCGGAGGTAGGCATTTCCACGAAGTCAGAAAGTAGTGGAATGTAGGCTTTGATCGCAAGATCCTTGACCTGTATATTCATATCTTTCTATTATACTGATTAACGCAACTTAAAATTATTAGTGCCATCCTTGTCTGTTTTGCCGACACATAAGAAAAAAGTTAGTCACAATCAAAAGAAATTACGCAAATATTTTAGGTTTTTTAAAGTAAAATAAGCACAAATAGACATTAATGTTGAAATAGGCTCTTTTAGGCGCTATAAAATTGACGGGTTTTAGTTCAAATAATCCTAAAGAGTTTATATATAAAACTTCATTTAGTTCAAGGTTCCCAGGAAAAAGATAGGGAAAAAGATTTTACCTAAATATCCGCGGTCTATCAATCATTTATTAATTTCTGGGAAACCAGGGGTTAGTTTTCTGAACTGGTCGTCAATGTGGCTCCGTAATGCACTCTAGTGGATGAAAATAAATTACTGCAAATGGCCCCTTTCAACGAATCATTATGAGGCAAGTTTGCTGATTGCGAAAGGTGTGGGGAGTTTGGTTATTTTCACAAAGGGAATTTTATATCAAATGTGTAGTTCGTTTTTCGATGCAAAACAGTTTCTATTATCCGGGAGCAAACATTTCCGGTTATCAGATTTTGTCTATAATGCTCGTTCGTATCATTTATTCTTAATTCAATTGATGTTGGCAAAGGAATGGGGGTAAGTATTCCGGGGCTCAAGAAAACATGCGCGTATAATACCTTCTTCCGCATTCCTTTCCAATCCAATGAAACTGCATTCGATACAGAGAAGTTGAAGCGACTACCCTTATATTATGTTCTATAATGGTATATAAGTAAGGACATTGCGAAACCGAGATATAACCTTGAAATTAAATCAATTGAAAAGCATGTTCGTAAAAATTGAAATTGGTCGATTCCACAGTCCCACATGTGAAAAAAATGTCTCATCTCATAGTATACTTTTTCCTGGCAATAGCCTTAAATGCACATAATTTTAAGACCTATTCCTTTTTATTAAAATGTGTTTGTTCTGCGGATAGTAAATTTGAAACTAGATAATGATTTTTAAACGTTACAATTTTCTTCATTTCTAAACTATTTAGTAAGTTTTGTAAAAAAAAGGGTACTAAGGAACTAAAACTATCTTTCCTTAAAATTCTTGTGTTATCAGAGAAATGAACAACCAATAAGGGTCATCCATAAATTACGTGAGGCCTTTAGGGGGGTGGGTCAAGCGAATCTCACCTAATCTTACGTGGGGAAGAGAGGGGAGTCTCGGGAAATATCACTTTGTTTTTTTCGCTAAAAACAGTGCTAAATTGCGAGAAAACTGTGACAAGTTAAGTAAAACACGTTTCTATACCAAAATATAGCTAAATCTTGCTCAATATTTTTTACCACGGTTATGTGAATGTTACAATAAGCAGCACATTATACTGAGAAAAAGTATTTAACAAAAATCGTAACACGTCGTGCGACCCTCGCGGATCGTAACACGTCGTGAGACCCTCGCGGATCGTAACGGATCGAGCTACGGAGTTTCTGTGTGCAAGTTAGAGTGGTTGAATCACAGCGACGTTGAAGGAGCAGATGAATTTACGGAAAATCATATGGACATGTTGGTTCCAGTAGTCACTCTTGAGACCACACATGAATCCCCGTGGACTGAATTACAGTGAATTATTGCATTGTTTTTATAAGTGCAATAATATCATTGTAATTCAGTCACTATTTTCTAAATCTGGTCGTATGTAGTCTTAATTAAGTAATTATGTTTTTTTTAAATAAATCCCAATCAATCACAAATTAACGTATTTACATTAAAATACGCATTTTGAAAAATCTCATGTGGATTAGAAGGGGGAGCCAAATCTCACAACATCTCACCGAAGGGGGAAGCGAGGGTCTAAAAATCACCACAATCGCCTCACGTAATCTATGGACGGATCTTTCAGTTGTGAACGTGATGCGACGCAACACACACACACACTTCAGCCACCTTTCGCGTCGGAACTATGCACTATTAACTCCAGTCGGAGTTTGTATGCAACTTCCGCGTCCAAACAAGTTGTACGACTTCCCCTCCTCCGCCTCCCACCCGTTGCGTTACCAACAGCAACGAAGGGACTTAATGAGCAGACGCTCGGAATGCGAATAGCTTACCGGTCATTGGTCACCTCTACGACGCGACACGACGCATCGTGCAAAAAGGTAGAGGTCTCGCCCGAAGGACGTGCAGGAGTGCCTTTGTTTCCCGTATGAATCATGTGGGTTTAGCCCACGCTGCGTATCGCTCCGGGCGACCTGCAGGTCGTTGCTCTTCTGCAACTCGTCTCCGAGGCGGTCGCTCTTCGTCGTTTAATTTCTGTATCGAATTCCGAAGATCTCAGTTACGCCATTGTAAGATGTAAGATTGGATATATTTCTAATCGAAATGCACCGTGAGCGTGACCCTGCGGGACAAATTTTAAAGGTCACGACAACGTATTGCCATGTGAACAAGGTCTACAATGGATTCTGTTATACGTCCATAAATTTCAAATGTAAGTTTAACCATGGTGAGAACTCGTGGGGAGTGCAATCACGATATTATCAAAGGTAATTCCACGAGTGGTTTGGAAGTTATTTCGCGAGTCGGGGATTTATATACAATTTCCAAACCACGATTGAAATTTACCTAGACTATTTCACGAATGAAATTTCATCAATATAATGTACTATTAATAATTAACATTGTTTTATTCAAATCTTTTTACATCGAAGAGAAATATATACATAAAGGCCATTATAAACAACAAAATAAACATAAGAGAAACTAAGAGCGAAATTACTTGAAAACACAATCTTTGAAGTTTAAATTCGAAGGAAACTTGTTTTGTTCGCTTACTTTTAAGGAAGATGTTGAATTTGAAGCGCTACTATGTCTTAATTTATTAATAATTGAAGAATGGTGTTCCTCATTCATTCGAAGATATGTCTTGAGTGACGATTACATAACCTGTATCTGTAGACAAAACAAGGCGCAAAATTTATCACCTCCTCTCAATAACTCAAATATGCATGGTAAAATCGTCTCTAATTGGCTGGTAGGGTTCCAGTTCTTGCACACTATTGGCTGAAATTTCATGAGTGGAATAGTCAGTAAAATTAAGACAAGTGAATAGCCAGAAAGAAGAGTAGTCAATATTTTATTCAATCTACCTCTTTCGTCTAGTACTCTACTCAGGTCTCGAGATAAATACTTACTCCAATAAACTTGCCATCATAATCATTGCACGCGTAGTTATCTGTCTGTCTGTACTGGCACAACAACCTTGGTCAGGGCCAAGACCTACCAGCGTCCCCATCTTCCGGACAGAGGTTCGTGAACGTGTGGTTAGCACGTATTCTGGTCTTCTCAACCTGAGATGTGACCTTTCTCATCGTCCCACAGCAACAGATAAAGGGGCATTGCAAGGAAAACGCACACTATAATCTGCGCCGACCGGAAATTGAACCTAAAATCGCGTCATGGAAAGCGAGCTTGCTGACCTCTGAGCTATTTTTCTGTTTCTCAAATGGATTTATTGAAGAAAGCCCGCAAGCACTTGGGTGCCATATAAGTGCGTTGTGTAAAAAACACATAATTTACATAAGGACGGCCGATCTGGGCGTATCTGTAATACACTGTGTTCTGTGGTCGAGTATTGAAAGATAGATATAAAAATATTAAATTCAAGAACGATATCCACTGAATTCAGGTTTTATATTACAAACATTCAAAGTGATCATTGAATTTCCTTCTACATTTAAGAAGTTACTTTAAATAAAGTACCTATTTGCAAATTATACGATAATTTACGAAGATTTAATAGTCTTCTGTATAAGAATGATTTTTTTGTAGAGATCAGTTAAAGAAATCTACACTGTCCCTGCTTAAATACCTTTCTTCGCAGAAAATCGTAACAGTGTAATCATGGGACACCGGTGGTGCTTGTTTCATTCCTCTGCTTCTTCCTCTCCTTCCTATTCTCCTTCTAACTTCTCATTTCTTCTTCTTACTCTTTATCTCTTCTTCTTATTCACTATCAAGAATTAGGCTAATAGCCTGTTCCGTCTTCACTCCAACCATCTTTTCCTTGGACGTCCTATTTCTCGTTTTCCTAAAGGTTTATAAGACAATACTGATTTTGTTATTCTTGGATTATCCATTCTATGTATATGTTGTATCCAGCATTGTTTATTTTCTTTAATATGGTCATAGTCATTCATGGAAAATATGTTCAGATCTAATCTCCTCATTTCTTATATGATCTAAAATCGAGCAACCTTTCACTCTCCTGAGGAATTTCATCTTTGCTGTTTGTATTCGTTGTTGTTCTTTTGCTGTTGGACTCCATTATTCGCTTCCGTACGTTAGCATTGGTGCTACCATTACTTTATAAAATTTCATTCTAGTTTCTTTCCTTGTTTATTTTTTAAAGTTTTATGAATACTTCCTTACATCATTTGATGTTTATTTAGCTTATTTTGCATATCATTTTCCCTTTCATAGCTGATGTCGCAGTCTAAGAAATTTAAAATGTGACACCTGTTCTATTGTCGGCCCGTTTATAACAATGTTGGAGCGTATAGGGTATTTCCCGTTAAAAGCCATAACTTTCTTCCTTTTAACTGATATTTTAAAATCATATGCCACATATCTGGTTTAGCGGAATATAGATTTTTCAGATCTTTTCTGTTTTTTGTATAATCATTTGACCATCTGCCAAAATTAATTAAATTATTTATTCTTCGCCTTTTTCTTCATCTTTTACTCACTCTTCTTATTCTTTTCGCTCTTGTTTTCTTCTCATTCTTCTGTGGAATATCCATAACTGAAGACCACGCATGTCATTATAGGTCAAGCGTTTACCATTTCGGCCATGAATTGGAATACACTCCTTTCGCACTATTTACAATTAGTACAACTATCTTAGTTACGACCGAGAGTGGCTACTTCGCGCGTCAAACCCTTGACGTGACCTCGACTGCGCGAACACGCTGCGCGGGTTGCCTGCGTGCAGGGGCAGGCGCTGCCCGAGGGGCCTTCACCAGCAAAGATGGCAAAAATAGTACATAATGAAACTATGATGTAATGATGGGTATTGACACACGAGTGTGCTATTACGATACGAGCGAGTATAGTAAAATTTACACGAGAGTATTTATATCCATTACATCGAGTTTCATGCGGTACTTTCTCTACGACTTTTAGAAATTAAACTTTTTACATTGAATCGTTTCGTAGCAGTTGACATGTAGGATTCAGCAAGGCCACCTGGCGGACAGTTCCCTTATACCAGCCTCGCATGCTGCCGCAAGTGGCTGCGGTTACCAGTCCGCCTGCGAGGAAGTACTGAGCTAGCCAAATACGATCAAAGTGAAATTACGATCCAATTTATTTAAAATAATATTCCTCGAAAAATACTAAAAATAAAAGAAATTAAAATTATATAAATATGGTTTTAAAACAACGATACATTAACATTCATTTTTTGATTTAATGTTTGTTGTTGTTTTTTAAATCAATATATTTTTTCAGAAGCATTGATATTGTTGTTTTTTTAAACTTGTTACTTTTCCGATGATTTTGTACGTGGTAATATCGTTCATTTGCATTTTGATCCTTGTCTGTATAGAATATTGATTAAAAAACTAAAATGACAAAGGATTTAAGGCAGGATATACTTTAAACTAATATTTACTTATTGTGTATATTAGATACAGAACGTTTTACTTTGATAATTTATGAATGAAAGTGAATAAAAGGAAAATAGTGAAGCAATACAGTGAATAAATGATAGAGGTCCTTAATTTTTATTTCCTTTTTACATTCGATAAACATTATTATTAACATATTACTTACACGTGACCAAACATTAAAATACACCGGTATTTTACTTAAGAACTCTACTAAGAAAATGGTAACAGGGTGAGAAAATATCATGTTTTATCATTTTTAAACTTCGATGATTTTTGTCGATGTTTTCATCGGCATCGAAAACCTGTATCGATGTATTGATGTTTTGATAAAATGTGCCGTTACCATTCAACGGTGACTCCACAATTGCAAAGACACTCGCCTGCAGCGCGAAGCTCTTCGAACAAATCACAAGTGTGACATTTCTATTTTAAACAAAATACACTTCCATTACGCTGTGTCACTGTCGTTTGCCATTAAGTCTCCAGATTACATATCTGGCTTGCGAGGGCCAGGAGATAATTCGTTCACAGTATCTCCACTCCGTACTTTATGTGATGGTGAAACCTTCGATTGATGTCAAACATTAATTGATTCCTCTAGCATTGAACAGGATAACCAGAAACGAATTTTAGGACCAAATTGCCTCAACTTATTATTATTAATTATTATTATTATTAACAATAATAATAATAATAATAATATAATAATAATAATAATAATGTCTTTATTATTGGCAAGGTCAGGTCATGTGGCCTGCTCTTACACCTAACCACTTTCATAAGGTATTGAAATGCAAATACATGTGGAGTTGATATATTTATTTTTCTTGGGCTTTTGCGTACATCAAATACTTTATAACTAAACCATTTGAGATATTTCCTTCAATAAACGTTACATGAAATCAAACGGTATTTCAAATCATAGTTGATTCGTGCAATAAATGATATACAAAATTAATAAAATGTATCGATCCTAAAGCCAGTTTCTTGTTCCCATTGCATTGTCACCAACGTTAAACAACTATAGAATGTAATTGTTCTGCAAGTCTACATCGCAGTGAAATGCACGTGTCTAAGAAATATTTAACGAATATTAGACCCTTCTTAACATTTTTGCATAGGAAATAATCACGTCATGACACACGTAGAAATTATGTTCCAGGTTTCCTTCGAGTTGACATTCAGGAGCAAACGCACTACATAGATACATTATTTTTCTACCTTTCATTTTGTCTTCATAAAACGGAGTTTACTCAACCAACTATTGTGTGCATGTTATAGGTGTTTGAACAACAACGATATCTCACCTTTCTGTCAATATTGCTTTCAGGGAATTTCATACACATTACGCCCCTAGGGCGTATTTCGTCTACTAAAGCCGCTTACATAAGTATATCATGCTGCGATAAACAGCGTGAAGTACAAGTTACTACAAGGATCATCGCAGTTGAAGGCACGACTCCAACTCGGGAACCTTCCGAGTGAGTCTTCCATTTCATTTACTTCTTTACTATAATGTTTCACAGTCTATTTTCAAATTCGCTTGCTATAATGTTACTCCCAAATCTGAAATCATACTCTGCTTGTTTTCACTTATCCATTCGGTTCAATTCGGTAAAAGCAAGCAATACAAAATAAAATTATATCACTTCCTTTACCAGTTTTATACCAGGACAATCCGGAATTAATACTTGAAATAGTAATAGTCTTACATACCAGAAGGCACCATCGCTCGTTGGTTTTGATGAGGCGTTGGTAACTTCTTATAGCGGCCGTGCCTCAGACAGCTAGAGCTCGCGTTGCATTTCTGCGGTTTGAGCGAGCAAGTGAGAGGTGATTGAATAAAAGGGGCACGGATTTGAAGAGAGATAGGGAGGGATTATTCAAGTTTGAAACAGCCGTTACGATTGGATGCTGCCTGTGGAGATCTTCGGTACTACTAGTGCGGGCAACTTGAATGATAGGTTTCCCTCCGTTTGTTTCCTGCCTTTTCCATCAGAACCCACGAGTGACCTCCGGTTGGTTCTTGACCACGAAATTCAAATATCTCACATTTTCCTATCTCGTGAATTTCCCTGAACCCAATGGTGATATATGTTCATCACGCGACATGCTCATAAAATGGACAGGAATATTTTATCAACACATTCGATGTATGAGGAAACCTTCTGATACGAATTATTTACTTTGGCAACCCTTCGAGCGTCGTCGCCTGCAATATTGACTCCTACACATGTCCATGGCCTTTATCTAACTTCTTGAGGATATGATTTCTAGCACGGTGGCTATCTTCTATTAAATATAATAAAATAATATTAGGCCATATCAAGTAAAAGTATATAATTTCACTTGTTAATAATGAGTGCTGTATCGTGCGACAAATTCATTATTACTATTATTATTATTATTATTATTATTTATTATTATTATTATATTATTATTATTAATTATTATTATATTATTTATTATTATTATTATTTTATTATTATATTATTATTATTATTATATTATTATTATTATTACTAGAACATTGTAGTAAAAGATGTAAATTGGAAAAAGGAAGCGCGCATGGCTCACCCAAACCTTGTTTCACATGGTATCCCACGCGTCTCACGTCGAGTTCAGATGGGAGGCAACAGATACGTATGCACATTCTGATTGGCCCAGTAAACTTAGCGGGTCTCGCCGCATGAATGAGTACAAATCCGATTCCGATTTTTCCTCCTTCGAGCGAACCGGAGGGGAGCAATAATCGCTACTTGCGATTCAACTATTCGGAAGCCAGGCTCCGCATGCCTACTTCAGGAATGCTCGGCAGTACACTTTACGTTAGGCTGGTATAGATAGCTTTCGTTGACATGATTACGAATATTAGTATTTTTGTTTGTAATTTATTTTAATTCCATCCCACAAGTAGTTGAACGAAAAATACCAATATTTCTAAACATTCGATAATAATTGATGGTAACGTAATGTTTCTTAATTTGCTACATAAACTTATGATCTATTTACAAAACTCAGGTTTATTAGTCTGCTGTTATTCCCGCTGTTAGAAAACACCAACCGATCCTTCATTTTCTTCTGTAACATCGACATTTTTAACATTTACCGTTCTAGCTATTCATTCTCTCAAGACTCTGCTCAGCAATCGCCAGCTTTTCTTGCCACTTAAAGGATATATCCTTCTGTTAAAGCATTGGTTGTATTGGCGCACCGAGTCATTTTCTAACATGCGAGTAATCGCATTAAATTTTTAAGAACCGTATTACAGTGACTATTAAGCTGGTAGTGTGCGAGTTGAATACAACAGAAATTTGCGGTTCAATAGAACATAAATGCTTGGGTCGCGCCTGCAACGCCAGTTGGGTAATCGGATGCGACTGGCCGTGAGTGCTTTTGGATTGAGCGTCGCTGGGGGGAACTATTATTACCAGGACTCATATTCTGATGACATGCAATGTTGCATTCTACATGTAGCTAATTCGTAAATGAATGTTTATCACTACACAGTAGTGATAGAAATGTATAGTAATTGGTCATTTTTATTATTTTATTGCCATGTTTTCAATTTTTAGTTTATTTGTGGACGATTGCGTCATTTTTAGGCATTTTGTTTCCTTTTTGTGTTTTTTATAGTGAGTGTTTCATGAATTTACAATGACACACTAAAAAACTTTTTCTTTACTATCAGGTCATGACGAAATCCACTACTGCAATGGATTCTGTTTTTTGAACTCTCAAAATTGCAGGGATCTTCGATAACTTCCTCGACCTTTCAAAACTGACGGTTAGAAGATGAAAACTAAGGATTGCATTTCCTCCTAAAATAAAGACTTTATATTCGTTATAATTTTATATAATTCATTTTATTTAATATTGTAAAATTCATTGAATAAATAAACATTTTTTTTTTTTTTATAGGACATTTCCTCTTATTTTTAAGTAATTTTATTAGTCATTTTCAAAGAATTTTTAGGTCATCAGAATCTCAGCCGTGGTCATTACGCATTATTACATACCATTACTATGGAATAGTAAATCTATTAACGTTATGGAGGAAGTATACAAATGTTTAAGAACATTAGTGTACGAGTTTTATCCATAATAAGTGCAACATTTGCGGCTCTTGTATAAAATCCAACACTGAATTAACCGCGAAACAAAAATGAAAGGCAGCAACAACGGGTTAACAAGTGACAAAAAACACGTTTTTCTATCTGAAAATTAGCACTTTTCGTTGCAGCTTTATTATGCGTTCTCTATACCCCGGATACGAGAGAGTAAAAATTGAAAATGGTCACTAGACATAGGATGTTTAACACTAAAAAATTGTCTTAAACGCCAAAAAGGCATTGAAAATGTCAAGAATAAAGAGAAAAAATGCACTGTCATAAGTTACACAATAAAATAAAAAATGTTTATAATTTTTGTCTATATTATTTTGTAAACTTAAATGCACAAAATAAGAACGTACATTTTAATGCAAAATTAAATTTACATATTTACATCTCTTTCATATTATTCTTAATAGTTTGCATTGCAATTTATTATCAGTAAATTCGAGGATCACAATTTCAAATCTGCGACGATTGGGAGACTAAATCAGTGTGAATGCGGAGAAGAATCTTCCAGCATCTACTGATGTGGCTGGCATACATTTTAGAAGTCCAACATCAGCAACACTGAAACATTCTTGGAATTTACATTTATTTCCACTTAAAATTTCAGTGCCCTCGGTGTATTGTCAATCAACCATGTTCTCAGAACATGTCTGGTATTGATGAAAAATGAAAATGGAGAAAAATCTGTTGGTATACTTTTAAAAATTCTGTCGAATTTTAAAATACAAAGACGTGAATTGAAGGTGTCGTGATAAATGATCTCGTTGGTCAATGCCAATTTTCGGAAATCTTAGCATGGTATAAAAAATAACACATAATAGGGAAATAAGTCCAATAAATCTAAATGAAAGGAATTTGTGTAAAAAAAAAGGTATTTAAGCTAAAAAGAAAAGAAAAAAATAATCATAAAACTTTGTCACATGTCCTGATTCGTGCACATATATTATCAGTCTTCAAATACGTTCGCTAGAATAAAACAGGCCCATCCCTAAACGTCCGCTGTGTAATGATCCCCGTGTCCTGTCGGGGTCGAAGCAGGTCATCGGAGAGGAGCAGGCTCCCCTCTGGCGCGTGGGACTTGCGCGCTGCCCGCGGCCGCGCGCGAACCGCTCCCTGGCGGGGAGCCATTAAGGGCCGGCGCAGCGGCGGCGCAGCGGCGGCGGCTGACGCGTTCTCGTCGCGGATCGCTGCGCGGCAGGTCGCCTCTGGAGCACGTTCCAGACGCCGCTGCCACCCGCCGCTTCCGCCGCCCCCGCCCCCCCGGGTCCCGCCCCCCGGGCCCCGCCCCCGCAGCCCGCCGCGGCGCTAAAGCACCAAGTGTGCTGAACGCGCCATTTAAACTTTAGACCGTAAAACCCCGCGGCATTACATCTGCCATGAATGATTTATGCCGGGGATAATGTCCAACCGTAAATATTATTTGGTGACTAAAACGAATAAAAACTTTAGTACCCGTGTTGCAGAATACATATTCTAGGAAGTTGTACGACCGCACCAATTGTTCCTTTGAGAAGTTGTAATACGAATATTTGCTGTAGTCGTATATAATACGCCTTACAGAAGGTTAATTCAAAGAGTTGATTTCTTTAATGATGACTGGATTTTTAAAGGCGAAAAAAATGCTTTATCTTCATACAATTTAAGATTAACTTTACTTTTTGATCACTGTTCTTTATTCTCATGACTTGAAAATCTCTCCCTATAGTGCAACAAGATGTAACTCTGAATATAGGGACAGATATCTTATATACTTGATTGTGTATCACTTATCAGGCAAACGTAGGATCTAGTAATCGACGTGAAAATGATCATTTTCCATAACCCATTGTTAATTATCCTGGGTTAATCAAAATAAACAATTTTGTGTTAAGTCATTTTTTCGTATACTTTTCATCTAATTAAGAAAACTGAAATTAATAAATATGAAAAGCCTTTTAAAGCTATTAAATAGGAGACGCTAGAAACAACGTATTCTGGTTAATTTCCGGAAGAAATACGCAATACTACTTACTGAAGGAATTGACATCTCATAAAGTTAGAGATTGATGAAATAAATTTTAAACAGGAATATGTTTAAGGATGTAATAAATGAAGGATATCTAAAACTAACTGCTCCCAACTCTTAACTCTTGTTGTAGACACTTCTACTTTTTACAATGAAAGGCATTACATTCGTAATAGAATATATTTTTTATTGTATTATTTACGCACGTTTCAATACTATTAAACTTCTGTTTGTTTCACATTAATTTTAATTATTTGTCAAGTTTTGAGTATTAATAGCGTTTTATATTTTTTATGCCCGTAACAGGAACTGTAATTTTATATTAGATGTTTCGTGAGATCCAAGTCTTACGATAGCAAAGGATACAATCCTTTACCCAGTCGCAAGACTCGCATACGCAAGTCGCTTTGTCCAATTTTATTAATAAAAAAAATATTAATAAACGGTAAATTAAACAAATGAACGTACGACAACAGATCGGACAATTACACATTTTACTTTAGAGGGTTTTAAATGAAATCCAGGTGCCGTATTTTAATGAGCTACCCTAGTGGTTAGAACTTTTGAGATTAAATATAATTCAGGCAACGTTAGAGCAGAATAGCATTAGAATATATTCAGAGTTATGTTTTTTAAGGACGCTTTTAAACTAGCAGGTCATGTAGCTACCACTGTGATTGTTTACACTGGTATAACTGTAGAAGGAACACGACACGTAAGGACAACACCAGCACACACAAGTATCCGTGCCCGAGGCGGGATTCGAACCTGCGTCCCTTTGAGTTTCGGCTCTACAGCCTTACCGACCTCGGCCATCGAGGCCGCAAGTTTATCTTTATGAAGCTTAGAGATATGCTACAAAAAAACTAGATCTCAAACCTTTAGTGACTGGATTTGTGTGTTTTAGGATTCTCAAATTCAATTTTCTTCATTAATTACCTTTATCGTCTTTGTAAGAATGAATTTGAAGATTCGAGATTCGAAAGACAAGATTCAGAATTAGGTTTAAAAAACGGGTATTCTCACCCTTACAGCTTTATTATTTCGTTACTGAGAACATCCCAGATTAAAAAATAGTTCACAGAGTTACAAAATACTCACATTCTTGTGCGCGCACACACACACACATTTAAACACACACACACACACATTTAAACACACACACACACACACATTTAAACATACACACACACACATTTAAACATACACACACACATTTCAACATAAACACACACACACACATTTCAACATACACACACACATTTAAACATACACACACACACACACACATTTAAACACACACACATAAACACACACACATATAAACACACACACATAAACACACACACATAAACACACACACATAAACACACACACACATAAACACACACACACAAACACACGCGCGCGCTCGCGTATGCACGCACGCACCCACGAGCGACCGAGCGAGTGCCCGAAATAGAATTCGGAACCTCGACTACACGGGCCTGATATTATCACGTATTATTCGCTAGAAATAGTACGAATTCTTACGCATCTGCGCCACAACATTTCACAGAGCCGTGAATCGTCAGAACCTGTAATATCCTCCTGGAATAGACGCAACCCAACGCGCGACGCCTGGCACCAACGAACGAAGCGCTCCGCTCGGCGGCGAGGGGGAAGTCGACTCCCGGGGGCGGCGCGGGCGCCGCGGGCGCCGCGGAGCGTGGCCAATTACCGTCGCGATGACAGCGGCCTCCCTCTCGCCCGGGGCCGCTGCTGCCGCCTCGCACCGCGTCAAAGCGCACGCGCGAGAGCGGATTCCTCGCGGTCCCTCTTCTGACGGCTTCTCTCGTCGGCACGGCGCGTGCTAACACGTGTGCTGCTGTGTTAACAAATAGGCAGAAAGACTTGCGTGGCCGTCACTCATCCGTACGGGAGGAAGGAATGACATTGTATTCTTGGGTTTTCGTAAGGTATTTTCGGAAGTAATATCGGAAGATATTTTTGTGTAAAGAACAGTCCAAACTAAAAGTTTGCAAGCTGAGTTCACTTGATCAAAAGTGAAAAACCTCATATCAGTAATATATCCAACACCTTGAGTTTATGGTTGGTTGGTTGATTAGTGATTCCGGGTGCGTCAACTGCTTACGTCATTAGTCCCGTTAGTGTAGTGCATCTTTTTTTCTCGGGAGATGGCGGTGATCGACCCCGCTGGATGGCGAGATCCGGCGCCGACCTACCGTCGGCTAGTGGGATTTCTCCCTAAGCAGGACTCTCCCACCAGCGGGGCACCGCCCCAGTCGGGACAAGCTCTAAGCTCCCGACTGGCCTCCCGGAATATGTGGTAGTGTAGTGCATGTTAGAGTAAGTGTGTGTGTAAGGGGAGAGGATAGGACAAGGAAGAGGAAGGACAGATCGCGCTAGGTCCGTGGCCCGTTCGGTAGGGTACTGCTCCGACATTCGCCTGTCGATCGAAGAAACCACGGAAAACTACCGATCAGAACAGTCGGCCGCTAGAATTCTCCTCCAGACAGCGACTGAATTCGACTTAGCTGAAAAGCTAGTGTCGAAAATCCTGCCGCCGTCAGGACTCTAACCTAGGTGCAGTGACTTCAGCTGATGCACTGAGCTACTGCTCCCGGTCGGGGGGACGTATCTTAACAAAGGAATATGGCATGGCTTTTTGCTTCTTCCTCGATCGTTCTGGCAGATGTCGCATGATCGCGACCGTATCAAGCAGTGCTGCCAGTCAAGCGACATCTACCGAGAAAGAAGCGAAAAGCCGTGCCATATTCCTTCGTGAGGACAAGCCCAGGCGCCACGTTTCAAAAACCCAAGTACACTCTCGAGTTGATCTGGCCCGCATTTAATTATGAAAACATTCTCCGCTTTTTAACATTAGCATGCTTTTATACGGTTCGTTTTTAACATATCCATTCATAATTTTGTTTTGCATGCAATCAAACATCTTATGCACAAGTTATATATTTCTAAAATTACCATTTTCCAAAACGAATTCAATCTAAGAGCAGCGATTTGTATTGCACGGGCGTAGACAGTGTGATATACTCTGTCCACCGGTTGCTTTGTGAACCACACATGAAAGTTTTGAAGGTAAAAATGTACTATTTTCTAAACATATTTCTTCATTTAAATAAAAAATGAAATTCTGAAGTATCACGTTTTCTATGCATCAACTTCGTATAAAATAACAAATTGTTAGAGTTTACACAAGACACGCGTCCGAAAAGTCCTAGAACTCGACTTTTGTCGATGAAGTTTCGTCACTAGCTAAATATTCAAGTCGAACAAAGTCACTGGCTAAATATAAAATTCCAATTCGGCCGCTGTGTGGAGAAGAATTCCAGCAGCTGGCTACTCTGATCGGTAGTTTTAGTGATTTCTCCATTCAGTACCAAATGAATGTTGGACAATTTCCCTTAACATACAGCCACGGACCGTACTCAATCTTTCCTTCCGAATCTTTGACTCTCCGATCCCTTTACACACACACACACATACGCACGCACTACACTAACACGATGGAAGACAAGCAGGGCTGGTCCTGCTTGGCTACCTGGCGAAGGAAAACCCGGGAGGCCAACATGAAAGACGGTGCCGAACTCGTGTTCTTGCGGAGGAGGAACACCGCCACCTCCTGGCATGTAATCTGCTTTACACGAGAGACCTAAATAGTTAACGAGCACGGAAACAAAAACAAATACTGATTCACTCACCACTAATCTCTATTCAGTATCCCACCAACTATGGGGCACACCCGTAACTTTTAAACGGTTCGCGATAACGAATTGCAGTTTTCGTTCAATAGTGCGGAATCATGGGGCAAGTAATAATCCATAGAGATATCGTTTGGAATATTTTTAGTGTTTGAGAAATTAAATCGTCTTTGGTTTAAATTGAATTACGTATTTATCTCGCCTGCAATGGATAGATAATAAAAAGTAGAATGCCATGATATATTATACGATATCCGTATGTTACTATTTTGATAGAAATTGAGTATGAAAATAGAGTTTCTGTCATGTGATTTTAAATTAAATGGTCAATATTTCCTGTAGCAACCCTTGCAACCGTCGCTTTTGAGTCGCCTTGAGTCTTCGCGTCGCACCGAGATTGTTACGGGCGGCGCAGCGGAGGGCAGGCCACCTTCCCCAAAAGCGACAGTTGCTAGGGCTTTTAAAGGAAATTTTGACGGTTTAATTTAAAATTACATGTGAGAAAGTGTTATTTTATAATCCAAGTACTGTAAAACATTAACAAATAATACACCATAAATTTCTCTTTTGTGTTCTGTCCATTGCTGCCGAGAAAAATATAGTCTCATTTGAAAAATCAAATATAATTAAATTTCTCGAAAACTACAAATATTACGAACAATATCTGTTCAGCATATGACTTGCTCCATTGATTTCGCATTGTTGAGCGAAAACTACATTTCGATGTTGTGAACCGTTTCGGACATATGACATGGCGCACAATTGGTGGGGCACTCGAAATATAACTAATAACTTACACGGATCCATGTCACTTACAAGAAATAACGAATAATGAAAAAAACATTATTGAAAACGTTCAAAGAGTTGTACTTTACTGGAACACTTAAACCACCGATCGCTTAACACTTTTAACATACCGTCTAACTGAGAGCCCTCGTCTCAATATGTGAACCCCAAGTGCTTATTTTATGAACTGCTGGACTGTGGACAATGTTATCCGCTGCTACTTGCATCTTGGACCGACACCCTTCCAAGGCGCCGTAGAGCGCCTCCCCCAGGAAGTGAGTGCGCAAGGCCGATGGAGCAGCGGCGGGCGGCGCAGCGGTCAGCGACCGCCAGGGGCGCCCTCATCACACGCCCAAATCGACACGGCGGCCAAGGCGCACGCAGGGCCACGCGCCCGCCCCCGCCTCCACTCTGCGCCCCCTGCGCCCCACTCGTCTCGCCTGCCCCGCGCCCGAGCCCGCCACAGCGCCAGCCACCGCCCGTCCCCTCCCCGCACTCCACTCGCCCTCGCCACGCCTGCCCCACCCCCTGAGCCCGCCACCACGCCCGTCCCCGCATCCACCCCCGTCCCCGCGCCCACCCCCGTGCCCGCCCCAGACCCGCGCCCGCCCCCTGGAAATGCTACGCCCCCCCTCCAACACCTGCAGCTCGCCATTAGAATTGCTCACTTTAACTCATTTCAAAATTACATTTAAGTGATTGATTTATTACTGATCAGGGAGCATCAATTGCGAAGGTCATTATCCTCGTAAGTGTAGCGTACGTTTTATCGCAAGAGGTGAAGGTGTTCTTCCCCGCTTGCTGGCGAAATCCGGCGCCGACCTACGTCGGCTTGTCGGGATGTCTCAAGCCAGGCATCTCCCACCAGCAGGAACCTTCCCAACTGGGAGAACCTCCAAGCTCCTAACTGGTCTCCCGACGTATATGGTAGTTTTGTAGTGCATGTGAGTGGCAGAGTGCGTAAGTAAGGGGGTGAGGAAAAGACAAGAAAAAGGAAGGAAAGATCGCGCTCGGTCCGTGGCCCGTTTGTTAAGGTATAGCTACGGCATTCGCCAAGTGTTGATTTGACACCGGGAGCGGTAGCTCAGTGCATCAACTGATGTCACTTCAGCGCCTCTGACCGGGAGGTCATAGGTTCGAGTCCTGACGGCGGCAGGATTTTTGACACTAGCTTTTCAGCTAGGTCGAATTCAATCGCTGCTATAGGAGAATTCTTGGGGGAGAATTCTAGCGGCCGGCTGCTCTGATCGGTAGTTTTCCGTGGTTTCTCCGATCAACACCAGGCGAATGCCGGAGCAGTGCCCTACGAAACGGCCCACGGACCGCGCGCGATCTGTGCTTCCTCTTCCCTGTCCTATCCTCTCTCCTTACACACACACTTACACCAACATGCACTACACTATCACATATTCCGAAAGACCGATCGGGAGCTTACAGCTTGTCCCGGCTGGGGCGGTGACCCGCTGGTGGGAGAATTCTGGTTAGGGGGAAACCCCACTAGACGACGGTAGGTCGGCGCCGGATCTCGCCTTCCAGCTGGGGAAGACCACCGCCATCTCCCGAGAAACAAACATGTACTACACTAACGGGACTAATGACCAAAGTAGTTGACGCGCCCAGAAACACGAAAAAACCAAACCAAACCAAGTATTGATCGGAGAACCCACGAAAAACTATACCGATCAAAGCAACTGTCCTCTAGAATACTCATCCGGACCGAGGTTGATCTTGTCCTAGCTGGCAAGCCATGTCGAAAAGCCTACCAACGTCGGCACTCGCATCTCAAGACCATGCGGTCGAAATTATTTTTTAAAAAAAAATAATAATTGCCTGAGATATATATGTGCTTTAATCCTTTATCGTTTCCCCCGTGGATATCACTGCACTGAGAAAACGAAGTGGTGTCTTCTAGGATAACGCCATAACCGTCTTCCTCACCTTAGCATAAACGTTCTCATTCAGAGAAATTGCCCTGTTGACGCTTCGCAACGCAAGTCCAACCTGGCATCGACGCTCTGGCTTTCGATCTCAGACACTAACAAAAAACAACCTTGAGTGTGTGCAACGCACATTTTCCAATGCATGTTATACCAAAGTCCGATGATCGCGCGGCGTCCGGTTGGGTTTTACAATCTCATGATGTAACTGGGTGGTTTTGTTCGTCAAATACGCACTTTCAGCAATCAGAACCGATCTTTTGCGAGGGGTCGCTTGGTGGTATACCGAATAACTGTTGCGCTTTCCAACTCTGAACTCTGGATTCGATAGTCTGGCGGTTCAGTTCACAAAGCCATTTGCGGCAGGCTTACTTGTGGTTCTACCTTTTTCCTGAAAGTTCATTCCTTGGCAATTGATTGATTATTAGTGATTCCGGGCGCGTCAACTACGTTACTATCGTTATTAGTCCCGTACGTGTAGTGCGTGTTTTTACTCGGGAGGTGGCGGTGGTCTTCCCCCTGCTGGATGGTGAGATTCGGACCGACCTACCGTCGAGTAGCGGGGTTTTCCTCAACCAGGTGTCTCCCACAGTGGGGCACCGCCCCTCCAGGACAAGCTCTATGCTCCCGACTGGTCTCTCGGCATGTGTGGTAGTGTAGTGAATGTTAGTACAAGTGTTGAGGATAGGACAAGGCAGAGGAAGGAAAGATCGCGCGCGGTCCGTTTGTTACGGTACTGCTCCAGCATTCGCCTGGTGTCGATCCGATAAACCACGGAAAACTACCGATCAGAGCAGCTGGCCGCTAGAATTCCCTTCCCGACAGCGACTGAATTCGACCTAGCTGACAAGCTAGTGTTGAAAATCCTGCCACCGTCTGGACTCGAACCTAGATCCTCCTGGTCATAGGGTCTGCTGACCTAGCTCTCCCGAACATTCATTACAGAATCTCTTCATATTTCACGTGAATTCCGTTGCCGGGGAATGGCGATTGATTTTTGCCGCCTGGGCGACGTCGCATCGCAAGCTGCTTTGCAAATATTACGAACTTCTGGATTTTATTTAATAAATCAAGGGTTTGAAATACAATAAACCAACACTTTGAAATTTATAACCACATATGCTCGACATCTTGTAATATAATACTAAAAAATATATTTAAAAAAGATTGACGTTAATACGCGACTTCTGTAGTTTAGAGATAAAAGAAAATGAGTACAATAGGCTAAATATACCAACGTGTTCTTATTGGTTCATTGTCCCTTACACAGTGCCCTTGAAGCTGGCGATTATCGTGCCAAACTAGAACGCCGCACTAAAATCTTCAGAGTCAGAGAATGTTTGCTGTAAATGTTTTAAAGGATTTTCGACACTAGCTTTTCAGCTAGGTCGAATTCAGTCGCTGTCTGGAGGAGAATTCTAGTGGCTGGCTGCTCTGACCGGTAGTTTTTCGTGGTTTCTCCGATCAACACCAGACGAATGCCGGAGACCTTTCGTTCCCCTTCCTTGTCCTATCCTCTCCCCTTTCACATACACACACTTAGACTAATATGCACTACACTACCACATATTCCGGGAGGCCGGTCGGGAGCTTAGAGCTTGTCCCGACTGGGGCGGTGACCCGCTGTTGGGAGAGTCCTGGTTAGGGGGAAACTCCACTAGCCGACGGTAGGTCGGTGCCGGATCTCGCCATCCAGTGAAGGAAGATCACCGCCATCCCCCGAGGAAAAACATGCACTACACGTACGGGACTAATGACCAAAGCAGTTGACGTGCCCGGAATCACTAATCAACCAACCAACAACTCAAGGTGTTGGATATATTACTGATATGAGGTTTGTTTCTTTTGTTCAAGTGAACTCAGCTTGCAAACTTTTGGTTTGGACTGTTCTTTACACAACAATATCTTCCTTTGTGTATCGCGAAATCGGCCAAACTGACAATGACGCCGACAGGCGTCACAAGGACCTTTCTATTACATTGTACTTACAAAGGCTGACATTACAATACATGAGTGAAGAAATTGAATAGGCTACTCAGGTATTCTCTGATGAACATATGTTGCATCTCATAATATTGTTTGAAGCTAGTACCATTAAAATGATCCATGAAATCAGAGAAAAATGTATTAAAAGTGACTAAAAAAAGTAAAAAACTACTTATTAGTCGAAATGGACGAAAAGTACAAAAAATTACGTATGAAATTCGCCATTACCGTTTCGTCATTGATGTTCTCCCGCTGAATGGCGAGATCCGGCGCCGACCAACCGTCGCTAGCGATGTGTCCCCCTAATCAAGACTCCACCACCAGCGGGGCATCGCCGCCGTCGGGACAACCACTAAGCTCCCGACCGGTCTCCCGGGATATGGGGTCGTGTAGTGAATGTGTGTGTGTGTGTGTGTGTGTAAGGGGAGAGGATAGGACAGGACAAGGAAGAGGAAGGAAAGATCGCGCGCGGTCCGTGGCCCGTTTGTAAGGGTACTGGTCGTGACATCAGTTGATACACTGAGCTACCGCTCGCGGTAAATATGGCAGTCGACGCGCCCGGAATCACCAACGAATCAATGCAAAATCGTTGTACCTCCGGATCAGGAACACTACACCGCGAACACTTGTTGCCCCGAGCCACCCCAGTCGGACAGTGTTTTGGGCGGCGAGCCGCGGCGTGCCGCGCACCTGCGTGGCGGAAGCGGCGAGGGCGCCCCGCGCACAAAACGCGCGCGAGGGGCCACGCGCAATTGCGTCCGCTTCGCGCGCCATTAACTCCGCGCGACGCCACGCACCGCCCTGCGCCGCGGCGGCCGCGCCCACAATGCACCGGGCGAGCGCGGGCTCTTTGCTCCCAGCGAGCTAACCTAGATAGAACGGCGCATTCCTCGCGCCGGCCATTCCATCCGGCTGCGCATGCAGGGCCTCTAACCGGGAGGTCCTGGGGTTCGAGTCCCGATTGATTGATTTTTTCGTGTTTTTGGGCGCGCAACTGCTTTGGTCATTAGTCCCGTTATGTAGTGCATGTTTTTCTCGGGAGATGGCGGTGATCTTCCCCCGCTGGATGGCGAGATCCGGCGCCGACCTACCGTCGGCTAGTGGGGTTTCCCCCTAACCAGAATTCTCCCACCAGCGGGTCACCGCCCCAGCCGGGACAAGCTCTAAGCTCCCGATCGGTCTTTCGGAATATGTGATAGTGTAGTGCATGTTGGTGTAAGTGTGTGTAAGGAGAGGATAGGACAGGAGGAGGAAGGACAGATCGCGCGCGATCCGTTGGCCCGTTTGGTAGGGTACTGCTCCGGCATTCGCCTGGTGTTGATCGGAGAAACCACGGAAAACTACCGATCAGAGCAGCCGTCCGCTAGAATTCTCCTCCAGACAGCGACTGAATTCTACCTAGCTGGAAAGCTAGTGTCGTAAATTCTGCCGCCGTCAGGACTCGAACCTGGGACCTCCAGGTTAGAGACGCTGCAGTGGCATCAGTTGGCACTGAGCTACCGCTCACGGTTCGAGTCCCGACGCTGGCGGGATTTTCGACACTAGCTTGTCAGCTGGGCTACCAGTCAACTGATCGGTAGTTTTTCGTGGTTGTACCGATCAATACCAGGAGAATGCCCGAGCAGAAGCCTAACAAACGGACCACGGATCGCGTTCGATCTTTCCTTTCTCTACTTTGACCTATCCTGACCCCTGACACTATTTACACTCACAAGCACTGCACTATATGTGGGGGACCTATCGAAAGCTTAGAGCTTGTACCGGCTGGGGAGGTGCCCCGCTGGTGGGAGATACCTGGTTGAGGGAAATGCCCGCAAGCCGACGTAGATCGGCTCTGGCTCTCGCCAGCCAGCGGAGAATCACCGCCATCTCCAGCAATAAAAAACATGCACTACACTTACGGTACTAATGACTTTAGAAATTGACGCGTACGGAATCACTGATCAATCAACCAACCATCAGTGCACTATTGGAAATGTGTTGGCACCATTACCGTTGTTCAAATCAGTGTTAATATGCCATTCGAATTCTATGACTTCCCTGTGAGAGGTATTACAATGACACCAACTGATGCTCTGAGCCACTTAAGCCGGGCACAGCAGCATTAATGGGCATCGTATAGCACAGGTGATGGAACGGGGTGTATGGTATCGGCGTCCATTGCACCGCTCTACATTCCCACGTTGAGTACTAAATGAGGATCGGAGGCGAACTTAAGACCATGTTGAGGGAGGGCGGTATGTGTTTGTCGTGATTCAATGTAATAATGTTAGGTAGTGTTCTTAATAGGGCCTGCACGCTTAAAGAGAAGTTTTTGAGACAGAAAAACTATTTTTTTAGAGCGATCCTTCCTCAGACAACCCAGTCTTGACCAGCCCTCGACTCGCCGGTTGTAAAGGTATTGCAAACCACTGCGCGAGCAATGAAGCGGGTAAGTGCGGGGACAGTTTGTCATTATGTGCATCGGAGATTCAGTTGAAAATGACCCGTTTTATTAAAGAATTTTTCTAACTGATTTATGCGAATAAGGATTCCACGTCCTCATGAATCATCCTTCATTGACGAGTGTATTTAACTTTTCTTTTTAGCATAACTTCAAATTGCATCGATTTTTAATGAGGTATTTTGGAGGGGAAAGGAGGTGAAACTTTTCTAGTAGTCAATGTGTTCCAACATGTTCAGGGGGCTTGATATTTTCCTAATAAATCTTGCTTGATACTCTATCTGACAGTGGAAGATTTATTCTGCATAATATGAATGAAGATTTAGTGTTATGATGTTATATCACAAAATTCTACGAAATCTGAATCTAACTACAGTATACTGAACTTCACTTTTTGATAAACTACATAGAAACACTAAATACTCAATCTGATTACTTTCCTTCTAATATAATTTTGAAGAATCATATTTACGTTGCATTCTAGCATTCTATTCCTCAAAATGATATAAGTAATTCAGAAGTGTTTCATTCTTCTCTGGCACGCTCCCGATATTTTCAACCTGATTATATATATATATATATATATATATATATATATTATATATATATATATATATATATATATATATATATATATATATACCAATGAAAGTGTGTCGTAATTATAAATGTGAATAATTTCATTGATTATGCGTTTTTGAAGTATTTTAAGTTTGATTGCGAGTTTATTATTGAAATTAGAAATCATTCGGAATCTTCCAGATTTTGAAAGCTGGTTATTAATACCTGCACAATAGTTAGAAGTGTGAATGCTTCTAACTAATGTATTGCATTTTTCCTAGGAACATTTTTACGAGTTAAACAATCATTTGCTACAATAAGTATTTGAAACAAAACCTATGTAAGAAAACAATTAAGGTAGGGATGAAGTAGTGTTTGTTGCAGCAGACAATTAGATTTGTAATATCAAAAGACTGAGCAAAATTCTAAATGCTTTAATCACCCATCTATTATTGTGTGTCATTCACACTTCATATTTTCAGGATTCCTTATCCTAAGACTCATTGACATGTGGGACAACCCACATGTCATACGTCTTCTGGGTAATAAAATAAAAGTGGCGATTAGAAATGAAATAGTTTTTATTGTTTACTGCTCCTGTTTTAAGGTAATTTTACTGGATGTATCATGTTGCTCCCCGTGTAGTTGTAGAAGCGACTGCAAATAAAAAAGCGGTTGTCGGCCCGGAGGTCGCTAAGGCAGTAGTGTCGTAGTGATCTCGGACTGGAGGGTCGCGGGTTCGAGCCCCGCCTCGGGCATGGTTGTATTTGTGTTCGTCCTTTCACCCCTTATCATCACCATATCGTTTCATCCTCATAGTTACCATACCGTTAACACCAATAGTGGTCGCTAATGACCTAGATGTTGATGCGACCTTAAATAACCAATTAAAAAAAAAAAAAAAAAGCGGCGCAGGCCAGTGGGGCCGGCGCGCGGGGAGCTGGTTTCGGCGCTGAGCACGTGCGTGCGTTGTTGCAGGGAGCTGGCGCTCATGTGCGGCGGCGGCGCCAGCGCGGGCGTGGGCGTGGGCGTGGGCGGCGGCGCCGGCATGAAGGGCGACGCGGGAGGGGGCGGCGGAGGCGGCGGCGGGGGGCTGTGCGGGGGCGGCGGTGGCAACGCGGTGGCGGGCGGCGCACCGCCGTCGGCTGCCAGCCACCACGCCGCCGCGGCGGGCATGGCCAGCTGTAGCCCCGCCGTGGCCGCCTACCTCCACGGCTACCACCACGGCTACGAGCCCACGTCACTGTCCCAGCTGCACGCCGCCATCTAAGGGCGCCCCGCGCCAGCCCTGCGGCGCCCGGACACTTTTTTAAGAGTTTTTCAGAGACTGAGAATATCATCCTTTTCAATCCCATCTGCTGTCTTCGACTTAATGGCAAACTTGCACAACCGAATTTTTCACTAATTTTATGGGAAAAAAAAACTATTTCCGTGATGGAAAACCGAAACGAATTTCGTCAACTGAACGTTTCGTATTCTGAATTTTGGCGAATGGCCCAATTTAAATATGTTTATCGGGTCGCCGTGTCTTGTGATGACCAATGCTTTCGGTTGTGCACCTTTGTCGTAAAATAGGAACTGTGTAGAAAAGATCATCCTACATTAATTCTTTATATAACTCTACTTTTAGTACAAAAAGAACGCACAGTCTACTAGGTGCAATTGCCATGAAGCCATTCACATAATATTGATTTTAACAGTGTTCGTGTTCGTAATTGTGAAGATTTAAGCCCTCATAGGTTTTGTAATTCACTTGGAGAGTAATTTGTAAGATTAATATCCCTACAAGACATTGGGAATTCTTCAAAGTGACTTTTTCCATGGCAATACATTGTTTGGCTGTGACGGATTGTCTTCATGCATTTGTTTTCCTTTTTTGCGTTCTGATGAGTGTATATTTAGTGGTTAGAGAACTATTATTTCTTGTAGTTTTTTTTTTTTTAATACAGACCTCTTCATTCAATTTTTACTCTATGCTCTTCTGTAAATTTCTTCAAATTTTCCTTTTTGCTTCGCCGATGACTGGCAATGGCTTCAAAAACATATTGCATAGCAATACGAAAATTTTATTTGTGGTATTACATGATTTTATCAGTAAGGGAAAAGCAATTTCCTCTTTCCGCGAAGAAATATCATACAAGAATAAATATTTTAATATTTAATTTTGTTTGTAATTGTAGAAAAACTTTATTCAAATTAAACATAAAATTTTTATGGTTAAATATTTATAATATGAATTTCTGTAAATAGTTTTACCTTGATCCTGTTGTCTGAAGCCATGAGTCACTGGCTCTTTCTAAATTTATTTACACGTAGGGTTTGCTAGTGTTAGAGTACAAATTGCTGTTAGCAATATTTTGAGTTCCTACTTCAGACGGTGATGTCGGGAAGTGTAATTGCGTTGGGTAAGTGGCCCGGGGGACTCTTCGCCCTGGTGCGTCCCCTTGGGCAACGAGTGCAATGTTGTCGGCTGAGTCACGCCAGGTAGAGGCCGGGTCGTTTCCCTCTGGGAGGGAGGAACTTCATTACGCGCCCTTCTTGTACCACGGGGACTGCAGCTGCGAGGCGTAGAGGAGACCATCTCCTGTGCTAGGAACGGTAAATTTAGGAGCTCAGGGTCATTCTCGCTGCCTGTCGCCCATTCTCTCCTCTCTTCTTCTCTCCCCTCCCCTCTCTTTTCTTATCTCGTTTCGGCGCACTCGTTTGCCTAGCATAATTTTTTATTAGTTCAAACAACTTTATTGAGAGTGCAATCGTACCCTTCCGCGGACAGAGTTATGTGAAGGCTCTCGGATGTCCCGGGGATACCTCGTCGAAGAAAATGATACCGACATTTAAACTATCATACCTTGGTCTTCTTCATCGCAATTCAGGCCTGAAGAAGGCCACGATATAATGGTCGAAGCATCGGTAACACTGCCCTCGACGTGGCATCACCCGGACAGCCGAGAGCCTTCTACGTTCTTGAGAGCTTGACATTACATCGTTCAGCCGTTTGGCTCTTTCAGATCTTAGTTGAATACAGAGTGCATAACACCACACTGACAGACACAAGGCAAATAGCACAGTTTAATGTCGATGGTCGAAACTCAATCGAGCATCTCCAATTGATTTAGTGACTTAGGATACTTCAACGTGGTGTAGGAAATAGGAGTAGAGAGGATACCGGTTTGTAAGTCGTGGAGTTGGAGAAAGGGTCTGTGAGATCTTGACGATGTAGAATGCCGGGAACCTTTTTGCTTAGCTCTGTCTGCATACTGGGAGGGAACAATTAGGCAGCGACGAAGATAGACGCAACCAAAGGCGAATAACCCTTTGCACCGACGTTTGCACATCACTTTGCGAGTAAATCTCGAAAAAAAATTATTCTCAGTTGCTTTCACTTAGATCCTTTAACCCCATCACCCTTGTTTCCTTAATAAGTGAAGTTACCGTTTAGCTCTGAGGGACAAATTTTGTCATATGCCTAAAGTTTCACATACACTTTATCAAGTGGTAAATTATTTTCCACTTCACGCCATTTGCAGAATTTACTTTGGATATTACTTCCCTGTTTCCCAAACATTTTAGATCCAACAGGAGCTTGTGACCTAACAAAAATTGTGGAAAGTATAGCTCATCACAAAACCAAAATATCATTTTCTTTCTTGGGTGCAATACAAATCACTTTGTCTTTCATGAGACAGTATATGTCTTCGTAAATAACTTCAATGTTCTGAAAAGTCAAATCCTAATTTTCATAATTGGGAAATGGAACGTTGATGCAACAAAATAAGATTTTAATGTTAAAAAGAGTACCACTATAACAATCATTGATGAAAAGATGTATGCTAATGTATTTCCCGTTAATTAATATTATCTTATCCAGAAGATACATCTTCTTACCTTGGGCTGCAGTCCTTATCCAGAGAAACAAACGAAATTGTGTAAAATAAAGGTTTGTCTTGCTTTGCTGTTTTATAGTAGTGAAGTGTATTATTGCTGTTTATATGTTACACGCTGTGATCTACGTTCTTGTGTGAATCGATGTAGTCTGTAAATATTTAATATTCCAACACAAGTTTTTTTATACACATAAAGTTGAACCTGCATGCAGAGAACTGTGACACTACTATGTAGTTTTTCAAAAAGTTATGTTAATATATTCAAAGTATTATTACATCATTCCGCACTCATTTGTTGCAAGCCTAATCAACCCTAAACTTTTGTTCTTAAACGCCAAAATATTTTCAAAGAAAATCAATCGTTCTTCCAGTCTACTTAATACGAATGCCATGTTTTCGCTTGATCAATTCGTATTGCACGTGACTTCCTCATTCGTCTTTTCTTTGTCTTGGTAAAAGAAAATGCGTGCGGAATTGATTACATTTACTTATTTTGAACAGCTCATTCAATATAGAGCGTTCCAAAGAAAATAATGGTTTATTTTTTATGAAAATGTTTCCTCGGTAATTAGACTATGTAGCTATCAACTTTGTTGTAGTTGTCGTTTTCTCGAGCCGTTTCCTGAGAGCAGCGATTTAGTTCCTCTCTCTCTCTCTCCTCTCTCTCTCTTCTCTCTCTCTCCCTCTCTCTCTCTCTCTCTCGCCCCTTCTCTTCTCTCTCGCCCTCCCTATCTACCTCTCTGTTCTTTTCAATCATTATTATCATGTTTAGTGTTAAAGAAAAGAGAAAAATAAATAAAGATCATGTGAGGAATGCGTGTTCACATATGCTTTTCATAGAACAAGCAGTTTTGAATAATTGCTTAGAGATTGTCACTCAGAAAATAATGTGATCAACAAAATCTATTAGTAAAAAGTACTTCGAACTTCCAGATGTTCGTAATGTAGTAGAGACACTGAGTCAAAATACATATTGCATAACTTTGTTTAACAAACATGAAGTACATGTACCGATTCTTTTAGTTCACACGAAAGCTTTTTTCTTTAACTTTTCTTCTGGAATATGATCGTTACAGCTGAAAAACTTTGATTTCAAATCTTACTTTATTTAGTTGCTAGGTAGTGATATAATTGAACAAAAAATTAACTAATTAGTTTGAAAGTAAGAAATAAGGAAACGGCTCGCCTCTTCGAAGTTAAACAATTTCATTGGAGATTTCTGATGTGGCAGCTGCAAATCTGATGATGCAGTGGCACACTGGAATTCTAGTGCCATGTTCATGTATATAATTTGTTGTTTGCAAATAAAGTTCTCTATTATTCGTTCCAGAACGCATGATTTTTTATGCTGCAAAACCTATTCAATTTTCCCTTTCATCTAAAGAAAGGTACGTCAATAATTGTGGGAATTCTGATTTGGTGTTGTTGACATTCTTATAAGAAGAAATAAAAGAGGTCATCTTCGTTCATATTAGCTTTATTAAGATAGCCGGATTTCGACGGCTTTGCCGTCAGTCTGCATCGTCAGTCTCGCTGCTGTCGGCAAAAGTCGGTCGACTGTGCCTATGTGCACTTGCGCCGACAGCAGCGAGACTGACGATGACGGCAAAACCGTCGAAAGCCGGCTATCTTAATAAAGCTAATATGATGACGAAGATGACCTCTTATTTCTTCTTACGTCAATAATGCTCACCCCATGAAGAAGAAAGAAGAAACTTTCAGTTAAATTCCTAAATTTAAATTATAATTTTAAAATGGATATGAATTAATCTGTAGCTGTTGAAAACCGTTGTTCAAAACAAATTAAATTTCTTCAAGGTTACTTTCATTCCTTAAAAATATTTCTTTATAAGCTAAAATTCTCAATTGCTTCATTTAGAAACATTACATTTTCAATATACTAATATAAGTACTAATTCCAGTAGTAGTATCGGGAGAGGTGGCTCAGGGCATCAACTGATGTCACTGCAGTGCCTCTGACCGGGAGGTCGTAGGTTCAATTCCTGACGGTGGCAGGATTTTCCACTCTAGCGCCCGGCTAGGAGACCGGTCGGGAGCTTATAGCCTGTCCAAGCTGGGGAGAGATACCTTTTGGAGGAAAACCTTGGTAGCTGACAGGTAGGTTGGCGCCGGCTCTCATTGTTATGTTCAGAAAAACCACTCACTTTCTAAACCAACAAGTTTATTTACACAGTCACGGACATCTTTACATAGAAACAGAAAAAATACACTAGCGGTCAGAAAATAGCTTTCACTAATGCGTATTCCTCCAAAACCACTGTTTCTCCGATATTACGTCTCCGCTTAGTCTGCCCCGTCTCTGGCGACGCTCCCTTATGAAGCAGCCGGCGCCGTAGCCTCGCTTCACGGCCAACGGCTCGCCGGCTAGCTGATTACTTCTTATTGGCCTGGCGTCTTTGCCGTTCTGATGCCCAGCCGTCACCCGTCGCCGCTGCCGCCTCGCGCCGCTTTAGGCGCGCTCTTCAATTTTGTCACACAGCCGCAACACTCATCATCCAGCGGAGGAAGATCACCGCCCCCTCGCGAGGAAAAAACATGCACTACACTTACGGGACTAATGACCATATGTGCTGACGCGCCGGGAATAATCAATCAATCCAGGAGTACTTACAAATAGAAATGTGCAATCCCACTGAGGCCATGTTCTCATAAGTTACATGTATGCCCGTTTTCAGATGATGTGCATTGCGCATGAGAAAGCGTCGATCTTGAGCGACCGGGAGTTCCATTGCTATTCCCTGTGGCTACTGATCATCCACTGATGTAGTTCAAAAGTTTCAAATATTGTCTCTCATAAACGAATGTTTGATGATGGTAGTAGCATGATGTGATTTAAAACCAAGTTGTGAAGATTTGTTATATTGAGTGGACGTTGCAAATTCTTGTTAAAATGGGTAAAATACTAATGGAAGGAGAAATGTAGAGCTGCAGGGTGTTTTGAATATTGTAACCACTATCGATATTGAGAGGATCGATTTGAAGGAAGTGCAGACAGTTTAGACAGTACTGTAAATTGATGTTAAAAATGCCACCACTCTGCAAGGTGGCTAAGCAACCACCTACATGTGGTGAAGCCGGGCCGACTTTGGTCATGCGGCGGTGCCTGGTGCAGGGTGTCACAATTCGACCCTTGTACGGAGGTGACGCGCCGGCAACGCGCCCTCAGCGCGCGCCGGACAAAGGGCCGCCCTGACTCATGGCGCCCGTCGGTCGCATGACGCAGCCCGCCCTGTCGCAAAGCTCGGCTCCGCAACGCACCCACCCCTTCTCGGAGTGAGATACGTCGTACGTGACGTACCCGAAACACAACCCTTGACCCGTCCGTCGCCCTTATAAGGACGGCGCATCCCTGGAGCCGGCAGTCAGTCTCCAGTGTCACTCTCCGAAGTTCGGTAGGCGGACCGGTGTCTCCACCATAGGACCCGACTGTCCCGACCAAGAGTAGTGTCCTGGGCTCCGAGGTTCGGTAGGCGGACCGGTGTCTCCACCATAGGACCCGACTGCCCCGGCCAAAGAGCAGCCGACGTAGGTGCCACGGTGTCACTACCGCTGCCTTCGCTGTCGCCATCGCCGGACGCCGCCTCGCCGTCGCCGTCGCCGCCGCCGTCTCCTGACACCCCCCTCCCGTTTCGACTGTCTGGGTACTTCCTAAACTATGTAAGTTTCGGCGCTTCGCCATGTAAGTTTCTGTGCTACCCTATGTAAGTGTCTGCTCAGCACGATGTAAGTTGCTGGAATAAAATACATCCATGGTTAACAGTCTTTGCGTGTGCATTTTACTGGCCCACCATCCGCTCCTCCTTATGTCGTCGGCGTCACGACATATTGGTGTCAGGTGGGGTCAGGTGGGTTCGAATTAGCTTGGAGGGGCATAGGGTCGTGTCCTGGTGCCCGGAAACGGAGCCCAGGCTCGTATTTTTAGTGGGATGGTAGGCTACCGTAGGAAAGTGACTAGAGAATAAGGGGCCTTCCACTAAGCTGGCTTTCGAATTATATATGGGCAATGCCAAAAAGTGTGATAAAGGAGTTACCGAGTACTTCCCACTATCAAGCACTGTAAACTTATCGTAAACTAGTCCTCAACCAGCCACGACATGCATCGAACCAACGACCACGCATACCCCCTACCCTGGGAAGTAGGATCAGATACACGCCTAATAGATCTAGGAGCCCCTGTGTTAATTCTTCAGGACCAGGCCGCGGGCAATGTACCCGGCAACGCCGCCCCCGCCAGTTCGACCGTCCCGGCTGCCTGCAACGCTTCTGCCAGTTTGACCTCCCCCGCATTCCCAAACGTCACCGGTAGTCAGATATGCATGGTCCCCACCTTCAGCGGGGAAGATGGCGTGAGTGTAGAAACCTTTTTGGAGCATTTACGCATCATCAGCCATTTTAGTCATTGGAACGAGGCCCAAACGTTAGGAGTTGCTCGCCTGCGGCTCACTGGCAACGCTGCAGAGTTTGTTGATAACCACGCTCACGTGACGGTCTCGTATGCCAACTTCTGTAAATATCTAAAGGATAGGTTTTCACAAAAATTCTCGCGACCATCCTTAGAAAAACTGTTTAATAACTGTACCCAAAGGCAATTGGAACCTGTCAGCGATTTCTCTAGCAGGCTAAGGACCCTCGAGCGCCAGCTGCGTAGTTGTTATACTAATCCCGACTCCGCGGAAACAAGGGCCATCTTCAAGGAACGATTACTGGCTCAGTTTCTGGCAGGCTTACGCGAAGAAATAGGTCGTTTCGTATGTGTGCGAAATCCACAGAGTATCTTAGAAGCCGAAGAGTTTGCTCGTGTAGAAGAAGCAACAGCCAGAAACTACGTGGACGCTACTCGTACTGTGCATGCACTACATTACCTTCCCCCACCCCCCGTTGACGGGCACGCGCGGTGGGTACACCCGCCTCCGGCATCAGCACGTGCCCCTGACCCTTTCCCGCAGCGTAGCGACCAGTACGGACTGCCCCACGGCCCGCCAGTTGGAATGGCCGCTCCCACTCAGTGTTTCAGCCTTCAGCCTCCGCGTTCAATGCCTCTGTTCCCGGACACCCGTAATTCCGCCCCGGCCCCCCCGTATGCTCGACAGCCGGCCACAGTAAGAACATGCTACCAGTGCCAAAAGCCGGGTCACATCGCGAGGAATTGCCCTAGCAAGCAGCAGGGATGCTACAACTGCGGAAAAACGGGCCATGGAATTAAAAGATGCCCGACAGTAATCTGCGGTAAATGCAGAGCGTTAGGACACTGTGCGGTAGATTGCAGGGAACCGAATGTAGTCACGAACGCGGGAAACGCTTAAGTCCCGACCAATCGGTCGGGGAAGAATTAATATTAGCGGTCACACCAGAGAGTGGAATGACGGTCTCCGTGTCCATTCTAGGTTCTCAGTACCATTTTCTAGTGGACACCGGCGCTTCGGTAACTATCTGCCACAGTAAAATCTTCCCGTTTAGCAGCATTCCTTTAACTACTTATACGGGTGCTATTAAGAGCGCTTCTGGACACCCCTTAAGGGTACTAGGACAATGCGACCTACCAATAGTGATAGATCAAGTGACATATCACCACGACACCTTAATTATAGACTTAGGCCCAACCACTTACGTAGGGATATTAGGGCTGGATTTTATGGTAAAATATGGCAGCCGTATTTCCATGGACAATAAAACAATGACGGTACGCGAAGGGCATGTAACGGCGCTTGCATCACGGCAGGGCACACCTCAGTGTGGGCACTTGACCTCAGTAAACGGCCAGATAAATTCTCGGGAGCTGAGAGGAACAGATAATCTATCCTCAATAGACCGTGCAAAGAACATGACTAACCTAAGAGAGTCTCAAAAAAACGAAGCAGTCAGTTATGATCTTATATCGTTCGCTGTAGAAAACAACTCTTTTCATGGGATTCGTACAACCAGGACTGGGAAGGAGGAACGAACCATGACCAATGTAGATCTGCTGGGACCACTAACTGACAAGGAAGTGACGGAAATTACGGTTTGGGAAAAAGAAAAAATCCCGTGTAGCATAATAAAGGAAAATCTCCCGCCGGAGGTAAGCGAAACAAAGGAGATCAAAATGGGCGGGTTAAAGGGAGAAAATAGGAGAAGTCACGTGACGTGAACCATCAGTCGCACGAGGCAAAGGAAACAGGGTTGGCACAGGGAAAGAACATGAGGGCGCGTGGGAGGTGGAAGACGCAATTAGTGCGGGCGGAGGGCAAAGCGTAAGCGAAAATACGTGGTGCGGTACCTCGTGCGGGGAGACTCAGCTAGCACGTACTAGCCATGCACAGGGAACGACGAACGCCACGGAAGGAAGGCGCAGGGCTTGGACACCAGGTACGGAGCCTCGCGACGCTGTGCTAAGTGGGAGCAATGAAAATGCACCAGGTCTACTAGGGGGAGAAAAGCAGTCCGTAGGGATGCTCTCTAGCGGTTGGGAAGGTGTAGAAGAAAGCCCCATTAGCAGGGGGGGAAAAGCAAAAGGAGGTCGTAAGCGTTGGGTGAAATAGGCGGGGGGAGAACTACAGAAACGGATGGCATGAGCTATTCCTTGTGCGGGGAAGCCCAGCTTGTACACACTCGCCATGCACAAGGGATATCAAACGGTAAGGGAGAAGGTAGCCGCATTGAGACTTCGGGAAGGGAACCTTGCGCCCCGGTGATTAATGGGATGAATGAACCAGACATTGTACAGGAAGAAAATGAATTCGAAGAAATACTCCCCAGGGAATCGGAAAACATAGGAGATGACGCATCGGTTGTAATCGGGAACAGACTAGATGATGCGGGAAGCGAAGCTATGTTTTCCTTCAAAACGATTAAAGTGCCCCCACGGTCAATTGTCTTGTCCAGGGTAAAAACCACTCACCTCGAAGGTTCGGAATTAGTCATCGAAGGCGGAGGTCAAGAAGTGGAGGTCGCCCCGTTAGTAGTGAAGGTAGACAGTAACGGCCAAGTGCCAATCCTTCTGTGTAATCGAGGTAATTCTGATAAGGTTTTCCGAAGGGATAGCCTTATTTCTTGCGAGTTACTAACTCGAGACACGGAAGTGAACCAAATCGAGTCGTGCGATGCAGAATTTTGGCCGGAATCACCAAGTCACGAGCCTCTACTCGACATGTTCGACTTCAGCGGGACGCCGGACGAAGTCAAGGGCATGTTGACATCTCTAATCGCAGAGTTCGCTGACATATTCGTACACGGAACCACGAGGCTCGGTTGTACGCCGGTAATGAAGCACAAGATAGATGTAGGAACTGCCAGGCCAGTGAAAAAGGCGCCCTACAGGGTTCCTCACGCTCAGCGAGAGGTGTTAGATGGTGCCATTCGGGAGATGATGGAGCAGGGCGTAATCAGTCCCTCCACTAGCCCTTGGTCGTCTCCTATAATCCTTGTGAAGAAGAAAACCCAGCAAGGAGAAGCAGCGCAATATAGACCGTGTATAGACTATCGGGCACTAAATGCGGTGACCAAAAAGGAAGTCTTTCCGCTACCGAACATAGACGAGACTTTCGACCAACTAGGTGGTGCTCGATTTTTCTCCTCACTCGACCTCTGCCAAGGGTACTGGCAGGTCGAGATGGATGAAAATAGTAGGGAATACACTGCATTTAGCACGCCCACTGGTCACTACGAATGCAACCGAATGGGATTCGGCTTGGCTAACGCCCCCTCTCTATTCATGAGGCTCATGTCCCAGGTAATGGAAGGTATAGTTAATAACGGCTGCATCGTATATATAGATGACATATTGAGGTACGATTCGGAAGCTATACAACACATTACGGGACTTAGGGATATCTTCACGCGGTTACGCAGGGCGAATCTCAGATTGAAACCGAAGAAGTGCAAATTCTTTCAGGAAAGAATTAAGTTCTTGGGGCATATTATTTCCAATAAGGGCTTGGAACCGGATGATGAGAAAGTATCAGCAATTAAAAACTTCCCAGTACCGGTTAACGTAAAGACGCTTCAATCGTTCCTTGGTCTCGTCGGCTACTATCGAAAATTCATAGAACAATTTTCCAAAATGGCGGCCCCTTTAACCAAATTAATCAGTAAAGGCAAGGAGTTCCTCTGGGGAGAAGAACAACAGCTGGCATTCGAGACCCTACGGAATAAGTTAACAGAGTATCCGATACTAAGATTCCCTGATTTTAATCGCCCTTTTATACTGACCACGGACGCCTGTTCTCAGGCCATCGGCGGTGTTCTCGCCCAGGAGTTTGAGGACGGGGAACACATGGTCGCTTGTGCCAGCAAGCAACTCCTCAAGGAACAGCGCTCGTACTCGGCCACCGAACTCGAGTGCCTCGCTGTAGTGGGCATGTTGAGGAAATTTAGGGTATATCTACTGGGTAGGCACTTCACTCTGTGTACCGACCACAAGCCACTCCGATGGCTTTTGGCTCTGTCAGAACCAAAACCAAGGTTAGCTCGATGGATCATGGAAATTTCCGAGTATGATTTCACTATCCGCCACCAACCAGGGAAATCAATTGGCCACGCAGATGCCTTGTCTCGATTGCCTTCCTTGATTTCGGTAATCGATTCGCACACCGCCTACAAACCGGTTTGGGACAAGACCAGAATAGCTGCGGAGCAGCAGAGATGTACAACCCTTGAACCATTCTTCACTCGTGCCACTAAGAAAGACCCGGAGTATGTCATAGACGAACGAGGCGTACTGTATAAAGTCGTGACCCAACCACCGGACGCAGAGTATGTTCTGTGCGCGCCCACGTCCATGATCAAACACATTCTGGAGAGATGCCATGATAACCCCCTCGCAGGTCATCTAGGACTTGCCAAAACTTACGCCCTACTCAAAAGGCAATTTTTTTGGTCGGGCATGCACCGAGACACTGAAACATATGTTAATGCCTGCTTGGTCTGTAAGAAGCGGAAGGCTGTAAGGAAGCCATTCCGCTACAGCCGGTCACAGAAGCCGCCTACCCTTTGAGAAAATTGCCCTCGATATCGTAGGACCACTAAGAAAGTCACGGAACGGGAACCGGTATATTCTCACCTGCCAGGATCATTTTACCCGGTATCCTGAAGCTATTGCTATCCCGGATCAATCAGCTGACACGGTAGCTCGCGCGTTTGTAGAAAACGTGATATGTAGACACGGCGTCCCCAAGTATTTACTCACCGATCGAGGAGCCAATTTTACATCTCAATTGATGGAAAGAGTATGTGCGTTATTAAAAATCCGAGCAATATTTACCTCTCCGTACAACCCATCGGCAAACGGGCGCCTAGAGAGAGCCCATCAATCCTTTGCGGCTGTCATATCACACTACGTTGCACAAGACCATTCCGATTGGGACGACCACTTACACTTTGCTTTGTTCGTCTATCGGAACTCGAAACATCGAGTAACAGGGTTCAGTCCCGCTTATTTAGCTTACGGTCGGGAAATTCAGATGCCCTGGGATGACGTACTCAGCCCCCTCGCTCCTTCATATGCCGATGAACCACCTTACCACTACGTATTACAACGACGTCTGCAAATAGCCTTAGCCCAGGCGAAGGAATTTAACGCGGAGGTCACTGCTAGGGAACACGAGCGGAAGAATAACAACCGCAAGCTCCTGGGGATATCGGACGGGCAACTAGTGCTTCTGCGCAACTTAGCGTTGCACCACGGCCAAAGTAAGAAGTTGGCATCCAAGTGGGTGGGCCCATACCGCGTGATACGTGTAAGAAGCTCGGTCACGTTCGATATTCAGCATCTCCAGAACGGGCGTGTCGTCACAGCCCACCATCGTAATCTGGTACCCCTACACCTGAAACCGCACCAGCATTCCCATATGTTAGTCACACCGGCACAGCGAGCCCTGGAAATAGGAACCCTGATACAAGCGACCCAGACAGTCAGCCATCACCTCCCTCGTCAGCACCACAACCCACATGTCTCCCCTCCCCACCGGATCCATCCCCACCACCACCAGTGCCTTCCCCAAGGCCGCCACCGTCGCCACCATCATCGCCTTCACCACCACCAGCCGAGCCGCCACCACAATCACCACCAACGCCTAAGGCCCCCGACCTCAGGGGCCGCACCAGCGGCAACATCACAGGACAACATCCAGGCACCGTACAACCTCAGGCCTCTCCCGGGTCGCAAACTCTATTATAAGTTGTAGTGGATATGGACCGCAGGGAGCGACGCGAACGCCGAATGATCGCCCTATTCGGTAGTCCGCTCAAGGACCTGGGGGATGCGACTTCTGTAAATATCAGTGAATCAACAACAGTGAAGTGTCAGTGTCCGTGCGTGTGCTCAGTTGGAGCGAAACTGCCTTCGGGCCATAAGGAGTGTGTATCTTCATAATGGTGTTTCTGCCAGAAAGTTCAGTACATTTAACCTTAGTTCTCCCCTAGGCTGCCCTGGTGGACTTCACTGTTCCTCCCGGGCCTGCTGTTGCTCCTGAACGGCCCGAATATTCAGGCACTGCTGTTCGTTCCGGAGGGAGATCTAGCAGTTGCTTCAGGAGAATGGCTACTTCATATGGACTTACACCTGCCGGTCATCAAGGAAGTGGTCGGAAGAGTGGAACAGCAGCTCACAGAGTTCCGCACTCTGCGGGGCAGGGTGATAGAACGTAATCCGGGGCTCCACAATACCTCCTTAAAAATTGCTAACATTTCTATTGGGTACCAGGAGGACCTGGAACACAGGCTTGCGGGGCTAAAAAGAGATATTTTAGATCTAACCACACCCGATGTACCAGGACGCAGTCCGCGGGCCCTCTTTGACGCAGTAGGACACGGCTTGCACTATCTATTCGGGACTACCACTGACGAGCAACTACGAAGTCTTTACAAAGATGTTGCCATGCTTACCTCCCGATCGGAACAATCAATCAAGGGAACGATACACGTTCCTATCTAACGTTACAGCCACCTTGTCACGCCACGATCAAATGTGGTCGCTCACTGACACGGCTCTTAAAGTGCTGAAGGATACAAGCCAATCACTCGCTCGCGCTACCTCCCGGAATGGGCGGAGCCTCGAATATTTTAGTTCCCTCCACACTACGTTCATAGCTGTTTCCCGCCACCTTAGGGAATTATCTGACACGGTGCGCTCTCTACGACACAAGGTGGATATTGCAGGACTAGGCAAACTCACGCCATCCCTTCTTCCCCCCCACGAGTTGGAAAGCGCCGTAAAAGGTGCAGCCGCAAAACTCCCAGAAGGGTTGGCCTTCGTAAATTTTCCCGGCCGAACCATCGAGCTAACGTATGATTTGGCCCGTGCACAAGTACTCCACCGTGAGGGAGAAATCCAGATATTAATCTTCCTCCCTCTACAGAAACTGGACTCCAGCTTCAAGGTATTGAAGGCGGAGCCACTGCCAATGGGACAAGGAGCAGACCGGAGGGCAGTTGTCATTCGCCCCGACTCTCCTTATCTGGCTGTGTCCCAAACAGAAAAGCAATTTATGCTGCTACCATCAGAGTACTGGCGACGGTGCACAAAAAACGGCATAACCGTTTGTCCACCCCTTTTCCCTTTTCTATCTCCCAAGTCCAACTCTTGCAACATCGCCGTATTCCTAAACGAGAGCGCACGTATCAAGGCAAATTGTGACTTACATCTAGCCCTCCAACCTTATTCGGTATTCATCAAGGCCCGTCCCGGGCGAGTGGTACTTCAGCGTAAGCAGAGCACAGACGTGATTACAAGTTGCACGAAGGGCACCACTAAATCAGCCATTATCGGCCACGGACGCCTGCAATTGGCACCAAGCTGTTCGGCGAATGTTGGCCATTATCTCTTGCCGGCCATCTCGAAATTATTCCAAAGTCAGGTAGAAGTAGATATCACTCCCATCATTGAACCTCTACCGGCCATAGACAGTCATTTAACTGACCAAACCTACGTCGAGGCCGCCTTGCGATCTGGTACGTTACAGCACGTCCTGACTTCATTAGAGAAATTAGATACGCATAATGTCCCCACGATTTCCTTGGCCTCTGTGAAGAAGGACATAGAAGTACTATCTCCATTAGAGTCCAGACTGCATATTGCCCATTATGTGGGTTTCGGGTCGCTGACAGCGGTAACAACCACCATAGTTTTGTCTGTCGGGGTGCTTATATTTCTGAGGTACAGAAACAACAACTCCTCGACAACCACCACCGATAAAATCACACCCACAGTACCCGCTCCTAGCCAGCTCTCTACCCTTCAGGTACTCGATGTCTCCCGGATGGAGGCAAACCAACCCAGATCCCTAGTCGTAACACACACCCCGTTATTTGCGTCGATTTAAAAACGAGTATGGTGCCGCTGCAGTAACCTGTGCCCAAACCTAATATATCTCTCATAGTAACCTGCACTTGCAATTGCCTGGTGACAATATTGTTCGGTATTATCATGTTGTATTATATCAGAATTATTTATGTATTATTTTGTAAGTTTTCTTTGGGTTAAAGTGTCGCATTGTTATAGTGACAACTGTATTGTTAGTAAATGCCATTATAAAGTTATTGTAAGTGTCATTGTGTCAGTGTTTTTTTAATTTAAATTGTCCAGTAGCATTGTCAAATTTATTACTTGTAAGTGTTGTACCAGAGTTTTATGTATCATAGTGTCAGTTTTCTTTATTGTTATTGTTATACCAGAATTGTTAAATGAGCTGTACTATATGTAAGAATGACCTAATACTATAGGATAAGTATCCAGACACTCGAAGTTTCCCCCCCCCCCGCGACTGTCTTCGGGCGGGGGATGTGGTGAAGCCGGGCCGCCTTGGCTGCGGCGGTGCCGGTGCAGGGTGTCACAATTCGACTTGTACGGAGCGCCGGCAACGCGCCCCAGCGCGCGCCGGACAAAGGGCCGCCCTGACTCATGGCGCCCGTCGGTCGCATGACGCAGCCCGCCCTGTCGCAAAGCTCGGCTCCGCAACGCACCCACCCCTTCTCGGAGTGAGATACGTCGTACGTGACGTACCCCGAAACACAACCCTTGACCCGTCCGTCGCCCTTATAAGGACGGCGCATCCCTGGAGCCGGCAGTCAGTCTCCAGTGTCACTCTCGAAGTTCGGTAGGCGGACCGGTGTCTCCACCATAGGACCCGACTGTCCCGACCAAGAGTAGTGTCCCTGGGCTCCGAGGTTCGGTAGGCGGACCGGTGTCTCCACCATAGGACCCGACTGCCCCGGCCAAAGAGCAGCCGACGTAGGTGCCACGGTGTCACTACCGCTGCCTTCGCTGTCGCCATCGCCGGACGCCGCCTCGCCGTCGCCGTCGCCGCCGCCGTCTCCTGACACCCCCCTCCCGTTTCGACTGTCTGGGTACTTCCTAAACTATGTAAGTTTCGGCGCTTCGCCATGTAAGTTTCTGTGCTACCCTATGTAAGTGTCTGCTCAGCACGATGTAAGTTGCTGGAATAAAATACATCCATGGTTAACAGTCTTTGCGTGTGCATTTTACTGGCCCACCATCCGCTCCCTCCTTATGTCGTCGGCGTCACGACATACATACCTACTGCATGAGTATACTACAATGAATGTGACGTGATCTATGTCTTCAATGTCTGATGGAAAAGATGTGACAGACATAATTTGTGGGAAATTTATTGTAATGTAGTTTTGTGTACAAAGATATTTATAAAAACGTATTTCTACGCATTTCTTGAGTTACGAATAAAAGTAAAAAGTTTTGGGTAGATTGCAAAAATGTTTCGAGATTTAAACAGATTGTCTGATGAAATGTGAAAAATGTGGCGCATAACAGTTTTAATGTAGCAATTTATTTGTTATTGACAAAAAACTTCGTTTTTCAATAGATTAGCCTCTTTTCTCCATCATGTGATTAGGCTTCTATTCCCAGTTTATGACAGTGATACACAGTGACATTGAACGTCTGGAATGTCAATATCCTCATTGTACACTAACAGGTGTCCTCGAGTATCTGAACAAGATCATTGACCAGGGTAAGATTTGTCAACAAGATCCAACCTATCCTTTTCCCATTTCTGAGACAGAAAGTATGTTTACTTTCAACAGGACAACACCAGCCAACACACCGCTCGTGCAAACCAAGATTCTTTGCTAAAAGTCCGTCAACTCCATTGGTCAGCTCTTAGAGAATACATGTGGATCTCGATGGGGTGAAGTCTGGTCAGGTCTGCAACTGCGGAAACAAATGTGGACCAGCTGCCCCTTAAGATGGAAATTGCTGGGAATTGCATGTCTCAAGAAGATATTCAGCATTTCTAGTTCTCTCCATATGATGCAGAAGGCTTGCCTTGAATCTAAAATAAGGAACAGTATTTGAATGAATATCTGACCCTTTATAAATGTGTTCACAATTAAAGAGCTATTTCCAAAGTGACGTACCTCCATTTTCGTTTTTGCTACCCATATGTAACAATATTATTTTGACTCCTGTGTATCAAATGTATTCAAAAGGCGTTTGTCCAATGATTTCCGTACACAGTTGAATCCAATCTTGATATATAAAAGCTTTGATTTGATTAACTCCACTTCCTGAAAAAAATGTATTTCTTGGAGATACGTAACTTTAGAAATAAGTTCTTTAATTACGTACACTAAATGAACAGATTCTATTGCATGTATCAATAAAATTAAATTACTATGTTTGTTATTTTTCCTTTTTCGAGAGGAAATTTTTATGATCCTATTTTTCAGAACTAAATATTTTTAGATATTATATTAAACTGATTTAATGGGACAGTTGAAAAGTGTCGTATTTTAGTGTTTAAATGATAATATTTGGATTTTTTCAAGGCGCTACATTCATTACACATGCTCTTTGATCGAATCTTCACCTACCAAAAAGTTCCCTTCCATTTAGTTTAGAGAAACACTTTGCAAATACTATGTAGTTAAATATTTAAACAAAAATACTCAAAAACAAAATGTTTATATTATTTAACCCCATTTTGTGCACGAATCTTTAAACAAAATAATCATTTTATTAGTATCGCACCAGATATATTCATGGTTTATTATCAATTTTTGATACAAAAATAATTTGACCAAAAGAACCTAAATTTATACTTGTATAATCACTTTGAACTTTTACCAATGTTTTTGAAGTCTCAATATTCATCTAAGTAGTTATTGATTTAACGTCAAAACAGTTAAAAACTGTGTTATATCCTGGAGAGAAGTGTGCACATTTTCTTACATTCTGGAATTCCTACCCTAACCCACATACAAGTTGAATTCTGAATACAGATGAAAATTAGCTTTTTTGGCTAGAGTTGATAAGAAACTTTCTTTAAATCTTCTTAAAAGATAAGAAACCATCTTTAGCGAATCCATAGCACATGACCTTTTGCAACTTCACTAAATTTCAGGAGGTAATTTCTACATGTTATGATAAACACAACTCGGCATTATAACACTGAATCCTTTTTGAAATTCATTCAAATTCTTTATAATTTTTGTCCCAGTACCCCCACTACGAGTACCACTATGGACAAAAATGTACCTCCAGGAAAATAAAATAAATAAAAAACAATAATAAAGAAAGGGTATAAATATGTTTCTAATCCGTGGATTTAAAAACAAAATAGTCTTTCTATTATTGACATGCAAGGTTTTTTGAATCATTGAATTATAAAGAAAAGAAAGACTGTGGCAAAATATCCCTTAGTACTACATGGGTAAATAAACAAGAATAATTCTCCTAGTATGTAACGGAAAGATAGAACATCTCAGATACTTTGCGAATTTGTGACTTATTTTATGCCGCCAGTTATCGCAATCTTGTTCTCTTATGACACGTTTTAAAGCTCAACAAAGGCGCAATATCTGTTCTTTTTATTTGCACACTTCAGAAGGATAGATCCAACTAACTGTTAAACGATTATAAGAAGCAGGGTCGGCCTTAAGCAATCAATTTGAGAATCACGGTCCTGTAGTTCAATGAAATAACGTATAATTTTAGAGTAGGTGAAGGGAATTTTGTCCTTAATAAACAGTATGTAATAGTTTCGTACGTTTAATCAATATAAGGCAACGTTTATCCTTTATTATTAGACGTATGTTTATGTATCCTACATTTTTGAAATAGATTATAAATGGATGATGTATAGAATTCCACTGATAATTATTTAACTGATATTGATTTGAGTTAATTGATGTATTAATTAATTTATTTAACCATATTGAAAATTAGTGAAACGTCTGGTCGTGCATACAATGTACAATATATCAGTGTACACGTAGGATAACGGCGTTTGGGAATGAGTTAACTTTTCAAATTTAATGTATGCTTATCCACGATTTTGTAAAACTCTACTTATACCCCTACCTAAAATCCACATTGAGTATGCTCATTCCCACTAGTGCCGTATATTCGAAGGCATGCGCGAATGCAAGCTGTGATGAGAAAGTGCCTCATATTCATTTCAAAATGAAAAAAAGAAAAAAAGGAGAGAGGAATGTCAGCTTAAATAATAATAAATATTGCAAGAAAATATTTAAAAAATAATATTAAAAGTACTTTTAGTACTGAATACTTTTTCAGTGAAGTGATATAACCTATATCCGCGGAAAATGTTTTAACTTTGAAAACCTTCCTAGCAGAAGAACTCCACCCTCGGCACGCAGTTCCCTCTGTAACAGTCTCCCTCTTCACTACTTGAGGGCTCAGTCAATAACATGTTCCTCACACAGCCTGAAGGAGGATAAACCCCATAATCCCCTGGGTCACTCACCTCCGGCCCCATCGTCGCGTCCAGCTGTTCCTTTGCCCGCCCGTTTCGCAGCCCTGCTCCTTCCCGTCGCACGCGGGGGGGGGCTTTCAATCGGGCCGCGAAAAGGCCGCTGGCTGGGGCCCGGTGCCGGGGGCCGGGATACGGGCCAGGGGGGGGGGGGGGGGGCCGCGGGGGAGGGGAGGGCGAAGGAGGACGCGCCCTACGCGGCAGGGCGGAGGAGTTAAGAGGGCGCGAGGAATTAGATTACAGGCGACCGAGGGCGATATTAGCTGCGCGCACTAGGATTACAAGCGCTACCAGGAATGCGCCGCCAAATGAAAGACTGCGTGCGGGCGGGCGGGCGACGGGGGTGGCGCCACGTGCTAGAGGTGAGCGCGTCGCTCGCTCTGAACTGCCACCAGCAGGGCTGCCATGCCTCCCCAAAACCAACTTTTGTAATTTCATTCAATTTATTCAAAATAATTAACACACACACACACACACACACACACACACACACATATATATATATATATATATATATATATATATATATATATATATATATATATATATATTGTGATATACCAAAATGAACCATTTTAATGCATGAAAATGCCATTTATATGAAGTAGGATATAGAGATGAGCCGATCTGGATGGCCGAGGTGGCTAAGAGCGAGTACCCACTCAGCGCTTCGGTCCCAAGGGTCGCGGGTTCGAGTCTCGGCTTGGGTATTGTTGTTTGTCCCTTGTCTTGTATGTATGTGTTGTCGCGGAGGGCCTCGCGTTCTGCTGACCCCAGATCAGAGGAGCCCGCAAGTGTGTTGGTGTCTAGTGCCTGGTCGAATATGCGTCCCATCGGGACGCAAAGGGTAACCGGCTGTCGGCTGGATAAAAAACCCTAGATGAAGAAGGATATAGGGATGGCAAAAGACGATCGCGAGGGCGGTCGCTATGTGACAAGTAAACAACCGGCGTTAAAGGAAATGACCGGGCGGAGGCGGAAATAGTATTGTTTTGTTAGACGAAAGAGGATGATATAGTGTTCTGATGCTTTGGGTTTTACGAAGAACAGTGACACCCTGTTTAGCAACGCAGTAATGAGCGGGTCGGCTCCTGACATTTTACCAAGTCGAGGAAAGACTGTTGATGGACAACCAAATCCCATGCAATAACTTGTAGTATAATTAAGTCTATCGTTTCTTATATTAGGATTAAACGTTCTTGTGGAAAAAGTCGCAGGAATTCTAAAAAGTAATAGTCAGTACGTGTATATGCGTCCACCCGTGATGCGAGTCAGGGAAGTAACGAGTAATAATAGTATCGCTGGGAGAATTTGAATTTGATCGCGAACATTAGGCGCAGGACTTTATGAAGAAGGAAAATTCTGCTGCGACGACAAAGAAGATTCTACGGGGCGCTATCGAATGGAGAAGTGAAGAGCGCGCGAAGATCCGCGATTATAACAAGGTTGATTTATAATTATTACAAGATAGAGAGAGCTGGTAATGACCAAAGATAATTTCATTTTGGAGGAACAATGTAACAATTCATGTTTAACTTTTATTAGAATCATATTTACATTATAAAAAATTTCAATTTGTTACTTTAAAAGAAAGCTGATTATGATTATTAGTTACGTGCAATCCAGTAGTAGATACTTTGATAAGATTTTCAGATTCCTCGCCACTCCGTATGGATGACAGATGAAGTAATTGGTCGCAGAGTAAGTAGCAACAATTATGAACTTCGAACCCAATTAACTGAGCTAGCATGACATAATTTTGGATGAGAAATATTAAAATTACGTAGGAAACATACGGGTTAGAGTCGTAATTATTTCATGGCGCTCAAATCACTAACTAAATTATTCGAAAGATAATTATGAGTGTCATTCAAACGAAACGAGTCATGAATCTAACTTAATTAACAATTCCTAAAATTACGAATTTTGCTGGTAGAGAAGAAGGGCTTGTTTATATATATAATATAAAAATATTAGGTATTGTAATGGCTTAAAGGCCTTCGGCCTAGCCACATTGGATCAAGTTTCTAATTTGGCTGTAATAATTACCTATTAAATAAAAATAAAAATATATATATATATATATATATATATATATATATATATATAATCAGAGCCAAAACAGTACCTCCATTGCGAATGTACTCGGGCACTTTTCTATTTAAAGCTTATAATTAAAAAATCGTTTAAAAACTATTATGAGGGATCAAATTGTCAAATTGCCCTCTCCTCCTGAAATACTTTCTAGATGTGCACCTGCCACCTAGACAGACGCCATTCCCATTGCTCATTCAGAACAGCGTCGAATGAAGCTCCCAAAGTAGCTTTTAAAAAGTTTGAAATGCAAATGCTGTAAATATTTCCAAGTGCATATTCATACTGCGTGAGTTTATCTTTCAGATATATTGTCAATAACGAATGTTTTATTTGTTCGGTTTATTACTTGAGCAGTTCTTTCAAATGTTTAATATGCATGATTCAAAGAGATATCACAATGAGCTAAAAATAATGATTCACTAAGATTATGAATGAGATTAGTTTCATAGTTTATTAGATATTCCTCTCAGCTTTAGCTTACAGTGATACGCATTGTATATTATTCCATTACAGTATTTGAGTAACTCCTCGAATGTGCAGATGTGCCTGTGTGCGAATGTGCGAATATGCATATGTACGATTTCCGTCGCTCACGGCTTGACCACTTCCCGTGCACCAGTCGAGGCTTATGAGGTGGCAATCGACGCGTCTCTGTTTCCTGATAATTTGATTTCAGATCCGCCCAGAACATTCAAAGAAATTTCCAAAAGCGTGTTTTTGCGTATTTTGCCACTGCCATCGTAGTGAGTAACCCGGGAATTAAACCAATGCCACAGAAATAGATCTAAGTAGGTGACGTTGATTAAACTCCAGTACCCAAAGGCAATTTTCGCTCCATACGCCATAATTTTCTTTCAAGACGTTGGCAAACAAAATGTGTATTTGCGTTGAAATCTCGAGATCGATTTTCCACAGCATTACAGAATTGTTTCTGTACTACATATATTACTCCGTATATACGTACATATACGAGAAAGTAGCTAGTGGTGCTACAGAATGACACAGACTTTCTCGTACTATTTAGTATTCTAATTTCTTTAGTCTATATATTTTCGGTCTTCGGCCTTTCTCTGGTCAGCTGTCAGCTATCCCGCCGTCAGCCGCCCCAAAAAACTTTTTTTCCTCAATTTTTCGGTTTCCTAACGTTCGAACCGAAATATTACTTTAACAGCAGTAAGTAACCCCCCTCTCTCTCTCTCTCTTCTCTTTCTTTCTTTATTTATTTGCAAATGGCGTTTAAAATGGCCTTCTTGAAAATGCGTAAATTCGAGTTCACTTTCACAGAAAACTTTTGAGTTTTCGAGAAACTTTATCTGACATTATTTAAAGCACACGTCCTCATTATTGCGATAATGTGAACAAACCTAATGTCAATATTAACCACGTGGGAGAGATATAAAAATATACATTTGTGTATTAAAAAGAACATAAGAATAGAAAATGGTGGTTATGTCATCTTATAGAGTACATTTAGCGCTATCCCTGCCAAAAGTGCAGGTCTCATGTTCGTTGAAATTCCAACAAATTCGGCGTTTTTCTACAACTATAATATTGAAGATAGAAATTTTTTCCTTTATGAAATCTGTTCCTTAAAAGTAGATCTTCAAATAAGTTACTGTTGTATTTTTTTCGGAAATGTGAGTAGTTTTCATGTAATTGTGCGCCAAATATAATTTTTTAAAATATTTTAAAAAATGTTCTTTAAATTTTCTCTAAAGGGACGTCAATAAGGGACGGGAATAAAAGGGACGTCCAAAAGTATGGTGCCATTCCCATTTTCGGCGCACTCTTGGTTGTTTTTTTCTTCGAAAATTGTAAGAAGTTAACATTTGAAAACTACGAAATTGAAGATAGAAATGTTTGCCTCGGGCAAAATCTGTTGTGAAATATCAGCTCTTTAAAAAGGTCATGTTATGTTTTTTTTTTTTAATAATTGAGTTAGTTCTTGTTTGTTTTTTTAAGATATTTGTGCTTGAAATTTAGGCAAAATATAAAAAAAAAATCTAAAAATGCGCTCCATTTTTAAACATTTTTTCAACAGAATAAGGGGCGCTTAAAAGAACGGAGAGGGATCCTCATTTTTACTGAAATCTCTGAAAATTACAAATTTAGCAATAATGCGAGAAATTATGTACTGTTGAAGCACCTCTAGTTTAAATTATACAATACAAATGTAAACGTATGTATTATACTATATCATTATTAAAACAAATATTTTTCATTTTAATTATCAGTATAGTCTCTAATCGTATAGAAGCAGTTATGCAGCAGAAAAGATTTTACTTAGAACTTACATTTATGTATCGATTTTAATTGTTTAATGCCATCTGGCAATGGATTCTAAAGTAACATACATGTATAATGTGTGGATTTCTTGTAATGGGCTGTTGATACTCACACCTGTTGAATGTGATGTCTATGACGTGCGTTGTAAATATGTAATTGTAAATATCAGTTTTGCATGAAAAAATTTTCCCACCGTTATGTCAGTTTGGACAACCTACAGATTCGTAAATAGGCAAAGCAAAAGTAAGATTCCAAGCTCAATGACGGGTGACTTCCAGGAATTACGCGGTTGGCATTTGCTTATTATTAGAATTTTTTTTCTGATACCTAGAAGTAGTTTCTAGTACCTACTGTAGAATGAGCATCCCCATAATGTTTTACCATTATCAGGCGGGAATATATGGTAACATTGAACGCGCAACAAGCTGCAGGAAGCTGCATAATTTGAAATAACTCCGAATACGTAACTTAATGAACTTAATTTAGTGTTTAATTTAGTTTTATGGATATTCGATTTGAGGTTTGACTGACTTGAAACCCAGAAACTTTGTTACCTTAACATCAGGCAATTGGTTAACATTCTTTTTCAATGACGCGATTGCTGGTCTGAAATGCAAAAATTCATTGAAACCGTTTTTTCCTTCATTACTTTTCATTTGTTTTGATAAAAACCAATTTGAAACTTCTAAAATCGTACTATTTGTTGTTGGTTGTTTTTTGTTTTTTTCAAAGAATACTTTGTCATCAGCAATCAGAACCATTCTTCCGTTTTAAACGGTTGACGGCATAACCATTAACAAGATATCCAGATAAAAGGATCCTCATAAAGCCTTTCTTCTATTTTTTCATTATATTTCTTATTAAGAAATTCAAAATTATATGAACGAGGATTTTACTGCTATCTACCAATCATTTGTGGCATTAGTAAACAATAACCATCACAAGCCACAGAAAGTTTCATTACTCGCCACTAGAGTGCTCTTCCTTACAGTCTGTGCTGTTTTCGTTTCTTGTAGCGACAGCCAGGCAGTCACATACAGCTCCACTGAAGAGTCATTGGTTTGATCATGGTGGAAATAACAATCATGGTTATTTCCACCATGGGTTTGATGAGAACAGGGTGTGAACCGGTTTCACCTTCGGTGAAATTGGTTGTGGAATCCCTAAACAACCTGGGAGCGTAGGTTATGCAAACAGGAAAACCGTTTCTACTTACGTTGTATTAAGTATATGAAGAACACCATCATAAAGAAAAACGTAAAAGTGTCATAAGGACAGAGGGTTTGTTGTTGTTTTGTATGGGGTATTGTTTAATTGTTTCTTATTTGTGAGGAAATGTAAGAGGCTATCTTTAGTAAATAGTAAAGTAAGAGTAATCGTTGTAACCCACTGTAGCAATATTATTTTCATTATCATACATATTTTTAACAATAATATTTAAAAAAACATTGGGCATATTTTTTGAAACGCGAGATATTTTTTTCGTTGTAAAGTTTGGAAGTTAGAAACGCCCAACCACTTTTTTTAAAAATACATTTGGAGTTCTGCTCTTTTAAGCGTTCTTTACGCTCGGCTCTGAGGGCAAAGTTGAGTTAAAAAAACCTGGAGACATTTTTGAGAAAATTTTGTAAATGTTGAGGCTTCATATAAAGTACCCCAGAAATCAATATATCCTTTTGAACTCAGAGACACTCTAATTCATATAAATCAAACGGAGAATGATAAATTTTGGAGAAAATCGGCCGTACGGTTTAAGTGCTACAGTTCACCACAGACACGCGTTTTGCCGTCAATCGATTTTTTGGTATCAAAGACCCACAAAACATGGATTATGACTACATAAGTATTAGAGGATGAAATTTTCTACATATAAGAACAAGATGTATACACTTCTTTGTTACCAGGGCTTGGCAGTAAGGGTTTTTCTGACGAAAATTCGCCGATTTCCGGAGCACGATTACAATAGTTTCTCTTCCTACGAAGTAAGAGAGAGAAAGAATGCTTATTATTAAATTTTCAAATTAAAAATTATTCATTTTTTAAAATTCATTTTACGTCAAAAAAGCAGTTAAAAACTGCGTATGACGTGCTATGGGGAAAAGTGAATTGTGTGCACATTTTCAAAATTCTGTGATCCCTACACTAAGTCATATACTACTTAAATAAAAAAAACTCCCATGTAATAAAATCTATTTTCAAGGATAAAAAGGCAATAAATTTTGGCTCTTATCCATATTGTCCTTCGGAATAATACTTCCTGCAGCGACAACATGGAAACGATAATTTGAATAATTGTATTTCCCACTGAATTCTAGAAGACGTGCACAGAAAATGACGTTACATTTATGTCCATTAATTATTTTTTAAATATTCCTTTTGATGACATATGTTCAATATTTCAATATTATAATAGGCCTCCATTGCTTAGCGATGCTTAGAGCCCCACAAAATTTTAATGAAGCCCTGAAAGCTGCCTGCATTAAAAAACTATACCTTTTAATTCCAGCACTACTGTCGGGAGATCAGTAATAGGCACAGGATACAGAAGCAGATGTGTATTAACCGTATTTGTAGTTAGGACTGGAAGGTGAATCTTCCGCCTCAGGCGACATCTATTCATGTTTCAAATTAAAAATTTGATGTGTTAATTAAAATTATGTTTGTTATAACAATAACTATATGCTTAATTTTAATTAATGTTTTATTAAGTAAAAATAATTACCGCTTAAAAATAGAAATTCAATTAAAATCAACTTTAATTATCTATTACAAGTACTAATAAATTCTGTAAGTCATAACCATTTTCCGGGACCACCAAATTAGGATAATTAGGAAATAATTTTGACAGGCAACAAACATATTTTCGATTTTAATAAAACTATTTATAGATTTCACAGTAAATTCATTTCAATGTTCAAGTGGAAGGGTGGATGACACTTACTTTAGCTATGGCAATATACTGTAGCAAGTCACTCCGAAATTCTTTCCGTGCCACTTGTAGTTTCAAAAGGATTAGATTCCCGCTCACACACCATCCATTTATATAAACTGTGAAACTGGTTACTGGCAAGGAGGTTACATGTCTATTCTCACGTGGAGGCATAGAAAAAACATCTATTCATCCATGGTGGAGGCTTCTTCATTTCCTACCGTTGCACACTGCCATGCTTATTATTCTTATTAGGATCATGGTGCATGGATGACCTTGCATCATGATTACGCTCGCGCATTTTGTAGCAACCTTGGGAAGGTCGATGTACAGTATTGAGCGATATCGAAGTGGCGGCTGGTCGATATCCAAGGGGAACCCCCTCACTTTCTGGACAGTATGTTGCTGCTCCTGAGTTACCCGACACCCATTTCCTACCCGCTCAGTGTTCTGTTCGGTTGCAGATGGGTTGTAGTCAGGTTGGTGTGATGGTCCGGGGTTCGTTATATTTAGATTGTGTGTGGGCTCTATGAACTGCGAAACTTGTTGCTTCAGCCTATACTTCAGCACCTGCTCGGTCTGGCATTTGAGCTTCAATTGGAGAATTTTTAGAATGATGAAAGGACACTAAGGTAAGCTTTATTAAGAAATTATGTATGTAGGTCCTGCATTGCAGGAAGGTTTGAAATAATCTTAACAATAAAAAATTAATCGTTGATGATCAGTACAAATTCGAAAGTAAATTGCTTTAAGCCGTAACGCCACTACTTACCATTTCACATCAACTTGTTAAATGAAAATATGTTGAATATAGCAACGTACTTTTATACAATTATGTTTTACCATGTGTTTGACCATTAATATTGCGTGCACACTTGTTAACAAGAGAGGATTTTTGTTGCCAAGGATGGTCATTCCAAATGAATGTAGTTTTTGTAATACACGGAACATTATTTTTTATATTCTATGCAGCTAAAGACTATTTTGCTTGATATTTTCTATTTTTCTGCCCTGTTGGAGCAACTGAAAATAGGTGTCTATAAATTACGTAACACTAAAGAGAGCAGGATGGCATTAGAGACAGGGTTACGCTCCTTTATATAAGGGTGGGTGGTGTTAGTTCTGTGTTACGTAAGGCTGATTTCTTTTTACAAATTTTAAACATTTTTTAAATAATTTTTTATTTAGTTTTATACTATCATTAAAATATTAACAAATTAAGTTAAAAATATAAAATTAAAGAGCGACGTGAAAGTTCTTTCAATTAGTAGAAATAATTTTTCGTCAATGATATATTGATGAATCTCAGATTACGAAGAAAATGTTCAAAACCGATCCGTGTTGTAGAATTCAATTAAATTTGGGCAGTAGACTCTCGCCCGTGCATCCACGATGGCGTGTGCATAGCTTGTCAGACATTTTCTCGCATATGCGTCATTCCGTCACTCAAAAATTGTTCCCAATCTTGTTAGATGCAGCCCACATTATCAACTAAGCCTTATTATAATGTTTATATATAATATCTTATATATAATTATAATATATTATATATAATTAAAATGTATAATATATTGTATATAATTATATATAAACATTCTTCGAATGAAATATTAAGAAAAAAACTCCTTTGATATTCGAGTAAATAAGGTGCTAACGACGTGAGAGACATTAAAAAAATGCATTTATCTTTTTAAATCAAAATAATACATCAATATTTCGTTTATGTCATGCTACTAGGTGCATTTAGCACTAACCGTACCAAACGTTTAAAGCTAATATTTGGAGCAAGAAAAAATATTGTGACCATTCATGAGACGAACAGTTTCATGAATAAACTATTGCAGTTAATAAAGCATTTATTAATATTTCAACGAAGCAGCGTATCGAGGCTCAATTTGCCCCATCATCAGGCTAGAAACAACCATTTTTTTAAATACCGTATCTTTGATCCCGGTGAATAAGCTGAAAAGTCATAAACCCCTAGTTTTACAGGGGAGCAAAAAACTACTTTCAACTGAAGTAAAACAATAATTAATGGTATTCAAACGAAGGTAATATTAAAATGAAACTATTTGTGGGTAGGTTTTGTCTGAAAATCCTTAATCCCTGATTTACAGCATTCGTTTAAAATTGTTTTTTGCTCTGCTGTAAAATTAAGTAGTTTTGACTTATCAACTTATTCAAAGGGTCAAAGATATATTCTGCATAAAACACATAAGAGAGTAGTGAACACAAAAAGATCTGAAACTCATCTTACTGTCCATTATACAAGATTCACACTAAGAAATAAATTTAAGATAATTTTTTTTGGCCGTCTCCAAAAGTTATAAGAAATCAAAAGTCCCAGCCGATATTATGGAGCCTGCTTGTCTGACGTGCCAATTGTGATAAGAATTGTTTATATTCTAACGGTCAAAAGGAGGCGCAAGAGACGATGGAAAGAAACGTTTTCACGGATTCCCGACCTAAAAAAGAATTAGTTTCGAAAATTCAGAGTTTTCAAGGAGAATGCGACCTACGCCATCCAAGAAAAAGTGAAGTTCAAACATTTGGGGCCATTTTTGTGAAATTTTGGGCCGTGTTGTTGTTTTTTCATCATTTTCCCCTCGCCAGTAACCCTGGCGAGGCGGGAATTTATTCAAACTTTAGGGTGTACATTAAGCTCCAGCATTTCTGCTTGTGGAGCTGCAGGGAGGGCTTTTTAACTTAAACAAACTAACTACACTAAATATACTAAACTATATAAAATGCCACATTGAGCGATTGAAGTTTTTAAACATTAGTTATTTTGAAATAAGAAGTAAAAGTTCTGTGAATTGTTCATTGTTCTTATTGTCTTCGAAACATTCACTCAATCTTTCATTCTTAATCTACATATACAAACACATTCACTCACGCATTCATACCACTGGTCACTTCACTGCACTTTACACTATTTACACATTTTTACACGTTTTTCGCCACGGCGCCGACTTTACTCAGGCGTCCGTGGCGCCGCACACTGGTTGAATCGGGCCTAAAACGTCGTCATAATTGTAAATGCCAGGGGATTTGCGTAAAAATTGGCGTCAATGGGTTTTTGAGGTCGTTGAATTTGAATATAATGAAATGAAATTTCAAAATTCAAAATGGCGGGTTCGAAATGGCTAACTGACTCATAAAGATGAACCCAATATGTGTAAAAAGATTGATAGAATGGTTCTCGCGGTCGCGGATCAAAAAAGTGAGCTTTTGGTAACATTTGATATATTAACTGATCATATTAATTCTACTAATGTTCTCTTCTTTGAAAAGAAACCTCTACAATGTGTCATTCACACTATAACTTACTGCGTTAGAGACAATATTATGGCAATTTATGATTTCACGTCTTGTCTTAAATACACCGTTATTAACGGAATAGCTTGCCCAAAAACGTGACGATTTTAGAATATCTGTGGAAATCCTAAGTATCGTTGGGCATTTATTTATTTTTCATTCTTTTGACATAAAGGAAAAGAGGCAGTGAAAAGAGACACATAACGTAGGAAGTGGATTTACTAACAACTGAAGACTCCTGGGAGATCAAAACTGAGCATCAAGATCATGACACCGGAAAACAAAGATCACTTCGATGCGTCACTGCAAGTCAGATGCTCAAGAAAGGAAATGCTTAAGAAAACATGCCGTCATTCAAGGTCAAAAGGGCCATCGGAAATGCAGCTGACACACATTTCCTTGTATCACGTGGCGAACAATTATTTACAAAAAATTATTAGAGAGAACTATACTCACAAATACGATAATGTATAGGAAATGCCCGTGAAGTAAAAAATTTTTTTTAATTTAAAAAAAAAAAAAAAATGGTATTTGTGTCGTGTTAATAACCTTTTGGAACCTTTAAAATTTAAAAAAAAAGGAGCCCTTTTTGAGAAAATTGCATTTGAGTGTTTTTGAAAATGCGGAATTTGGAGCTAGATACATTTACAATAGTATAATTATATTATAAGTAATATTATAAATTATATGTGTATATTTACGTGTTACTCAATTGCCACCCATATGTCGGGAAACAACGCTGTACTGGCCTAATTTCGTCAGCACTTATTTATTGAAAAATATTACATGTTATTGAAAAAAATAGTCAACTGTAGTTTGAGATAACATCAATAAGCTCACTTTTACACCCGTAGAACTCTTAATCTTGGTTTCGACGACAAGAAAATAAGAATCTTTCAAGTACACTAAAAATCTTAAATTGCTCGGTGACTCGTATTAATATTGTTTAATCACTCCAAAAATTTGTATCAGTAATTTTCTTATTAAAAGTAATTATCAGAAGAAGAAATCGAAAAAATTATACCGAGAAAATAAATCCCCGTGGCGTCGAAGACACTTCCGGGATATCTAGTGTTAAATTTTGCTATGTAGCATTGCAGTAAAGTGGCTATAAAATAAAAAGCTGCAGATATATGCAGCTAAATGGGTGTTATTCTGATTAAGGACATTCTACTTGATAAATAAAAAGATATATTGAGGCAGGAACACGCAGGACAAAAAATATAATCCACAATAAACATGACTAACGTTGTTACGCGACACAGGTTAGAATTCAGCCATATTATAATAAAATAACTTGACACTTTTTCTTAAAAATATACTTAACTTATAGTCAACAGTGTCTTTTATTCGGAAACACGAAAAGAATCCATAGAAAAGTAATTTAAACACTTTTTTTAATTTAACAAAAGTAGTCGACAAGAAGCAATGAATTCACGTGTTTCGAGCAACGGTAACTTTACGAGACCGTAAGGACGACAAAATGTATTGAAATAACGTTTTGGAGCTAAAGTAGTGTGCTCCAATGCCTTCCAAACGAAATTTGATAGGTCAGAATTCCGAACGCGCACTTTGAATTTTGCCATTATGGCCAGGTTTTTGGCCCGATTCAATCGTGTGCGCCGCGACGTTTTCAGGGCCTGCCGGCTCAGGCCCGGCGGAGCGCGATTCCGCTCCTCCCACACGGATTCGGGCATCTGGGAGCGGCGACCGCCTCCCACGCACTATCTACTCCCCCGCGTCGCACAGCTCAGAGAGCTTGTGCGGGGGAAGAGCGCGGAAGGTGAAGGCGACATGCTTTGGGCCCTTTCTTCTATGGAAGGCCCTGTGTATGCCGCTGTTCGCCGCTGCGCCGGTCTCGCACAGGATGCGCGGAGCGGACGGCCTCAGCGCTCTTGCGAGCGCCGTCTCCGCCCGCCTCTGCAGCTCCGCCGGGAACGCATACGCCCACAAGGGGTGCACGCACGCGGTGAATAAGTGCCGCTTTAAGGAGATAAATAGATCGGGGGAACGGAGAAGAGGTTTCAAAAGAAGAGTTCTATTTTGGATTTTGGCCGCAAGATATCGAGCGTGCACATGCCAACGAAGATCGCTGTCAAGCAACACGCCCAAATATCTCGCTCCGCTCTGCCTGTTTCCTTGTCATCCACTCGGAAGGTTGAATATACCACCATAGTGACGTCACTGTAGGAACGTGTAAGGTCCCGATTGGACGGCACCGTTAGAGCTGATAAAATGTCAAACGCAGCAATGTAAAAACTGCAGTATAAAATTAGAAAACCAATTAGAGCGAGAAAGACTATGCCACTTTAGTTTTCACTTAATCAACACTAGTTTCCACTCATTCGCCTTGTTACTTCATACGAAGAGACAGTATGGTAATTATGTGCCAGAAATCGGCGCACTCTTATTGCCAAGGTAACGAAAAAGTGGATAATTCTTGTTCCTACATACGGTAAATTATTTCCTCTAACATGTGAAGCCAGAATCCATGTTTTGAGGCCCTTTTTTATTTTTTATTTTTTTTATTTGTTGCGTCTACTTTGACGCAACGCGTCTCCAAGCCCCTTGGGGGGCGTTGAGCGCTTTGAGCTTCTCAAGTAATCCCCCTTACTAACAGCTTTTTTTTTTTTTTTCCCCCCTTAAAATTATGTCTGTCGCGTCTCGTGCAGTCGGTTGTCAAGGGGCCGCCAGGTAGCATCTCCGCGTACGCGCCTCCCACCGCGCCTCCTGCGTCACTGCTCCTTGATACCGGGAAATCGATTGACGGCAAAACGTATGTCTGTCGGTGGTCAACGCTAGCGCCTAAACTGTTCAGATGATTTTCTCTAAGATTGTGATTCCCCCATCAATTTAAAGAAACTCGCGGCTCTCCGAGTTTGAATCGGGTATATTGATTTTTGGTGGTGCTTTACATAAAGTCACAACATCAATTTGGCTGCATATTTCCTACTTCAGAATTTCTCTTCATATGTGTCAAGGAAAAAGTAGTGCTGTCCCCATTTACGGTGAACTCCCTGTATTTTTGAAAATTGAAAAAAAAATGAACATTGCACATGAACAATATTTATGACACATTTTTTTCTTAATTAAAAATCTGTTCTAAAAAATAGATCTTTAAAAAAGGTCATGTAATTTTTTTAAAATAAGTTGTTTTGCCTTTGCCTGAAGTAAAAGCATTCTATAAAAAACTTTCTCAAAAACGGATCCAAATTTTTTCCTTAAATTTTTCTACGTGTAGAATAGAGGTCATTAAAAATGGCAGGGCTGATTTTCGTTGAACTCTGAAATTTAGAAAATTGTAAAAGTTAGAAATAATGTGAGAAAGTATGTGTTGTTTTAGCACCACTACTTTATACTAAACCCCGTTTCGCAAAAATCTTCCCTTTGTGAAGAGAATGGGAAGGGAGGATTCGGCTTGTGAGAGTTTTCACACTGATAAGGTAGGTGTTACCCGTATACGTATAGAGTAATAAATGTAGTACAGCGAAAGTTGTGCATTGCTGTCGAAAATCGATTTCGAAATTGTAAAGGAAATACTCTTTTGGAACCCCTAACACCAAAAAAGTGTTTTTTATTCAAAATATCCGTCCGTCTGAGAACATTTTCGCATAAACTATGCCTAAAAATTTTCCAAATTAAATATTCCCCGGTTAATTTGGCCCGACTCGAAGTTGTGACGTTTTGGAAAACATTCTTTAAATTTTGGGAGTACTTTACATGAAACCTTTGGGACATTTTCAAAATTTTCTCAATAGTTCCAATTTTTTCTTTAAATTTCTTGTGAGAATAGAGTGAAATACATTTATAAAGATGGCGTGGGTCCAATTTTCACGCACAACTGAAATTTTGGAAAGTACTAGAGTTTGATTTTTTCGGTGTCTTCCTACAACTACCATATTGAAGATGGCGTTTTTTTTTCGTGAAATGAAATTTGTTCTCCATAACTAGTGACGTGTAGATTTTGTTTTAAAATGTTAGTAGTTTACGGGCAATTTCAGTAAAATTTGAGCAATATAAAAAAATATCAAAAATAAGATTTTCTCAAAAACAGCTCCAATTTTTTAAACCTTTTGTCGGGAGAATGCTAACGCAATGTATAAGACGATATAAACACCATTCTACTGCATTATTTTGTATTTTCACAAATTACACAAACTTTTTTTTTTTTATCTTTCTCACGTCATTAGTATTCATATTACCGGCGATTTGTATACCTTAAGACATTTTCGTGAATGAGTGCATGAATGATGCCTTATAAAGTTTGTCGAAAATCAAAATTTTTCTGTATATATGAGCTCAATATTCCGCATTTGTGGAAACGCTACTTTTTCGAAAACGGCTCCAACTTTTTTAATGTTTGTTAAAAAGCGCTAAATCCACTGTTTAAGATCTCAAAGTCAATTTGCTGTTTTTTTTCTTTTCCAAAAATTACGCAAATGTAATTTTATTGAAATATTTCTCGCGCCGTTAAACTTTAATTCCCAACGAATTGTGTACATTAATGCATTTGTCAGTAGAAGTACTAGAAATGATTTCCAATTATGTTTCTCCAAAATTCCGAAATTTTCTGTCAAAATGACCTGAAATTTCCGCATTTTCACAAACGCTCAAACATCATTTTCTCACAAATGGCTCCAATTTTTTCTTCAAACATTGTGTACGGATAGTGTTAAACCTTTAAAATGACACAAAAAATTTGGGAATCTTTTTTTTTTTCAAACATTTTGCAAATGTACTTTTTAAAGTATCTCTCACGCCGTTAATATGTACATTTCCAGCGATTGTAAATGCATTTGTGAGTGGATGTAACTCAAACAATTTCCTAGAAATTTTTCGAAAATTCCAAACTTTTCTGTGAAAAGGTGCTTCAAATTTTGCATTTACAGATACGCTTAAACATTTTCTCACAAACAGTTCCTGTTTCATGTGAAACAATGTAACTTGAACGGCTATAGATGGCGGCTGGGAGGAGTGTGGGACAAAACGAAAAGGTAGTCTAGACCAAAGAAATTAGAAAACTAATACGAGAAAGTCTGTGCTATTCTGCAGCATCACTAGATATAAACATAATACACATAACTTCTCGTATATTTCAGTTTATTTGTGTAGCTATTTTAACTAAAATAGAGCATGAATTACTTGCTGCTTAGAAAGTATAACAGTGAAGTAGTGTGCACCTGCCCGAACAAGCGACCAATGTTCCAATTAAAACGTTATGTTACGACAAAAATGGTTGGTTGGTTGTTAGTGATTCCGGGCACATCAACTACTGACCGTGCGTGTGGTGCATGTGTTTTCATCGGGAGGTGGCGGTGAGCTTTCCCCGCTGGATGGCGAGATCCGGCTCCGGCCTACCGTCGGCTAGCGGGTTTTTTTCTCCAACCAAGTATCTCCCACCCGCGGGGCACCACCCCAGCCGGGACAAAATAAGCTCCTGACGGGTCTCCCGGCATGTGTGGTAGTGTGTGTATAAGGGATGAGGATACGCCAAGGAAGAGGAAGGAAAAATCGCGATCGGTCCATGGCCCTTTTGTTAGGGTACTGCTCCGACATTCGCCTGGTGTTGATGGAAACGACCCCGGAAAAGTACCGATTAGAGTAGCCGGCCTCCACAATTCTCCTCCAGACAGCGACTGAATTCAACCTAGCTCACAAGCTAGTGTCGAAAATCTTGCCACTGTCGGAACTCGAACCTAAGACCTCCAGGTCAGAGGCACTGCAGTGACATCACACGACAAAAATTATTTATTCTTAAATGATTGGAAACTGTCAATAAAAAGAAGTTGTAAACATTCAGAAATGTTCGCAAACATTCTTAGTTTGCAGTTATTTTCTGAAAATAACTGCAAAATTAGTTTTCTCTGAGAAATAAATGCTCTTACAATAGTTTTGAAGCGTTTTTTTGTTTGTTTTTGTTTCAGAGCAAGAAAATGGATATGGATCCGAAGGTGACCGCAGAAAGAACGGGTTTTCAACTAATCGTTCAGAAAGAGATGGCCGTCCCTACTTGGTGCAAGCGCAAAGGAGCTACTGTGGAAGCGTCAGGTGCCTCTGACAAAACAGCTCTGCAACTGGCAGTCAAAAATAATGATGTTAAAATGGTATCCACGTTATTGCAGAAAGGCCCTAAGAATGCTAAGAACGAAGCTCTGCACTTGGCAGCCAAATCCGGAGCAAGTAAAATCGCATCGTGGCTGATTAGAAGAGGCGCTGGAATCAACGCAGAGGACGAAGGTTACACGGCTCTCCATTGGGCCGCAGAGAAAGGTCATACAGACGTTGTCACTACGTTATTACAAAATGGTGCTGACAAGAATCTAGGGACTTCCAAAGGCACGGCGCTGGATAGAGCTGCAGCGGGTGGCGCCACTGAAGTCGCCTCTTTGCTTCTACAGGACACCAGTCGTCCTTCAAGTGACGGCTGGTGGAGACAGGCGCTGCGTAATGCAGTTCATAGCGGGGCTACCGAGATAGTTTCTATGCTTATCGAGAAAGGCGCTGACGTTCGTACTACGTACAAAAATCGGTGGACTACCCTACATGTAGCTGTATGTGGCAATGCCCCCAGTGCACGGTTAATTTCCTTGCTGCTGGAGAGAGGAGTAAATGTCAATGCAAAAACCAAATCCGGCAGCACGGCACTACACTTGGCTGTAGACGCTGGTGCCGCCGATGTGATAACCCTCCTACTTCAGAACGGCGCTGATCTACTTGCAGTGGACTCTGCAAATAGGATGGCATTGCACTTAGCCGCAGAGAATGGCGCAGTCAATATTGTCTCTTTACTGCTAGAGAATGGTGCCGACATCAAGGCGAGGGGTGAAATGATGATGACAGCCTTGCACTACGCTTCAAAGAAAGGTTTCGTAAAAGTCGTTTTTCTGCTGCTCAACAACGGTGCAAAGGTGCTAGTAAAAGACAGCAAACATCGAACACCGTTACACTATGCGGCAGAGGCAGGAGCGGATGATGTAGCTACGCTGCTGCTACTGAATAAAGCAGACGTACATGCAAAAGATCTACACGGTTGCACGGCGTTGCACGTCGCAGTCGATAAAGATGCCCCACGCGTCGCCACTCTGTTACTTTATTACGGCGCTGATGTCAATGCACAAGGCAACGGCAGCAACACACCTCTGCAATTAGCCGTTAGCAATGGCAATCTCCACATCGTCTCTCTGTTGTTGAGAAAGGACACCAACATCAATGCAGTCGGTGTCGATGGTAAGACTGCATTGCACTTAGCCACTAAGAAGGGTGCAGCAGATATCGTTTGCATCTTGCTGCAAAATGGTGCTAACATTGATTTCAAGGATTCAAAGGGAAAAACACCATTGCACATCGGTGTTGAACAAGGAGCCGTTGACACTGTCGCCTTTCTTTTACAGAATGAAGCTGATGTGAATGCGAAGGACGAATCGGGGCGCACAGCACTACACTTTGCCGTTGAAAAAGGTGCTGGTGATGTTACGTCAATGCTTCTGGCTAAAAACGCCGACCTTGACGCAAGAGACGGAAAGAATAGGACTGCACTGCATATAGCAACCGAGAACAGCAGTCTCAATATCGTTTTCATTCTCCTGGAAAAGAATGCTGACGTCGACGTCCAAGATGAAAACGGTAAGACAGCTCTCCACTTAGCTATCGAGAAGAATAATGTTAACATTACGTCCATGCTCCTGCAAAAGAATGCAGACGTTGACGCCAAAGACGAAAAGAGTAGGACAGCTCTGCACTTAGCAGCGTGGAAGAACAATGTTGAAATCGTTTCTTTGCTCCTGGAAAAGAATGCCGACTTTGGCGCCAAAGACGAACAGGGAAAGACGGCACTGCACTTAGCCTCTGAGAAAAGGGCTTAGCGTGTTGCTGGAGAAGGGTGCCGATGTTCTTGCGAAAGACAATAGAGAGAAAACGGCCTTACATGTAGCCCTGAGAAAATGCGCGAAAAGTCGTTTCTCTACTCCTGAGAAAGAACGCCAACCCAAATGCTAAGGATAAAAAAAGAAGGACGGCTTTGCACTGTGCCGTTGCAACTGGTGCAGATAACATTGTCTTGGCACTCCTGGAAAACGACGCGGACGTTGACGCAAAAGATGAGAAAAAAATGACGCCGTTGCACTTTGCCGTAGAGAAGGGTGCCTTCGACATTGTTCGAATGCTCCTGGAAAAGAAGGCGGACGTCGACGCAAAAGATGTCAAGAAAAGGACGGCCCTGCACATGGCTTCTGCTAGAGGAGCTGTCGACATCGTATCTCTGCTAGTTGCTAACAATGCTGATGTCAACACTAGGGATGAAGAAGGAAGAACTGCTCTTCACTGCGCCAGACCTTCATCTGGATCCCGCTCTTGTACCGAAATTCTTCTCGAAGCAGGTGCACGGGTCGATATTAAAGATAATGATGGTATGACACCTCTACATCGAGCGGCGATGTGTGATGATCAAAAAGGTGTGCAAGCGTTGTTGCGGGCTGGAGCTAGCGAGACTTCAGAGGACAACAATGGGAAGACCCCCTCTGATGTGGCTGGATCAATTTCTCTCCGCGAACAACTGAATACATCAAGGCTGGTAGAATCTAGGGATTATTCGCCATTTCGTAGGCACAATGAATTTCTTTTGCTCAGGTCATATTTACTGGTAGGGAGAACACTACACATAAGAGAATTGCTTATATATGACTAAAATAATAGAAATTCTATGCAATAACAGAATGTTCAACATTGTAAGGTGATTATTGAAATGTTCAAGATCAAAATTGTAATTTATTTATGAGACGCAATGGATTTATTATAGGCATCTCCATAGTATACTCTCTCCTCCCATTTAGTTAATCATTTTGTCTGGTAATATGTAAATTTAATTAACTTGTTAAAATAAATAGTAGAGTGCATCTTATAAGCAGATTTGTGTACACTGCCTCTGCTTGCATTGGTTTTCTTTTTCATACTTATTTTATGTTAAAGTGGATACTTTAATGTTTGTTCTTGAGTTTTTAAAAGTATGTCAAAGGAAATTTACATTTAGTCTATTCTCCATTTCATCTATAACTATACTTTGAAAATATGATAAGTGTTGTTAAAGAAAAATTAAATAAAAATAATAATATAATATTAAGTTTACAATTGCTTTTAAAAATTTAACATCATGCATTAAGTGATATATCATTTAATTTTTGTCTGTAGCAGAATACTAGTAATTATTCCATAAAGCCAAAGAATTTCACTGAAATTCTTTATAATAACCAGTATTGTTTAGGAAATAAATATACCTGAATATATTCAAACTTCAATTTTTGTCCATAAATAGTTTGTTAGGCAAGATAAATTTAAGAGGCAATTTTTAATTGTTTCACGAAGTTGTGTTCTTCTTGCAAATGGTAGATAAGAAATTTTAGTGACATTTAATTTTTTTATACATTTATCTATAATCTTTGTATCTTCTAGTTATCAAATATCGGAAACTTTTTGAATGATGTTTTGCAAAATCAGATTATGAAATATTTGACAACTATTCATCTCAAAAACATTTAATCCTCATGTAGTATTATGGGATCTGTTGGACCCCCAACCTTTGTGAATGATCTGCAGTTTTTATTCACACCAAAATTTTTGTATGACCTTTCATGGATTTTATAATTATATCTTAAAATGTGTTGTTTTTTTTTATTTGTTACCCCGTTTTCCATTTTTTCTGTGTAGGTTGCAGTAAATGGATTTAAAATGAATCCTAGAAATAAAATGTCAAGCTTAACAGAAAAGGGGGAAAAAATCAGATAGCCACAACTGGAGTTGTTGTTGTTGTTTTGTTTTGTTTTTTTATTTATTTAATGTTGAATGCTGTAATATATATACATGATTGACACAAATGTTTCCAGTAGGGCATCTTGTCATTTATATGTTTCATGGTTAAAAATGGCCATGGCATTCACACATGAATGACAGCAGTGGAAATGTCTTTCAGGTACTATAATGCAGTGTGGCTCCTGGTAAACATTGAGGTAAGCAATAAATTATCAAAATTTTATCACAATCAGATGAACAGTATGGCACTGCAAAAAATATGAACAAAAAACATACATTGATTTTTGTGTATTAGATTTTAAATTCTAGAGGCAAAGCAAGTAAATTAATTATTAATGAGAAAAATTAAGAATTTCAGACATGTAAGCTTTTTGTTTTTTGCATAATTATCATAGAAAAAATATATCATCTTTACGTGGTCCTCCTTTAAGGAATCTTCCTCATGATTTTTCTCTCTCTGACATTTCCCATAGTTGAGCAAAATCTTTCTTCCCTTTTTACGGGTTCTATCTACTTGTGTACCTAAAATGTGAATCTCAAGACTAGATTTCTCAAGGAATCTGTTGCAGAAGAGGAATGTGTATTTCTATCCCCAAGTCCCAGAAGTTCCACAACTTTCTCTCCAAAAAATTAATTTTGATTTCTTCAATGATCCAATTTTATGGATCATTCTTATATTCACAACTGCTGTTTACAATGTTAATTATATTACAAGTTTTCTGTATGGAGAATTATTGCATAAGGTTCCATCTGATCTAAAAGATTAATTACAGATATGCCTGAAGTGTATGCAATGACTGCAAGTGACTTCCCTGCAGCTCGTTTACTTTTCTTGCTCTTCTTTTTCTTGAAATTGACTACTTCACTTCCTGTGAGGAAGAAGTAGGTCAGTCACTCATATATGAAGCATGTACTACAGTATTAATAAAAAATATAAAAATACCCTTAAAAGCCATATTACTCATATATGAAGGACACACAAATAAATTCAAATGACCACATCAGTTCCAAAACTATTGATCAAATTGTTCATCAATTATGATAAGTTTATATAAACATTTTACACTTCCCAATTCATTACAATGTACAGGAAAAGTACATTCCCTGATAGTCAACATCAAAACTTGCTTTAACTGTTAAACATTTTACACTTGTCCCATATATATATATATATATATATATATATATATATATATATATATATATATATATATACATACACACACAACATTTATCCATGCCCAAAGACAAAGGCGGATCCAGCCGATCGTTTTGGATGGAGCCATCATAGATTTTTGTAAAATAATAAACATTTCTTATTGAGTAACATTTTTGTGGTGAATATATGATACTATACGATAATATTTTGAAATAATTACATAATTTTGACATTAAATAATTTAATCAATTTTGCCAAATAAAAGAAGGTAACAAACGAAAACTCTAGGCCGCGGGGAGATCGAATTACTCGTTATTTGTTCGTTTCGCTCCTTCTCTTTCTCGACTTCACCCACTTGATCGAGATAGCTGCACGCTACAGCTGTACGCTTTCCAGCCCTGCTGATGTCCATAAAGCTGGCAGACACACTATAGCAGAACACAAAAAATTAGCTCATAATTTTAGGCTAATTATAGGCTAATTAAATGCTATATTCCCAAATTTTAGGCTCTTGTAGTTTTCTCGAAAATTAATGTTCTGCCAGCTTTAGAAAAAAGCCAGCAGACAAAAAATCAAAATTAAAGTTAGAACAAACTTACTATACACAAATTATAGGCTAATTTTAGGCTCACCAAAATATTAATATTATTAATAAATATGAATATTTACTAATGCAAAATAATAATAATAATTTGCAATACCATTGAATTGGCGAAAGACCATTCAACTGCTAAACTTTTACATAGAAACAACATTAAAATTACAGTTAGAACCAAACTATATATACCCAAATTATAGGCTCCAATATTAATAATATTATTAATTATTAGTATATTATAGTAATTAAATATACCAAATTGCAACTACCATTCAACTCGTACTTTTAAACGAACAAACAGAATATACAGAACATTACTTTCAACATACTATTCATACCATAACATACTATTTGTCGATATACGAATCGTTGAAGTAAGTGCTCGTGAACTTTAGCGAAAAATGTTGCTACAATTCAACAAAACCTCTCAAGTACGTACATCTTCACGGCATTCAGAGCTTCATAATTTTTAAACTAGTCAGCAGAACACAGCTGTATTTTCACATATTACTCGCATTGTTATGTAGTATTTGTTAATATAGCCCTTGAATTAAATGCTCGTAAACCTTTGCTAGGAATGTTGTTAAAATACAAGAAAAGCACTCAAGTACGGACATCTTCACGACATTCAGAGCTTCATATTTTAAACTATACGGCCGAAACAGCTGTCTTTCAACATATTACACGTACTGTTATGTAGTATTTGTTAATATAGCCCTGAATTAAGTGCTCGTCAACTTTAGCTAGAAATGTTGCTAAAATACAACAAAACCATTCAATTACGGATATCTTCACGGCATTCAGAGCTTCATACTTTTAATCTAGACGGCAGAACACAGTAGTCTTTTAACATATTACACGTATTGTTATCTAGTATTTGTTATAATAGTTCTTGAATTAAGTGCTTGTCAACTTAGCTAGAAATGTTGCTACAATACAACTAAACCACTCAAGTAAGGACATCTTCACGGCATTCAGAGCTTCATCATTTTTAAACTATACGGCCGAACACAGCTGTCTTTTAACATATTTTACGTATTGTTATGTAGCATTTGTTAATATAGCCTAAATTAATGCTCGTGAACTTTAGCAAAAATATTGCTACATACAACAAAACCGCTCAAATACGGACATCTACGGCATTCAGAGCATCATTTTTTTAAACTCGACGGCAGAACACAGCTTTCTTTTCACATATTATACGTATCGTTATGTAGTATTTGTTGATATAGCCTTGAATTAGGTGCTCGTCAACTTTAGCTAGAAATGTTGCTAAAATACAACAAAAGCACTCAAGTATGGACATCTTCACGGCATTCAGAGCTTCATAATTTTAAACTAGTCAGCAGAACACAGCTGTATTTTCACATATTACTCGTATTGTTATGTAGATTTTTAATATAGCCCTTGAATTAAGTGCTCATAAACCTTTCTAGGAATGTTGCTAAAATACAACAAAAGCACTCAATACGGGCATCTTCACGGCATTCAGAACTTCATAATTTTTAAACTATACGGCAGAACACAGCTGTCTTTTAACATATTATACGTATTGTTATGTAGTATTTGTTAATATATCCGTTGAATTAAGTGCTCGTGTACTTTAGGAAAATATTGCTACAATACAACAAAACCGATCAAGTACGGACATCTCATGGCATTCAGAGCTCATAATTTTAAACTAGATAGCAGAACACAGTTGTTTTTAACATATAATACGTATTGTTATGTAGTATTTAGTAATATAGCCCTTGAATTAAGTGCTTGTCAGCTTTAGCTAGAAATGTTGCTACAATACAACTAAACCACTCAAGTAAGGACATCTTCACGGCATTCAGAGCTTCATTTTTAAACTCGACGGCAGAACACTGCTGTCTTTTAACATATTATACATATTGTTATGTGGTATATGTTAATATAGCCCTTGAATTAAGTGCTCGTGAACTTTAGCGAAAAATATTGCTACAATACAACAAACCGATCAAGTACGGACATCTCACGGCATTCAGAGTTTCATAATTTTTAAACTAGTCAGCAGAACACAGCTGTGTTTTCACATATTACTCGTATTGTTATGTAGTATTTTTAATATAGCCCTTGAATTAAGTGCTCATAAACCTTTGCTAGGAATGTTGCTAAAATACAACAAAAGCACTCAAGTACGACATCTTCACGGCATTCAGAGCTTCATGCTTTTTAAACTATACGGCCGAACACAGCTTCTTTCAACATATTACACGTACTGTTATGTAGTATTTGTTAATATAGTCCTTGAATTAAGTGATCGTGAACTTTGCGAAAATATTGCTACTCGTACAATACAACAAAACCGATCAAGTACGGACATCTCACGGCATTCAGAGCTTCATAATTTTTAAACTAGATAGCAGAACACAGCTGTTTTTTAACATATTGTACGTATTGTTATGTAGTATTTAATAATATAGACCTCGAATTAAGTGCTTGTCAACTTTAGCTAGAAATGTTGCTACAATACAACTAAACCACTCAAGTAAGGACATCTTCAGGCATTCATAGCTTCATCATTTTTAAACTAGACGGCAGAACACAGCTGTCTTTAACATATTATACATATTGTTATGAGTATTTGTTAATATAGCCCTTGAATTAAGTGCTCGTGACCTTTAGCGAAAAAATATTGCTACAATACAACAAAACCGCTTAAATACGGACATCTCACGGCATTAGAGCATCATAATTTTTAAACTGGGCGGCAGAACACAGCTCTCTTTTAACATATTATACGTATCGTTATGTAGTATTTGTTGATATACCCTTGAATTAAGTGCTCGTCAACTTTAGCAAAAAATGTTGCTATAACACAACAAACCGATCAAGTAGGGACATCTCACGGCATTCAGAGCTTCATAATTTTCAATCTAGATAGCAGAACACAGCTGTTTTTAACATAATATACGTATTGTTATGTAGTATTTAATTATATCGCCCTTGAATTAAGTGCTCAGAACTTTGGGGAAAATGTTGCTAAAATACAACAAAACCACTTAATTACGGACATGATCAGGCATTCAGAGCCTAATAATTTTTAAATTAGACGGCAGAACACAGTTGTCAATTAACATAGTATATGTATTATTATATTGTAATTGTTGATATGGTTCTTGAAATAAGTACTCGTGAATTTAGCGAAAATGTTGCTACTATACACCCAACCACTCATGGATGACATCATCACGGCCTTGAGAGCCTATCAATTATGACCCCAGACGGCAGAGCACAGTTGTCTTTAACATATTTTACGTAGTATTATGTACTATATGTTGATATAGCTTAAATTTAGTGCTCGTGAAGTTAGCGAAAAATGTTGCTACATTACAACCCAACCGCTCAAGGACCCGACCGCTCAAATTAAAAAAAAAAGATATTTTGGGCGAAGATAGATTGTATCACTCAAGAAGGAAAGGCAAAACTACAGCACCCGTCGACATCAAAGAAATTATAAAACTTTACTACGAGATAGTCTGTGCCATTCCGTAGCACTTCTGTTTTATTTATGGAAAGAGAACCAAGTAGTACTCGGAATAATGTTTATAACATACTATGCATGTTATTCTATTTTTGTTTGATATCCGTTTGAAATTAAATGCTGGGCAACTTCGGCTTTAGACTGTACGAATACTGTATTGATAGTGTACAATTCTAAATCACCCGCAAAAAAAGACTAACGGAAAATGATTGGCCATCATCATTTTTTAACATAAAAGTTTGATAATAATTTGTAATTTTGTATTAAAGAATCAGAGTTTAAATATTTCATCTTTAAGTTTTCGTTTGAATTTCTGTGACACAAATATTACACAGATCTACGAGAAATGAAGGGGTAATGTAACAAAATAATGCAATATATTTTCAACAAGTATTTAATAACACAATATAACTCCATTTATTGAACAAATATTACAAATGTACATAAAAAAGAGACATTTTCCCTTTGGATCGTCCTCACAACGTCAATCATTACCTGACGGAATATTCTCAAACTGAAATAAATCAGCAGTAATCCCAAAAATGTTATTAAACAAAAATATTTAAGAGCACAATCTAATGTAGATGACAGTGAACTGATATTTATACCTTTTGCGTCCACTAACACCAGCTTCAATGACAAGTTCATGCCATTGATTTTACCTTAACACTACCGGATGTATGTGGCTACTCTCATTATCACAGATTATTTTCCTATTTTTTAACAATCTTATCATATAAGCAGTGATAAACATATCTGTTGTCTCAAAATAGAGTATACAAATACACAATTCTTTTTATTGAAAGTCGCTTATCCAGTATCCTATCCTTCTCTATAGTTACTATCACACAATACAAAGTATCTTACTAAAGTAAACAGAGTACGAAGAAGAATGAAAGCATACCAAAAGGCAACGTCTGCAAGTAGTACGATTATTAAAGAAAGTAAAGGAACATGATGGGCAACTACATCCTTTCCGTGTAACTGAATGCTACGGAAAAGTAAAACAAATAATATCCATCACAAACAGGGATGAACATGCAAAACTTTTAATGTGAAATGATTTATATCAATACGTTTATCATATCTCTAGTTCTATCCTCAGGCAATAAGGAAGTAATTCAATCTTGACGAGTCTATTAATGAATCACGTCCATATGCAATTCCAACTAATCTCAACTAAACATAGGAACTCTTTTCTTTATAAGTAGAACCTTTTTATTTTAATTGTTCAATCTTCTTAAGTTGACAAATAATAAATAATAAAATACTACCAAATCAACTAGAAAACCGTAGAGAATGTTGTTTTAAAATATAACGATATAAATGTGAACGATTCGGCAACAGTGGCTAATCTCTTTAACCAATACTTTTCGAGAATTGCTGCCGATCTCACTAGGTCTTCAGGCACAAAATTCAAAATTCAAAAAATGTCTTACCATTTTGTTTCCGCAAAAAAATCAACGTTCTTCAAGAAGTTTCCAGCAAAACAAATTCACTCTCATTCATGTAATCTTTTTATTAAAATAACCCCCATATGGTGCTTGCAACCCAAAAATGGCTAGTCAATCTTCTCTAAACCTTTTAAACCATTATAGGCAGAGGAAAACCTCAACGAAGAATGACAACGACGTTTTAATAGAAAATCGACAATCATGTGTTTTATCCACAAGCTCACGGCTGGTAGGAGACTGTCCTTCCCACCCAGACGTGGCAGGTGCTGCCTCCAAACTACTAAAGGCACACGTTCTGGTATTCTCTATTGTAGCAACCATTTTTGCAAAAGTTGAAAACACGTAATTCAAGGACTAACAACAGCACATTATAATACGTATAATATGTTAAAAGAATCAGTTATCTGGGTATATTTAAAAAATTTAGGCGCTGAATGCCGTAAATATGTTTGAGTGATATGGTATATGATATGGTTGAATATACTTGAGTGATTAGGTTGAGTAATTGCTCAAGTTCACGAGCACTTAATTCAAGGGCAATATCAACAAACAGTACATAATAATACATATATGTTAAAAGACAACTGTGTTTTCCGTCTAGATTAAAAGTTACGAAGCTCTGAATGCCGTGAGATGTCCGTAATTGATGGTTTTGTTGTATTGAAGCAACATTTCTAGCTAAAGTTGACAGTACTTAATTCAAGGGCTATATTAACAAATACTACATAACAATACGAGTAATATGTTAAAATATAGCTGCGTTCTGCTGTCTGGTTTAAAAAATATGAAGCTCTGAATGTCGTGAAGGTGTCCGTACGTGAGCGGTTTTGTTGTATTGTAGCAACACTTCTAGCTAAAGTTGACAAGCACTAAATTCAAGAGTTATATTAACAAAAAAATGCTACATAATAATACGTTAATTGTTAAAAGACAGCTGTGTTCTGCCGTCTAGTTTAAATATTATGAAGCTCTGAATGCCGTGAAGATATCCGTAATTGAATGGTTTTGTTGTATTTTAGCAACATTTCTAGCTAAAGTTGACGAGCACTTAACTCAAGGGCTATATTAACAACTACTACATAACAGTACGTGTAATATGTTGAAAGACAGCTGTGTTCGGCCTTATAGTTTAAAAATTATGAAGCTCTGAATAATTGAATGGTTTTGTTGTATTTTAGCAACATTTCTAGCTAAAGTTGACGAGCACTTAACTCAAGGGCTATATTAACAACTACTACATAACAGTACGTGTAATATGTTGAAAGACAGCTGTGTTCGGCTTATAGTTTAAAAATTATGAAGCTCTGAATGCCGTGAAGATGTACGTACTTGAGAGGTTTTGTTGAATTGTAGCAACATTTTTCGCTAAAGTTCACGAGCACTTACTTCAACGATTCGTATATCGACAAATAGTGTTAGGTATGAATAGTTGTTGAAAGTAATGTTTTTTGAGCACTTACTTCAAGATTCTATATTTAATTACTATAATATACTAATAATTAATAAAATTAATATTGGTGAGCCTATAATTTGGGTATATATAGTTTAGGTTCTAACTGTAATTTTAATGTTGTTTCTATGTAAAAGTTTAGATTGAATGGTCTTTCCTAATTCAATGGTATTGCAAATTATTATTATTTGCATTAGTAAATATTCATATTTATTAATATTATTAATATTTTGGAGAGCCTAAAATTAGCCTATAATTTGTGTATAAGTAAGTTTGTTCTAACTTTAATATTTGATTTTGTGTCTGCTGGCTTTATTCTAAAGCTGGCAGAACATTAATTTTCGAGAAAACTACAAGAGCCTAAAATTTGGGAATATAGCATTTAATTAGCCTATATTACCTAAAATTATGAGCTAATTTTTTGTGTTCTGCTATAGTGTGTCTGCCAGCTTTATGGACATGCCCTGCTGGTCGATTTGGGGAATCCCCGCTCTTTCTGGGCAATTGCTGGTTGCTCCCGTCAGTTGCCAATGCTTGGCTGACTTACTACGACCACTAGCCTGCAACGACAGCGCTGTGAAATGGGAACTCTTAAGGTTAGCTTTATCAAAATGTATACATTGTAGTAATAATGACTAGAGGCTGGAAATTTAGGTAGGTTCTAAATCTCTAAAATAAGCAGGTAGAAAGGTACTACTTAAAACTGCTAAGAAAGGCAAAATAAAATCCATTCGTTTTAATAATAAATTCAAGATTTCAGTTGAACTTTCTGTATAGAATAAGGTTTTCACATGAAAAAAAAGTTAATTTTTTACAAAATGCCTAGTTTTCAAACTGTCTTCATTACCTGAAACAAAGTGTTTTATTAAATTGTCTGTTATTACTGACTTCTGTCAAACAAAACATCCTTCAATTGAGAAAAGATCTCTAGGTGGATGGAGGTTACTGGAGCAAATCTTAAAACACAGTAAGTAAGATATATCCTTCTCTGCACCAAGTGAATCGTCACTCTCTAGAATTTTCTAACCATCTTTTAAGTTTATGTTTTTCTTAATTTTGAGAAAACTCTAACATTTTTCTGTTAACAATAATAACTTTTTCCGTGGGCACTTCCTTCTAGCTGATGCTGCACCATTCATAAGTTTCAATTATTTCTCTAGAGTCTGCTCCCTTTCTTCAAGTCAAGTGATTCTGGCAAAAGATGAAATAATAATTAGGTCACATTTATTTCTAAAGAATCAAGAAGTTATGTTGCTAACCCAAACGATGATGCTTCTTCCTCAAGGGTGTTAACCTCAGCATGTATTTTTGAAAAATTGTAAGAATAGTAAAAAGCACCTGCTAAAATCCATGTTCCCAATCTCAAGTCAGGTTGAGGTGTTGGGCAGTTCTGAATCAGAATGTTGAAGTATCTGAATTCTTGAAGGACGTTTAAAAAATATCTTATTAATAATTGTAATCAATATGTCCAAACATTGGTTTTTTTGCAACTGTGAAATACATGAGCTATGCAGTGTCATGTGAAGCAAAGACAAGAAAAACACTTTCAAAGCTTTTGATGATTTTATCATAAAGAGTGCTGCAGGTTAAAGAAAGTACTACATTATCCTATTGAATTTTATGGGTCCATATTAACTTCAATGAATTTAAGAGTAACTGAGAAATAGTTGAGTTATTCTAAATAGGTAGTATGCAAAACTGACTTCATTGAATAGTTTTCCAAAGAATAGTCTAAAGGTCCAATGATAACATTTACTAGAAAAAGACCTGTGACATCAGATGACTTGTCAATAAAATTCAGATCTTCACATTTTTAGTTTCCTCTTGAATTTTTATCATTGCATCATAACACTGGCTGAAGTAATATTTGCACAAAGTTTATCCACTTACAGTGCGGTGTTTGAAAAGGTAGCAGATAATGGAAATCATTAGATTTTTGACACTACACTGAGAGTAAAACAATAATTGAATGATATCAGTGGCAGAGAAATTTTTTTCTCACTTAATTTCCATTATGATTGGTGAGAGGTTAGGAGGATTTTAACAAGAAGAAATGAATGAAATTTTAATTTTTAACTTAAAATGGGAGAAAATACTTAATTCTCCACTCTTTATGAGACTGTTACTTTTAAAATAAATTAATTAAATTTCTTTTAAAAGTCCTAGGATTGCAAAACACAAATTGAAGCAAGAACATGCAGTTTTGTTTAAAAACAGACATTTGTTTTAAGGTAGGGGAAAAACCCTGATAATATACATCTAATATGGCTTTCTTAAAACGGTTTTCACCAATTTTCCTGAAGGGACAACTTCTTTACCGACCAATAATCAACATTGTTTCCAAATTGATATGTAATTGTTTTTACAAATTTTGCGCTTTTCTTATTTGTGTAAGGTAGTGTGATTTATCATGATTTAACATAAATTAAAATTAAATATCCTTCATAATTTTGATTTCATTACCAGGTACATAAACTATAATTTGGTAAATCTTACCAAAATAAATCATAAATATATAAAAATATACACATTAGACATTGAACATGCTTATAATCACAAAATCGTATCATAAAAGTCAATATTAATGATTGTGAATTAAATTAAATAATTAACAATAAATATTTTCCATTTCATAATTATTAGAATCTCTGCGTAAAGACTAGTATTTTTTCCCTTTTAAAAAATTAAAAATATTCATTTTGTGACTTTCATATTTTAATATATTTGGCTATGTTGTGCCATTTCCAAGATAACTTTGCCAATTCTGTTTTTCATGGTTTTCGCATAGACAATTGTACTCATGTTATTTTACCACTGATTATGAAACTAGGGATCAAGGTCAATTGTTTGAAATAGGTATCAAATATTTTTGTACACTATAAGTTTACCAAACAGTAAAAAGCGGAGAAAAAAGTTGCAAAGTTGCCCCAGTTGATGGTATCCAAAATATATGTTTCATAATTTGCTCTCATATTAGTAATTGTAGACTAATTTAGAAAGTAATATTCTGGATATTATTTGTGGGCCTTAAATGCAGAAAATTTAAGATACCATGGCAACACTTCAAGATATGATTAGATGCCCTACTGCATATATGATGCTTTGCGATACTATCATTTAAATGGAATCCACTTCAATTCAGTAGATAATTCCTTTCCATAACTTATCAAATTCTGCAAAATTAAACCATTTATTATATTTGTTAAAATTGTATGATCCAGCTTTGTAAAAGTACAACAAAATTAACATGACATATTATTATTATTATTATTATTATTATTATTATTATTATTATTATTATTATTATTATTATTATTACTACCACTACTACTACTACTAGTACTACTACACAATCGTGGGTATCACAATTGTAGTCACAGTATTTTAAGAATTGACAACTTTATCGGGGATATTTTTTCTCCCCTAACTTTCAATTTTTAATAGTATGGTAGAAGTTAAATATCACTATCAATATGTGTTTTTATTACCAGGTATGACTAATATTTTAATATTTGATGGATGAACACTAGCATGACCCATGGCTTAAAAATTTGATTTGTGATGGGATTCTTTTTCTTTTCTTAATTTAAGGGTTGATGTGTGTGCTCCAGATATGGTAACCGTATCAGAAGTTATCAGGTTTAGTCAAAATATTTACAACAACCTTTCTTTTTAGATATAGTTGTATTCTTTATGAGTTTAAATACTATCCTCTATAATAAATAATTTAATTTTTCAAGACATTTTTTTCTTAGGAAAGAGAAATTAACACTGTGCTAAGTCACCTGAACCTGACAGATTGATTGTTACTTCTTCCTAAAGCTGACATGTAAAGAACCTAAAAATGTCATGAACAAAAACACAAATTAATTTTAGTAAATTATTATTTTTAACAATTAGTATGATTAAATGTAATGTTAAACAGAGCACATACGAGATAAGTTCAAGTATACAAAGTTGTAAGGATATCACAAATTAATTACTTCTCTTTTACATTAAGTACTTTACTAAATACACATCTGACCAAACGTTTTTGCTGCTGCATTATAATTTCTCCCTTTTTTTGCATCTATTGCTTTCACGAGTGAGCTCTTAGGGAACTTGAGAATATTTTGGGGTGCCATATTACCAAAATTTGCAAAAAGGTCACATTAAATAAAATGATTCCTAAGGTTGACGCTCCATGTCAACATGAGGGTCTGGTCCAATTAGACTATTAAACTGATTAACCCCTATTTATTACACTAACTACATGTTGACAAAATATAAAGAGTCAAAATTATAATCATCCTTAGGTGCTATCAAATTTTTGAAAACCTAAACTCCAAAACTACTCACCAAACATTGATGATCTAGCCTCAAGTAAGATTGTTGCTTGAACACATCCTAATTCTTTCCTTGTTAACATCCTAACAAACCAATACCATAAAGCAAATTTATTTTTTATACTTAAGAATACCTGCACAAGTACACATGTACCTGCACCTTATAGTTTACCTACACAAGTACACATGCCAAATCGTACGTCAATCAAACTGAAGATAAATAATTTGATTAATAATTAAAATAATTAGACTTGTTGCCTCAAGCTAAGGTCTGGACTATTACTCTTTGTGAACGACCTTAACTACTAGAATGCTTATTTCACAAACAATTATCCTTGCATGTCACTTTAGATTACCTGTCCACATTTGGTGCCGTTACCTTAACTTTTGCCAATCATGACTATGAATTAATGTGTAATTCCACTACAATTCACAATTGAAAGAGAGAATACAAGTGAAAGAGGTACAAATGGTTTTATTGGAAAGTGGAAATGGAAATAAGTGTGCATCTGCAAAAGTGAAATACTTAATATTTTTAAAATAAAGGGCTACTTAAATTCACACCTACTTCTAACTTATTGTGGTACTCTTTTCAACAGGAACAGCTTTTTTATTCAGAAGGAAAGCAAAACAACTGAAATTCTCTGCTGATGAGTATTATTATGCACTAGCTGAAATACCTAGTGTTGCCCAGGTATTTATGAATCACAGTTGTCTATACAAGGGGAAAAAATCAATTCATCTATTGGTATATCCCAATCATATCCTGCCTACCCCACCCTGACCTACCTTGGCATGAACCTTCCTTGTCCTGCCAAGTCTCAGGCTACTCCGTCCCATCCACCCAGTTCCTCGGCAACCTGCCCCATCCTGCTCTCCCTTGCCCGCTATGAGATTGTTGCTGTGGGCCACTGTAAACAAATTTAATGTGGAATTCTACCAGATGTCTGACCGGCAGTAATAAGCGTAATTGTGCTACTAAAATGAATCAAAATGCATTTTGTAGGAAATTTATAGGGCTTAATGAAAGTTTCAATTCTCTTTGGTCAATTTACTCAGCATTTTCAAAACTTTCGCAAACAACTAATAGTGCACAATTAAATTTTGCTGTAGAAGACAGAAAAGGGGGATAAAGGTAATTTTTATGAAATCTCACATAAATAGTAACTTTTCTCTTTCGAAGCTCATGTGGGCTCATATGCTGGTTCAGGTTTCCAAGTACACTCAACATGCATAGCCCATTCAAGTGATCCTCTGTCATTGTTGAATGCTGTCAGTTTCCCTCTCCGCAGGGTACTTAGTACTGCACTTCGATTTTTTTTTTAACTGGCCTATCGGGGTCACATGGTTACTTCAGTGTAGTGACGTTGCAGCTACCTACTGGGGCCTGCCTTCCCTCCTTTTTTCGTGAGTGACCTTGACAGGCCAAAAATCGAAGATTATACTCGGGTTTTCATGAGGTGGCGCGTGAGGGACTTGTCTTCACGATGGAATATGACACGGTTTTTTGCGTCTTTCTCGGTTTTGTCGCAGATGTCGCATGTTCGCGACCGTATCAAGCAGTGTTGCAGATCAAGCGACGTCTAGCGAGACGGCCGAGAAAGACGCAAAAGGCCGTGCCATATTCTATCGTGATAAAAGTCCCTCATGCGCCACGTTACGAAAACCCAAGTATAAATAAGAGCTCAATCATGGCCTACTCCATTCAGTACAGTAGGACATGGCTCAATGGTACTCTTTTATTTATTTATTTATTTATTTTACGTCAGAAAAACAGTTAAAAACTGCGTATGACGTGCTATGGGGAAAAGTGAATTGTGTGCACATTTTCAAAATTCTGTGATCCCTATACTTAGTCATAAACTACTTAAATTTTGAATTTTTGAAAGGGAGAAAAAACAACAAAAACTCCCATGTAATAAAATCTATTTTCAAGGATAAATAAGCAATAAATTTTGAATTTTGAAATTTTGAAAGGGAGAAAAACAAAAACTCCCGTGTAGTAAAATCTATTTTCAAGGATAAATAAGCAATAAATTTTGAATTTTGAAAGGGAGAAAAAAAAACTCCCATGTAATAAAATCTATTTTCAAAGATAAATAAACAATAAATTTTGGCTCTTATTACTTCCTGCCGCGACAACATGGAAACGATAATTTGAATAATTGTATTTCCCACTGAATTCTAGAAGACGTGCACAGAAAATGAAGTTACATTTATGTCCAGAAGCAAAACAAGGGGCCATCTCAGCATTTGCTCAATGGATCAGGGAAACTGGACGAAAAACCTGATCGAGATGGGGGTCATTGACCCGGAAGCTGTAGTACAGTAGTTGTTACAGGTTGTTATACTCATTTATACAGTCCAAATGGTAAATAATGCATTATGTATCATTGTTAAAATTAATGTTACTTTTCTTGTTATGCTCAGTATAGTCTCTAATTGTATAGAAACAGTTATGCAGCAGAAACGATTTCACTTGGGATTTAAACTTTTCTATTGAATTTAATCGTTTAATGTCATCTGGCAAAGTGTTGTAAAATAATGTACATGTATTGTATGTGAATTTTTTGTAATTTTTGGTACTCTCACACTGGTTGGGCTTATTTCGTTTGTGGAAAAAATGTACTTGCTTCTTTCACCAGTTTCCTATTTTCAACCCTTTTATATTGTCTTTCTTTCCTCCTTTTACCGTCCAAAAGACGTCTACTATAGTACTAATCACGCACTTAATGTTGTTTCTCCACAACCGTAGGTGGAGGGGAGAGGCGGGTTCTGTCTACGTCACGGCAGTGCAGGACTGTCAATTTTATTGACAGAATACTCGGCGTAATAACTCGTCTTGGACTAGATAGCTATGAGTAACAACGGAAGATTTTTTAAATTCTGAAGAAATAATTAATAGTTAAGAAATAATTGAGTTACAAGAAGGAACATGGTACGCACAGGTCGATAGAAAGAGAGACAAAAGGCTAGGAAGTCCGCATTGGGAAAGAAGAAGGTAGACAGCTCTGCAAATTGAGCCGTGACGTTCCGAGTGGAGCTCATATTTTCTACCGGGCCGTGCTATGCCGGACAGAGCGAGGACTAAGGAGCTCGAGGATCAAGAAAAAGTGCGAGCATAGTACTACCTCACTACACATTTTTTTTAGGTTAGAAAAGACAGAAATGTGATTGTTGTCCTCCAACATAACAGCTGGGGTGTAATAATAGTAAAGAAAATGCGGGTAAATTGTCACAGGAAATCTTTCCTTCAATGATTCTGTGATCCTGCAGTTCTAGTGTGAAAATGCAGAATGTTAGAGACCAAAAACTGCGCGCTTACAATTTTTGAAAAAGTGAGAAAGTGAAAGTATACTAGTGATGTGTAAAACGGTATATTATATTTTAAATTGTGTTTTTTTTTTTCATTATAATCTAAGATATAATGTACTAATGCATGATATATAAACGCGAATCTTATTTTAATTATAATCTCGTTCTATTATTATAACAAAAAAGTTTCATTTTTTGACAACAAACGATTTTTATTAAAAATTTATAATAAATACTGAAACAAATGCACAGAACTGTCGCAGCCATTTTCAAAGTGTATTTGAAGTCAATGTGATGTAAAGATAGGGAAATGGTTAAATCGGTTTTTATTTTTTTTAAGTACAGATCAGCAATCGAAACTACTTGCGCTACGGAATGGCACAGGCTTTCTCGTACTAGTTAGTTTTCTAATTTCTTTGGGGGCGAACTTTACAATCTTGCCCTATCCTCTTGCCAGCTGCCAACTTTCCCACTCCAAAGTTAATATTTTTCAAAATTTTCTCAATTTTTCTGTTTCCTAATTGTGGAACCGAAATATTATTTTAAGAAAATTAAAGAAGTGTAAAATCTCGTCCTATAAGGAAACGTTTGTTGGAAACTTTGGAGCCATTTTTAAGAAAATGGTGTTTAAGCGGTACTGTAAATGCGAAATATGAAACTTTTTCACAGAAATCTTCTGAGTTTTCAAAAAACTTCATTGGAAGTCATTTGTAGTTCTTCACATGACTCACAAATGCAATCATGTATACAAATCTATGGAGATATTCATATGAAAGGCGTGATATTAAAAAAATTACATTTGTGTAATTTTTTAAAAAATAAAGGAATATATCAAAATGAAATTTTCGTCATATTAAACAGAGCAATTTGTACTATCTGTACGGAGTTTGAAGAAAAAATTAGGAGCCGGTTTTGAGAAAAATGGCATTTGAGCGTTTCTAAAATGGCGGAATTTTGATTGAGGCTTGATTTCACAGAACGTGTTGAGTTTTCTTGAAACTTTATCTGACATCATTTAAAGCACATTTACTCGTAAATCCAAAAATGTTAACAAATCGCCGATAATGCAAATATATGCAAAAAAAATTACGTCATTTTTGAAAATAACAAAAGAACAGCATTATGACGTGTATTGCATCTCACAGAGTATATGTAGGACTATCGTTAACAAAAGTTTAAAGAAAACATATAGAGCCTTTTTAAGATATTTTTTAATTGCACATATTGTACGCAATAGCGCGAAAACTATTAGTATTCGAAAATTCAGTGTCAACAGTGAAAATCGAACCTATGCCACCATTATAATCGTATTTCACTCTATTCTTACAAGAAACTAAAAAAAATAATGGAGCCATATTTGAGAACATTTTGAAAATGTTCTTGGGGCTTCATTCAAAGTACTCCCAAAATTAATGAATATTTTTCAAAATCGCAGTGCTTCGTCTCAGACCAGTTCGGCAGGGGTTTCTTCAATTTGCAAAAAAATCCTACTTATGGCTTTAAGCGCTAGTGTTGCTCACATACACCAGAAGGACGTTTTGCTGTCAATCGATTTTTCGATATCAAGGACCCACAAAACATGGATTTTGGCTATACCACGTTTTAGAGGATTTTTTTTCTAAATTCAGCAACTGGATTTATTTACTTTTCGCTATCAAGGCTCGGCAATAAGAGTTTTTCTGCCGAAAATTCGTCGTTTTTTCGCGCATTACATAACTTTGTCTCTACTGCGTAAGCGGTAGGCTTTTCAAGCCCATTCCAGGTTTCTCGGACTAAAAATTATTATTATTATTATTATTATTACATTTTTTCAAAAAAATTGCGTTTGAATTTGGCGCTGAGAATATATCAAACTTGTGCTACAGAATGGCACAAACTTTCTCGTAGTGAAGTTTTCTAATTTCCTTGATGTGGACTGGCTTTACGGTCTTGCCCCATTCTCTTCCCAGCTGCCATATATCGCTGCCAAAAGTACATTTTTTGGACATTTTCTCAATTTTTTGGTTTCCTAATAGTAGAACCGAAATATTACTTTAAGATATTAAATAAGAGTAAAACCTTATAAATGACAATTTTCATTGAAAAATTTAGAGCCGTTATTAGAAAATGGCGTTTAATGTTATGCAGAAATTTTAAAAAAAAAAATTGGAATTTTTAAAAAATTGCCATTTTTTTTTAGAAAAGGCGTTTGTGATTTCTGAAAATGTGGAATTTTGAACTCATTTTAACAGAAAATTGTTGATTTTAGAGAATCTTTATATGACATTATAAGAGAGATTATTCCACTTTCCGTGCCTGGCACAAGTTTTCCGTCGAAAAATCGCCTTCATTCCCGCATACTGCGTTACCAGAGTATGTGAGAATTAAAATGTGAATTGACTGTAGCAGTTAAGATACTGAAATCTTTGTCGATTAGGGTCGCGAAAGGATGCCGATAAGCCTTACACAAAACGTAACTCCATTATTGCACAGCTAATATCTGAATGTCACCATTTTGGTGGTATTTCTAAAAATGTGTGTGTGTGATATATATATATAATATATATATATATATATATATATATATATATATATATATATACACACACACACACACACTCCACAATAAATGCTGGAGATAACGAAAAAAATTATGTTAAATATTCATAACTTGTAAAATTATATGCAAATGAGCATATTTTCTCTCTGGGGGTGCATGAGGGTCTCATTTTCGAACCCGCTAAGGACCTCATTGGCCCTATGTGCAACAAATCCCAAATACATAGAAGACGTGGTTGTTCTATGGTCATGACATTTGCTGAGATCAGCTACAAGTCCCATTTGTTTTATTGAATGTTCGTGTGTAAAACCCGTGAAATCCTTGTTTATTCACCACGATAGTAAATCCTTTGTATAAGGAATTCGAATTGCCAGAAGAGAAATACTTGGTTGCATTGTATTTAAATCATTATTTTTATCGTAAACCGTTAAAAACTGTGACATATGGGAAAAGTGCAAACTGTGCAAGTTTTCTTGATCTCCGGAATATCTTATCCTTATCCCAATTTATATATGCATTCAATTAGGTAAATGTTTGAGGTAGTACTGCACTGATTTTCCACAACTTTACCTCTTTGCCACTGATGACAATTGTTACGACACATCCAAGAGATAAAAGTAAGAATTTATGTTTCTAAAATATTGGAAGGGTTAATCTTTTTACAAAATCTCTGACAATATACCTAATCCGTTTTTTGTATTTATAACAGCTGAATTAGAGGAATAATTTGACACTAAAGGAAGTAATTAGGAAGATTTTGAAGCCCAGTGAGCACGTTGTCCTATTAAAGTTCCAAAACTATTGTTACCTACGAAAAAATGTTTAATTTGGGGTGATTTAAGAACTCAAACGGAGTAATCAGAAAATTACTAAAAAATTAGTTATCGAAATAAAAAGAAAGTTTACTTTTATAAGCTTTTAAATTATGTTTCTCTTCACACCAGGGAAATGGAAAAGGACGTGACAGGAAATGAAGAAGTCATGGGATTACACCTGAGCGTTCAAAATGTGGGGGCCAATGTCGATTTACTCCAGAAGGAACTCAATTCCTACGGGAAAAGCAAATCATGCACAACAGCTCTGCATCTGGCTGCCGAAAATAACGACATTAAATCGGCATCCCTGTTAGTACAGAACGGCGCTGATATCCATGCTAAGGACAAAGATTATCAGACTGCGCTGCACTTAGCCGCTAAATCTGGCGCCATTGAAATAGCTTCGTTGCTGATTAGAAGAGGCGCTAAAGTCAACGCAGTGGGCAGTGGTTACACTGCTCTCCATTGGGCCGCAGAAAAAGGTCATAAAGACGTTGTCACTATGTTGTTGCAAAATGATGCCGACGTGCACTTAAGAACGTTTAAAGGCACCGCACTGGATAGAGCTGCAGCAGGTGGCGCCATCGAAGTCGCATCGCTGCTCCTAGAGACCGGAGTTCCTACACGACGCGGCTGGTGGAGAGTGGCACTGCGAAATGCAGTTTCAAGTGGAGCTACCGAAATAGTGTCTATGCTCGTCGAGAAAGGCGCTGATGTTCGTTCGACTTACAAACTAAGATGGTCTATCCTGCATTTTGCTGTCGATCGAAATACCCCCAATGTACAGTTAATTTCCTTGCTGCTGAAGAAAGGAATAAATGTAAATGCAGAAGACAAATACAAGCGCACGCCACTACACGTAGCTGCAGAGTCTGGCTCAGCCGACGCAACAGCCCTCCTACTACGGAACGGCGCCGATTTACACGCCAAGGACTATTGGAATAGAATGACATTGCACCTAGCCGCAGAGAAAGGCGTCGTCGACGTTGTCTCCTTGCTGCTAGGAAATGGAGCCAACGTCAATGCAAGAGGCGAAAAGATGCAGACAGCTTGCACTATGCATCGAGTAAAGGCTTCGCAAAAGTAGTCTTTCTGCTGCTCAACAAAGGTGCAAAAGTGTTGGTAAAAGACAACGACCTTCAAACACCGCTGCATTGCGCTGCAGAGGCTGGTGCGGCCGACGTCGCTACCCTGCTTTTACTGAACGATGCAGATGTCAACGCAAAGGACCAATTCGGTCACACTGCATTGTATAGGGCCATAAAAAAGGGAGCCGATAGTGTTGCCACACTGTTACTTCGATACGATGCTGACGTCAATGCCCATGGCGGAGCCACACCTTTGCACTTAGCCACTAGAAATTGCAGCGTTGACATCGTCTCTCGGCTATTGCGAAAAGGTGCCAATATCAATGCAGTGGGCGGTTTCGGTAGAGAGACTGCTTTGCATTTGGCCACTGAGAAGTGTGTTACTGATCTTAGCTCACTACAGCAAAATGAAGATAACTCTGAGGCAGAGCGGGCAACGGCACCACACAGCGACGCTGAAGCAGCAGGCCACATTGTTTGCCTACTTTTACAAAACGGCGCTGATGTCAATGTGAAGAACAGGAAAGGACGCACAGCACTGCATTATGCCGTGGAAAATGGTGCTGTTGATATCGCCTCCTTGCTTTTAAAAAAGAACGCAGGCGTTGAAGTTCAAGACAAAACTAATGAAACAGCTCTGCACTTGGCTGCCGAAAAAGGTAACGTTAATATCACGACCATGCTGCTGGAGAAGAATGCTGACGTGGACATCAAAGACGAAAAGGGTATGACGGCCCTCCTCAGCCACAGAGAAATGTTATGTTGATATCGTTTCCATGCTCCTGGAAAAGAATGCAGACGTGAATGTCCAAAACGGAATTAATAAAACTGCTCTCCACTTGGCTGCCGAAAAAGGTAACGTTAATATCACAACCATGCTGTTGGGGAAGAATGCAGACGTGGACGTCAAAGACGAAAAGGGCGTGACGGCTCTCCTCATAGCCACAGAGAAATGTTATGTTGATGTCGTTTCCATGCTCTTGGAAAAGAATGCAGACGTGGACGTCAAAGACGAAAACGGCATGACGGCCCTCCTCATAGCCACAGAGAAATGTTATGTTGATATCGTTTCCATGCTCCTGGAAAAGAATGCAGACGTGAATGTCCAAAACGGAATTAATAAAACTGCTCTCCACTTGGCTGCCGAAAAAGGTAACGTTAATATCACAACCATGCTGTTGGGGAAGAATGCAGACGTGGACGTCAAAGACGAAAAGGGCGTGACGGCTCTCCTCATAGCCACAGAGAAATGTTATGTTGATGTCGTTTCCATGCTGTTGGGGAAGAATGCAGACGTGGACGTCAAAGACGAAAAGGGCATGACGGCCCTCCTCATAGCCACAGAGAAATGTTATGTTGATGTCGTCTCCATGCTTCTGGAAAATAATGCAGACGTGGATGTCCAAAACAGAAATAATAAAACTGCTCTCCACTTGGCTGCCGAGAAAGGTAACGTTAACATCACCTCCATGCTCCTAGAAGATAATGCCAACATTGACACTCATGATGAACAGGGAATGACGGCACTGCATTTAGCCGCTGAAAAATGTGCTATCGACGTCGCGGCACTCTTGCTGATAAAGGGTGCCAATGCTCATGCGAAAGACTCCAGAGAGAAAACGGCCTTACATTTAGCCTCTGAGAATAATTCGCGAGAAATCGTCTCTCTGCTCCTGCAAAAGAAGGTCAACCCCAACGCGAAAGATAAAAGGGGAAGGACGGCTGTGCACTATGCCGTTGCATTAGGCGCTGTCAACATTGTCTTAACCCTCCTGGAAAACGACGCCTACGTTGACGCGAAAGATGAGAAAAGAATGACGCCGTTGATCTTAGCCACACAGAGAGGTGCCGTCGACATTGTTCGAATGCTCCTGGAAAAGAAGGCGGACGTCGACGCAAAAGGAGAAAAGAAAAGGACGGCTCTACACTTCGCTTGCGCTGGAGGAGCTGTCGACATCGTGTCTCTGCTGGTTGCTAACGATGCTGATGTCAACGCTAGGGATGAAGATGGAAGAACTGCTCTTCATTTCGCCGGACTTTCAAATGCACGCCGCTCTTGTAACAGAATTCTTCTTGACGCAGGTGCACTAGTAGATATTGAAGATAATGCTGGAAGGACACCTGTGGACCTAGCGATGATGCGCAGTGATCTTCTTGGATCGCAAGAACTTTTGAGAGCTGTTCATGGAATGACGCATTAACAGCTAGCTGCGACACTTCATTACCGCCAAGGGGTACTAGTACTTTTGGAGTTAAGAGCAAGGCAGCTGAAGACAAAAATCTGAAGACCTCTGATGGGCCTAGGCGAATTTTTATCCGCAAGCTAAAATTATGAAGGCTAGAAGATGGGGATTATGATAATTGTATTTTGTTGAGATCATAAGAAGTTATAGAAAGCACACTGTTTATAAGAAATTAATCACCAGTATTCTTAGCATTATATCACTGCAGAATGGGAATGTTTCAACAATGTTCAATGTGATTGTTGATATGGAGAATTCTAATCCCCAAACAAGCGTAATTGCAAATGAAATATAACTCGCAACAGTTGAACATTGATGCTAGGGGTGGTTTACCGCTAAAAATTGTATCATTTTTCAAATAATAAACATAAAAAAAAATATAAATTATTAATTTAATTGAATTAACCTAACATCTGAATGACTTTTTTTTTTGCATAAACCTTTAAATACAACTCACAAAATAATTTTATATTTACCCCAATCCCTTTCTGAGTACAAGTAATTCTGTCTCTGGCAATGAAAATAATAAATAGGCAGTTTAAAATATAAAGTAAGTTTTAATGTGACAGAATATCAGCCAGCTCCCAAGAGACCAGCATCAACCGTGAGCCATAGGGGCTTCTTGGGGACATATTATTGTATATTTATTTATTTATTTATTTATTTAACGTCAAAAAAACAGTTAAAACTGCGTATGACGTGCTATGGGGAAAAGTGAATTGTGTGCACATTTTCAAAATTCTGTGATCCCTACACTAAGTCATATACTACTTAAATTTTGAATTTTGAAAGGAGAAAAAAAACCAGTAGTAAAATCTATTTTCAAGGATAAATAAGCAATAAATTTTGAATTTTGAAAGGGAGAAAAAAATCCCATGTAATAAAATCTATTTTCAAGGATAAATAAGCAATAAATTTTGGCTCTTATTACTTCCTGCAGCACAACATGGAAACGATAATTTGAATAATTGTATTTCCCACTGAATTCTGGAAGATGTGCACAGAAAATGAAGTTACATTTATGTTCAGAAGCAAAACAAGGGGCCATCTCAGCATTTGCTCAATGGATCAGGGACACTGGACGAAAAACCTGATTGAGATGGGGGTCATTGACCCGGAAGCTGTGGTACAATAGTTGTTACAGGTTGTTTATACTCATTTATAAATGTAAACTTTCTAGATTGCAAATAAATGCAAACTTTCTAGATTGTTTTAATTTTTGTATTAATTACAGGCTTGTAATAAACTATGCTGAAAATTATTGAAATACAAGAACATTAATAGAATTTTACTGAAATGTTTTCTATATCTTAAAAGGTTAATGCAAACTAAAGAAAAGGCCTTTGCCTAGTGACATTCTCCATCTATTCTAAAAATTGTTACCAATAAAATTCTGTACCAGTGCTACGGTAATCAGTTTTGGATTCCTGACTTATTCATGCTGCATTATGACAGTATCTTGACAAAATTTCAAAATGAATTATCATCTTAGGATTTCTTTTAGTATTGAGCGTTTGGCTTAACATAATCTGTGTAACATTATTATTTGAAAATGGAAAGGATAATTCAAATAGATTCCCAATAGTCCAAGGAAGTAACTATTTGATACAACACACAAATTCAAACACAATTTACGAGTCAAAACTGAAAATTCCCGTTCTTTTCTAATACTTTTTTCATTTAGAACGAAATTCCTTTTGCTTCCAAGATGTAAATGAAAGACAATCACATACTTAAAAAGAAAAAAAGTTCTTACAAGCTCCTCAGGAAATTTACATGAATTTCATTTTTGATGCTAAATTTTAAGGAACGACATAATACTAAAAGAGGTTGTCATATTTTTCAGAAAATAAGGTTTTAATTTAGTTTCATGTTTAATTTTATTTAAATTGAAATCTGTAGCATTTGCAAAATTTTCAAATTCCTCATGAGCAAACGTTTATATTTTCAAATGCTGCCAACCATGCTTGTTGGTAAATATACTCTTAATACAACTATGTATAGAATAAAAATGGGTTACGAATTCTGGAGCACAAAAAGATTGCAGTTCATACTTCTCGCTTTTATGACAATCCAAGTAATGATTTTGATTCTATTCAATAATAGAAACTCAGGTATAAATTATACATTAGCCACTTCACTGAAACATTTTTTAACACTAATATTTAATGCTAACGAGGATGTCATCCATAAATTACATAACACTAAAGTGGGAGGGTAGGCAGTGCTATTCTGCGTTACATAGAAGGTGTTAGTTTATTGTTACGTTACATTGATATTTGTATTTTGCATTTTTCAACATTTACTGAAATGATTCCTTTTTAGTCTTAAACTAAAACATTAAAATTTTAACTAATTAGTTTTAAAGACAAAGTATTTATATGCAAATTGTTACAATACATGGAAATATTATGTCAATTTTTTATTGAATCTGTATGATTTTAAAGAAAATATTCAAAACTGGTATGCAGTATATTCTATATTCCAGATCAGTATAAATTAGCATAGTATGCTTGCCCTTATGTGATCCACAATGTTATGTTCATGGTTCCTGATCAAATACATTCTCTCCACTGCTTTTGTTCACTCACAACTTGCCACCAATCTTATTGTTGGGTGCAGTCAGTATTGCCAACTAATTCAAACTTTAATTATCATAAATTACACACAACACAACTACAAGTTGTTTCTGCTGTGCTATATACTTTCACTTGCATTTACAAATGAGGGGTGTTGTATTGAGGAGAGGAGTGTGTGTCGTGGGTGCATTTCAAGGAGGGGAAGTGGGTAAATTACTCCAAATTTGTGTTATATAATTCATGGACAGCCCCTAGGGACAAATTATTACTTGTTGAAACAGGTCTCTCCGCAAGTAGGCTTGTGACAATTTATAATTGCAACTTTTTAAAATTTGTATTTAAAAAAAAAAAGTAAACATTTGATTGAATGCTCTTTATTCAACAATCCTCATATATACACTTGCACAAATACAAGAAAGAGGGTCTGACAGTGCAGTGTAATAAGCAAGTCAGCAAAAGTTCAAAATCCATTAACAAGACTTATTAACCAGGAGGCCATTGCAACTGGCGTCCACCTAGAACATGTAGGTGAAGATGATAAACTGACTGACAGCCATCAGCACCATCATTCACTACGAGACGAAATCCTCGAGACAGTCCCTGTTCTTTTGCAACACGACGAGCAACAATCATGAGATGTCCCAACAACTGAAGAGGAAAAATCAATTAAAGTAAGAAATTCACCAAAATTACTGATAAAACATGAAGTCAAAAAGATAGTTACTTATACTAAAAGACTTATAAAGTATAATATATCAAGAAGAGACCTTTTTCCGGAAAACTTCAATTCATTATCTTTTCCTTTTGTTTAAATATTAATCCTCAACATAATCCTAATATAAATCCTAAACATATCAATGCACATGAAAAAATGTCTCCAAAATTGTCATTTTGCATTGGAATGCTTTTCTTTAAATTGAAGCAGTTTATTTCACAGCAAAGACAAAATGTTATTCTTTGCTTACTGGCAGTTTTAATTATCCTACAAAACTTCAATACCCATACAAGTAAGGCTCAATTCTGAAATTTTTCTTTACTTGAGAAATGACAATTTGGAATTACTTTTCATGCGCTGATGGGTTAAATTATTTTAATAAGACCTGACGATCAATGTTCGAAGATATGGATAGCAATAGGTACCCTAAAAGGCATTTTTTAAAACACATACAAAGGTACTTTACTAAAAAAATGCGTGCAAATATTTTAACAAATGTTTGACGTATGTAATCATAAAAAAATGCACACCTGATTATCCGAATCATCAGCCAAAGACAACTGCGGTATAGGTTTGCGAGGAATCACCAGAAAATGAGTAGGAGCTTGGGGGTTGATATCATGGAAGGCCACACACTGAAAAGAAATGTACGGTAAGTTACCAAATAAAGAGCGCCATGACATTTGATGCGAATGGCACATTACAAACTTTATCGTCTTCATATATAAAGTTGCATGGAATTTCTTTTCTCAGTATCTTTCCGAAAATTGAATCGCCGCCCGGTGTGGCGACTTGAGCCTTCTCCACTTCGTCAGCCATTTTTACGATTGATTATCACTTTTGTATTGTGTGAGTTGGTCCATGGCCTACTGTACTGAAGGCCGGAGCACTCAACGTGGCAACGCCGCATAGTCTACATGAAGGGTCCGATGTTAGCCCATCGCAGAACAATTGAAACTTACGAATTTTAAACACTGGTTAAAAGACCTCCGTTTACCGCAACTCTTTAATTTACGTGACGGTTTAAGCATTTTATTATTGAGTAATGACAGTTTAGTTAAATCAAACGAGAGAAAGAAACAATAGACTTCGTTTGCGAAACGTATTGCTCGTAATGACGAAGTGCATTTAATTTTGCACTTGCCCAGTTAGTACATGGGTTGAATAACGCTATTCACAAATTCTTGAAACAAAATAATTTATTCAAAATATTGCATGATACATAATTCAAAATAATGCATACATAATAAATCTTACACTCCTCCACACTGTCCTTCTATTTAAATTTATTAATTTTCTTTTAGAATTATTTGAACCCTTAACAGAAGCTAAGAAATCATTCTGCTCTTTGCAGTAGTTTTCAACAAAATATTTGAAAATACGGATCATTTTATAATTACATCGCTCAGAACTGCACCACATTCTGAGCAACTCTCTTCCAAGCCAATAATTTCTGGGAGGGATTCATTTAGAAGGGTCTTTGACAATTGTACAAGTACAGAAAATTGATTTTTCATTTTAATAAATGTACTCTCATATTTCTCGAAACTAAATGTTCCATTACCACAAACACTTTCATACACACAAATATTACAATGTCAGATGGTATTGAGAGCCCCCCTCTGTTTAATTCCTCAAACATGGAATTATCCGACATATCAGATTCCAACCACTTCATGCATTGTTGACATGTCACTTTTTTTTGTAGCTTGAAAGTAACATAACCAGAAACATAAATTATGGGGAATTTATCTACATCTATTTCATACTGGAAGCAGCTGACTGAACAAGGTCCTTGAATGTGTCTGAATAACAAGATACATTTTCCATTGTTTCATCATTGACTTACAAATTGCTTGTTCAAATATTTCTTTTGAAGCTTGACCTTTTATATTTAGCAGATTTAATGCCCAAGAGTTGCTGCAACTTAATTTTTTCTGACTCCAAGACCTGAGTCACAGAGACATTATAATTTCCCAGAAAGTTGGATATGAGCTAAATTTTCTTTCTAGCCTGTCAGTAGAAAATTTCCCAGGCAAAACATACTTTACATCAGGAAGATCCAGGGAACATTCAATAATTTTTTTCATATTAAATGAAGTATTAATTAAGGAATGGAAAGTGTCTTCAGTTAATCGTCCTTTGTAGAATCCATCATTCGCCACTTCCTAACTAATCCACAAACTCCTCCAAAAAAAAAGTCGAACATCTCCTTTTGATGTAAATGGCGAGGCATCAATTTCATTTTTTCTTCCAGAATAACACAAGCTTTTTGTATTCATTACTGTCCACCATCTATTGATAATATTTAAAAATTCTGCTTCTTGAGAATGACCTGCCTGAGAAACTGCAGCAATTGTTTCTGGATGGAAAACATTGCAAGCTAAACCTACTTGCTGCCTTTCAATAACTGATGGGTACACTGATTTGTAATTCAGTTTCAAGCACATTTCAGCAACTGCTTACTCTCAGATTTATACAAATTTCTTAAAACTGAAAAGAAGCTCTGCATAAATCACTACTATGGTTTGATTGCGGATCAAATTTTGGAAAAATTAAAGTCTTATCAGCATCTTTTAGATTTATCCAATTATTGCGAATAGATTTAAGGCAATGCACTGAATCAAAAAGAAAATAAATATTAGAATTGAATTTAGGATTTCTCATTTTCAAAGAATTATCCTCACCTAACACACTGAACATTCTTCTATTGACCGATTATTATCAGCTATGACACTTAACACATTGAAGTTACAAGCTTGAACAGTATTTACAGCTCTCACTGTCATAGCTGATAACTCATCACTTGTCAAGTTCTTTACAGGTATCAAGCCAATAGTTGCTGCCATTGAACCAAATGTGGAAGCAATCATGAATGCCAGAATTGTTCGTGCTGCAACATTATCATGATTATCAGCATATCCAAGAAACGATCCTGACTTATAGTCAATGGATGGAGTGACATAGATTTCATCAATAGGAGATTCACATACTCTCCCTCTCTGATAGATTATCAGAAAGTGATTTGATGAATGCTTGCTGATCTGAATATGCAGCATTAAGACTTCTTGTCAAACGTTAAGATGCTTGTGTGTGGCAAGAAAAGGATATTTTGATTCCTTACAGCATAATAACAAGACTGAGAAGAAAACACATAATAAACGCAACCTTAATTAGAAGGGTGAATACACTTTTTGTTTTCAAACAACAAGCAAAACTGATCAATTAAAAATAACTATTGAAGAATCAGTGAAATCTTCATCTTGATGGGTTTCAGAAAGGTCTTAATAACACGGAGCTTATTTTTAACGTAATTAACTAAAACTTTGTACTCTAACTGAGCGTCTTTTCCAATTGTTTATCTTCTACATACCTCCTGTAGCAATGAGTAAATTCTCCAATTGAGACCATCTTTCTAGTTTGGCATGGGCAATATCCATTTCAAATCTAATTTACCTATTTCACTGGACCCAACATACACTGAAACTTCCAAATTTCGAAAAATTTTACACTTGTACTAACTGCAGGAGGACCTACTGTTTCCAAAAGATAAAAATACACAGGTCTTCACTAAAATATACCTTCCATTTATCACACTCAGAATCACAAATAAATGTCTTGTATTCTTTCAAGCACTGGAAATCATCTACTTTGTCTTTATTGAAGAAAGCTTGTCTTTATCACTTTGTAATTTTAAAATTGCATTCTTTCTTTCTTCTGGATCACGTCTTGGTTGTGGAGTTGCCTTACTAAAACGTTCTGGGAGTCCAGGAAAATTGTAGGCACAGCATCAGAACTGAGACAGGGCTTGTCTCTTTCCTTGATTTTTCTCTCCGTTGGCATCTACGTAATGTTCCTCAATTGACAACACTTGGATGAAAATGTTTCACACTACACTTGAAGAGGAAGGAGACCAGTCAGCTCTTGGAATGTTCCTCACCCAAGTGGCTTTCTTGCCAAATTAGATGGAAATTTAAATACAGTTGTGTACCCTCTGTGTTTGATGCATAATTGCTCGAACATCCAGGAACACAGCAATGTTTGTGCATCTGAAAACCGGTTAATTTAAGAAAATAACACAATTCAATGTTATAGTTAAGTAAGACATAACCTCAGAAACAACTCAAAACAATGCTACGATTTACACACATAATTCAGAGAAATTTTATTTGTAACTGTAAAAATGCTTACCTCAACCTGTATCTTTAAAGCTTAAAAAGGGTTGCTGAAGATTTTTCACTGCGCTTTACTCTGAATAATAATTCGCCTGACCAAGAAATCTGAAAACACGACTTTTGCGGCAGCACTTCGCCAAGCTTCGCCAATACAGATTACCACGCCGACACTTGTGGACCACGTTACATGTTGCCAAATTTCCAGTGCTCCGGCCTTCAATGGAGTAGGCCATGGTTGGTCACAAAAACAAAAAATTAGTGTCAAGGAGGTTCCAATATATTCTATTCCTTGCCTAATACAGAGAGTATACACGGAGCTGAGGTATTCACAACCAAAGATCATTTACATGCACCTGACAGTCCACAACAGAGAGTATATACAATGAATCCATCTGGAATCACGTGGGGAAATATTGATTGTGGAGTTGTTCGGAAGATCGAATGATATTAATTCGAATCTAGTTTTTCCTTTCAGAATGGCATATAAGGAAGATCGTAATGTTTTTGTGGGATCTTTATTAGGAAGTATCAAAGGTGACGTATGAAATTAATTGTTTTTTGTTTTGTAAGTCTGAGGTTATGACTAACTTTTTTAAGAGTATTAATAGTTTGTGATTTTTAGGAATTAAATTGGAAAAGAAAAATGGAGTGTGGAGTTCTATTACCAAAAATCTACGAAAAGTAGACAATATAAGCCCTTCTCAAGCCGTTACAGCTATGTCTTGGGGCGATGAAGAACAAAAAGAGATTCTTATTGGTCTTGCTGATCAGTCTGTGAAAGTGTATGATACTGAATATAGTGTATTCGGCAGCACTTTTAAAGCTGAAGTTGGTGAAGGAAAAATCTGTGGCATAAGCCGTTTTCAGGAGTAAGTAATGTGTGAATATTCTAACTTTTTAAAAATTTTAAGCAATTTTTTTTTCAACGAAACAAAACACCCAAAGGTAGATTGGCTCATTCAAGCCTTCCTACAATGTGCAAATGTAGTGGCCAAGCTAAAGTTAAATTCAATGGAAATTGTCATTAAAGCCAAAATTAATATTTGTACAAATGTATGTAAATACTTTTGTAATTCTTGCATGTACAAGCTATTAACTTGTGTGTACAAACATTTCGTCAATCATCTCTTCTATATTTGTGTTAGAGGTAAAGTCGTTTCCTGTGGGATGGGCGGAAATAAGAAACAGAAGGAAGCAAGATACAAAGAGTTATCGGGTAAAGGGACAGCCATTGGCCTACCCTAGAGGCTTTTTTGGGGTTCGTATACATCCTGCAAAATTGGGGATTGTCCTGTATCCTGTTTTTCAGAGTTCTGTCCCATTGTCTGTGAAAACTGTTGGGTTGCTTAAATGTATACTTAATATTTGGCTTTATCACATTTTTGACTATTGAGTACCATGGCAAAAAATACTAACTAATGTTGTTGTTTTGTTTTTTCTGAAGATCACTTAAAAATACCAAATAGGAACTTTCTAAGAGCCATCCTACTCCTCACACATCTCCTAGTTCTGAGGACTTTTAATGTGTTTGCACCCTACCACTGCAAGCACAGCTCAGAAGTAAAGTTGTTTTGACTTATTTATTTAAAACAGTGCAATGTAATGAAAAAGTTACTGTAGTCAAAATGAAAGTAGATAAGATTGTCTATGAAATTAAAGCTTTTGGGGTATCGAGTAATGGATAGGTTCAGAATTATTTGCTGTCAAAAATAGAAAATTTTCCAAGAACACTTGTTTAGAAAAAATTTAGACCTGTTTTTGAGAGAAATGGCGTTTGAGTGTTTCTGAAAATGTGGAAATTTGGGCTCATTTTCACAGAAACCTTTTGTTTTCGAGAAACTTTATAAAATATCATTTAAAGCACATGTACTCGTAAATGCAATAATATGAATAAATCTGCCACTAATGTAAATATTAAGCACGTGAGAGGCTATAGTACATTATTATATAGTTTTAAAAAAAAGTAATTTTGTAAAAAAAAAGAGAGAGAGAGCAATATAGCGTTTGTCATCTCATAGAGTACATTTAGCTCTATGCGTACCAAAAGTTTGAAGAAAAAAATTGAAGACTTATTTTTGTTATTTTTTAAAATTGCACATATTTTGTACAATATTGCGTGAAAACTACTAAAATGGTAAAAAAAAATGTTCATGACCTTATGAACGAAAATTTTTAATGGAAAGAAAAATCTCTACCTTTGCGATTTTGCAGTTGTGGGAAGACGCCCAATTTTTAAAGAATGTTTTTCAAAATCACAAAGCGCGAGACTATCCAAATCGACTAGATAACTGGGATTTATAGACATTACAGGTCATTGCAATGCGGCAACCTTGTTTGGACGAGGACGAGATGGCAAGTATGCGCGGGTTTTTCAAACGTGGCGGCTGGGGGTAGTATCTCCAATTTAAAATTTTGCACGACTTCTTGAGACATTCTCAGTCCTGCCGCTTGAATTGCTTGATTGCATCACTGCTTGATGCGGTCGCGATCATGCGACATCTTGCGGCAGGACTGAGAATGACTCAAAAAGACGTGCCGAATTCCATCTTGGAGATACTACCCTCAGCCGCCACGTTAGAGAAACTCCAAGTATAGCCTGTCTTTATTTCACTTTTCATACAGGGGAATTATTGGTTGTTGCTCATATTAGTATTAGAGACTCCTCTCCCCCGTAAAGAGACGAGGATCAGTAATTTGGTTTGTTGGAAGAAGGATTATGTTGTTGAACCATGTTTGAGCGGGTAGGAAAAAAATTGTATCGACAAGAACAATGATTCCATTGTAAATAGTTTAAAAGTGAAATAAGCCTGCCCTTTTAAAATATACATTCAGGTAGATTTAATAACTCTGCTTGTTTTAATTTTACACCAAATATGCTTCAGAAATGTAAATGTGTTTTATACTTGCTATTTTAAATGTGCTTTAATAAATTAATTTCAGATCCGCGGAACAAATGTTTGTTGTTGTTGTTGTTATTATTATTGAAGTAATATTACTTTAAAGATGAAAGAAGTTTGGAAAGAGCGGGCTCAGTAGTTAGTGCATAATAATCACTGATGAAATTGTCAGTGAAAAACACTGGTTAACGGTACATCACAACCTTGCTTTTCATCCCATTTATTTTACATTAACGATTTAAAGGTTTAGGAAATACCCTGCAAACAAAATTAAGAAAGGTAGAGGAGAAAAGGAAATTCTTATTTTGAAGAAAACATTTCGGAAATAAGCAAACCTCACAAAAAGTGTTCAAAATGCTAACATCAAGCGTTAACTCGCTGGAGAACATTGCTGCAGTCCGATGTTAAGAATTCGTCAATCATGCCAATCGCTTCCTCGATGTTTCTTTCGAGCTCTTCGAGATTTGCAGGTTTTTTTATATAAACTTTACTCTTGAGGCATCCCCCAAAGATGAAAACCTGGTGGTAACAAATCAGGTGAACGAGGGGCCACAAACCTCGTGAATTTATTCAGTTCCTAAAAACTTTCAGAAATTGCATTGTCTTGGCGTTATGTGAAGTCGCACATTCTTCTGAAACCAGTTTCATCACCGGAAGGGATACAAAATTTCTCAATAAATTCTGGTATATATCCGCCTACACTTTTTCTTTGAAAAACAATGAACCAATTATTCTGCAACGATCAATGGCACTCAATTTTTTCAATATTTATTTAATGCAACGGGCATTTATCAAGTGATTCAAAACCTTCACTAACAAATCTTCGTAGTCAATTACAATAATTCATGGGAGCAGTTCAATCAGGAACCTTAAGCACCTGAGAAGTCGGCTGTTTGAATGCGCATATTTTCAATTTTGTAATGGCTTAGAAATAGTACATTGTTGCTGAAGCTTCCTTAATGTTTTCTGGGAAATTGAATGAACTTTCCGAACTTCCTCTAGTTTTCGATGCGTGAGCACTTTATTTCGACGACTGCGTTTCCGGTCGAACACGCCTCCTGTCTTACGATAGCACAACAGTCTAATAACTTATTAGACTATGATAGCCCTTCAAGCATCGAAATATATAACTCTAGTTCGGAATAGACTCAGATGATTTTTTTTTCTCTGAGCACTATCTGGCACTCTTGAAGATTGCCTTCGGAAATACTCCTCTACCACATCTCCGTTGCTCTATGCCGAGGCGTATTGTAAGTTAACTTCAAAACAGTGAAGGAAGATGCAAACTTCTGCAGTCCAAGGAACTGTCCAGAAGCAGCGTTGCAATTCGTTCACTTTTCTCTCATTGCCTCGAACAGCAGCGTTCCCTTTTAAACTGATTACCCAGTACTTTAATCAGAATGGAACAGTGGTTTCAAGAAAATATTGGATTTTCAGGGGTGCTGTAATTGCAGTACAATCTGGACATATCAAAGTCATGGCGCATGAGACAGATAATATATTGGAAATCGGTGGACCAATTGAGAAAATGAAACATAGTTCATTATCAAATAATATAGTTGCCACTGGAGGCAAAGAGAAGGAACTTCAGCTTTGGGATTTGGAAGAGAAGAAATGCATATTCACCGCTAAGAATGCAAGTATATTGTTTATCAGATTGTCAGACTGATGGGAATAATTTGCTGTTTAATTTGGAAAGATTTCTGTGTAGGTTATTGAAAATATTGTGTGATTTTGCAGGTCAGACATGATTTCTTGAATTGCGTGTTCCTGTATGGGTGTCTGATATAGATTTTTTACCTAGTTCAAATAAGGTTGCAATTTGCTCCAGATATGGTCATGTAGGTATAAGTTAGATTTCGAAATATAATTTTTTAATCTTATATTTTCACAATAGTGATGAAAATACATTTTTTTATGTTGATTAGGTTCGTATATATGATCCTAAAGGTCATCAAAGAAGACCAGTGTTCGACTTTCATATCCCTGAACAAGTACTTACAGCTTGCAGTGTATCAGCTTCTGGAGAGTAAGTTAGTTCTGATGAACAGTATCCTGTAAATACCTTAGATGATGATGATAATAAAAATGATAATGATATTAGTCATCATCCTAGAGATTATTTCATTGCAAAATATTAAGTTAATGTATTTCTTGTTACTTGTGTTTACCAATTAGGGTTTTGGTTTTCTGTGGACAATGATTTAATTTTAATACATGTTGTGTCCACTTAAGATCAATTTTGTTTGCTTCCAGCAAAATAGTTGTAGGATCTGGTACTGGGCACATGACAGCTGTTGACACTAGAGGAAAAGGATGTCTCCACCATCAGTACAAAGGGTCAGTGGGTAGTATTCGAGGAATTGTCTGTCACCCCACTGAATCTCTTATTTTCAGTGTTGGTCTGGACAGGCATTTGAAAGTCCACTCTTTGGAGTCTCCAAAATTATTATTTAAAGTAAGACAATGTTTATTAAAAAAATTATTATATAATTGTAATATTATATAATTAATTTCATAGCAAGATCAAAATATTGTTGCATTGGAAAAATCTTCTAAGTATTCAAATATTCACAGAATGTTTTTACCTCTTATACTTTTTCAGGAATATTTGAAGACGAAGCTAAATTGTGTATTAGTACGAAATGAATTATTTTATAAACATCCCAAGGAAGAAGTGGCTGTTGATTCTGATTGTGAGATTATAGAACTTAGTGACAATGAAGATGAGAATGTAAGTTCAGTGACACATGAGAAACGAGCTTTAAATAAACTTTTTGAAGATATGGAATCTGTAATTGATGTGCATAAAGCAAAGAAAACCAAAAGAAAAAGAGTGTAGAATGAAGGAAAGAATGATTTCAGATGTTTGCTGTTTACATCTAATGAAAATAAAAATGTACATAAAATATTGTATTTGTCTTGAATTCTTGTATTAAAAGAACTTTGTTTATGAAGTATTTTTAGATTACAATAATTTGTAAGTTTTAGATTGTGCCCACAAACATTTCAACCTTTTAGCACAGAAAGATCATTTTCCCCCTAGGATAAAGAGGCTGTCTTTTGTTGCTAGTTGTTAGGGGATGGAATTGTATGCACTGAAAACTAGCAAAACAGGTTTGCACTTAAAAACAAATATACATATCTCATTTATACGTATGAGATCTTTATTTAAATAAAACATGTTTGCATTGCATATTTGACAAATAACTACTTAACCATGAGTTAATTGCCTCCAATGTATTGTTGAAGCAAATACGGTGGGGCACATTCTCTTCTTACGAAGTTCCTGAGGGCAAGAAGTAAAGTTACGTTCTCCGGAAAACGACAAATTTTCGTCAGAAAAACTCTTAATGCCGGGCCCTGGTGACGAAAAAGTGAATAAAACCTGTTGCTAAATGTATAAAAAAAAAGTCCTCTAAAACGTGGTGATCCAGAAACCGTGTTTCTTGGGTTCTTGACGCCGAAAAATCGAAGGCGAAACGTGTCTTTGGTAAAAAACCGTTCAGCCGATTTTCTTCAAAATTTAGGTATGTTCTCCGATCGATCTGAACGAACTCGAGGCTTTCGGTGTATCAAACGGATACTTTCATTTTGAGGATACTTTACATGAAGCGCTGGAACATTTTGAAAATTTTCTCAAAAATGGCACAATTTTCGCTTTCTTGTCCTTACAAAGGAACTTGTGGCGAGTAAGTCATGCTAAATCGCCCCCTCGATCTTCATAGTATAAGAAACAATGCAAGTATTTCACGTGATTATGCGGATGATCAAGCCTAATGGCATGAGCCTCACCACTAATAAGGGGGGGGGGGAAGCGACGAATTTTCGTCAGAAAAAGTCTTATTGCCGGGCCCTGGTAACGAAAAAGTGGATAAATCCATTGCTTAATTTAGAAAACAAATCCTCTAACACGTGGTGTAACCGGAATCACTGTTTTGTGGGTCCTTAATGCCGAAAAAATTGAAAGCGAAACGTCTGTCCGTTTGTGAACGCTAACGGCTAAGCCGTTCAGCTGAGTTTTAGCGCCACGCGTGAGAGAGCGACGTTATGCACTGTCACGTGACGGACCTTGAAGTCATAACGTCTTATCTTAGGCGTAAGGTACGACCTTAACCTTTATAAATAGTGCACGCCTGCAGGAGACTCTACGGTCACCTTACAAGCGGCAAAATGGCCGCATAAAAACAAACGTTGGGGATTGTTACATCTCCGACAAACCGATTCTCGTATGTGAGGCAGTTACAACTATTCCTTACTAACTCTACAACGTTGGCAAGAATTAACGTTAAATGTTGGACAAGTGAGAAATTTGCGAAAAAGAAGTTGAAATCATATCTTTGTGATAGATAATGTCTTACTCTCATAATGAACGCTGTTTGAAAATATTTCCTACGTTCTGAAGAACAGTCGATTGAAAATTCCAGACTGCATACTCATCGCAGAGGCCCACACAATCTAAAACTCCAAACATAATGTACATTTATTATACTCTTGTATCGTATCGTGGTTTAAAAGTCTCGCCGCTAGCCTACTCTCTCTGATATATTATGCAACTTCTTTGGTCAACGCTTGAAACGTTTCTTTTGTTACAATGCATTACGCAATGTCGCAATTGCTAAAACTCGTCTGAACGTTGTTCAATATGACCGTATAAAGTCGTTTGTCACGTGATCAATAGAGTTTAAGGATGCCTCCTTACGCCAGGCACTAAAACTCCCTAATAAAGAGTTTGTGCGCCCTCGAACGCTAAAGCTCTATGGATCATCTGCGCATGTGCAGTTCAAGTTTCGCGTCAGTTTTGTGCATGCGCAGAAGATCGATAGTGCTGGCTGCTATGGCGTCCACAAACACTCCTTTCTCCAAAATTGATATTTCTCTATCGATCTGGCTTATGTCGCGGCCTCTTGAATTTGAAATCGATATTTTAATTTTGGGGGCTACTTTACAAGCTCCTGGGAAATTTTTTTAAAAAATTTCAAAAAATAGCTCCATAGTTTTGGATTAAATTTTGTAGTTGGATAGTGTAAAGGACGTTTAAGAAAATGGTGCAGGTTTCATTTTCGTGGAAAATCTTGATTTTCTTTTAAATCCCAAACTTTCAATTTTTTTTCGTAGTCTTCCTATAACTGTAATATTAAAAATATATTTTCTTCCCTCAATGAAATCTGTTCCTTAAAAATAGATTTTGAAATAAGATGGTTTCATGTAAAGTATCCCCCAAAGTTAAAATATAGGTTTCAAATTCTAGGTGCCGAGACATCAGCGAGATCGATTGGGGAATATTCATTTTGAAGAAAATCAGCTGGATGGTTTAGCCGCTAGCGTTGTTCACAGACAGACGTTCATCAATCGATATTTTTCTATCAAGGCTCCACAAAACATGGATTCGGGCTACACCACGGGTTAGAGGATCTTTTTTGTAAGTTAAGCAAATAGATTTATCTGCCATTTTGTTACCAGGACCCTGTAATAAAAGAAGAAAAAAATCATTCCCGGGCCCTGATAACAAGAATGTGTATAAATCTAGTTGCTAAATTAAGAGAAAAAATCCTGACACATAGAGTAACCAGAATCCTAGTTTGACGGGTCCTTCATGCCGAGAAAACAATTTAAAGCAAAACGTCCGTCCGTCTGTGAACACTACTAGCGCCTAACTATGGATAGTGGTAATTACAGTGTTTAATATGACGTAAAGTTCATTTTGGTATATTTTTCTTTCAAAAATTACACAATTCTTTTTTTTTAATTTTTTTTTTTAAATATCTCTCACGCAGTTCATACGAACATTTCCATCGATTTGTATACATTACTGCATTTGTGAGTAGAAATGCTTCAAATTTCGCAATTACAGTAATGCTTAATCCCCATTTTCTTTAAAACTGCTTCACGTTTTTCAATGAAAATCTGTGTTTAGGGCGAATTTTTACTTCTTTAATGTTCTTGAAGTCCTATTTCCCTTCTAGTAATAAGAAACCGAAAAGTTGTGCAAATGTCCAAAAAATGTAATTTGGGCGACGATAGATGACAACTGGCCAGAGAATGGAGCAAGACTTTAAAGCCAGACCACAACAAGGAAATTAGTAACATTTTCTACGAGAAAGTCTGTGCCATCCTGTAGCATCACTAGTTTTCAAATGTTGCTAGAATCTAAGGTAATGGGTTATTCTCAATATTTGCTGACGTAATGGCAAGAGAGCTCAACTTCCTACTTCTTGTCAATTCTGGGTCACTGTTGATCCCTAGCAAACACACTCACATTATTAGCAACCTTTGGGGATAACCTTTGAGTTCGCACGTGACCTATAATTGCGGCAACTGAAGACGACGTGGCGGTACACGCTCCAACAAGCGCCTAGCCGTGGAGCGAATCTGGACTAGCAGCAGCGTCTAGTTATATAACGAGCTAGCGCCCCAGTTATACTTTGTTTTTTTAATGTGGCATTTGTGGTAGTATTTCCAATATGGAATTCGGCACGACTTTTTGCATCTTCTTGGTCCTGCAGCAAGATGTCGCATGATCGCGACCGTATCAAGCAGTGCTGCAGATCAAGCGTCTCTAGCGGCAAGACTGAGAATGACGCAAAAAGTCATGCCGAATTCCATCTTGGAGATACTACCCACAAATGCTACGTTAGAAAAACCCAAGGATAACTAATTAGTTCTGGGGGTGATTGTGAGTTATAATGCCGTTTTCTGGTTCAGTATCTGCTATGTCGACCGTGCTTAATACCACCAATACTCTTAATACTCTTTCTGGACTCTGGTGATTTGGCTACTTTTTGGACTTCTTCTGGTGGACGGTTACAACAGCACGCATCAACCAGGAAGGCGGACACGTTTCGAGCCGTTCTACACACCTGGGGTCACGTGATTCTCTTCAGCAAACCAGGTTCATTTATGTTCTGACTTCGTTTGTCTTGGACGTCGCTCCTTTCGCTCACTCTCACTCTCTCACACTTTCTCTCTCCTGAACTTCAGCATTTGAACGTGGTTATTCTCTCCTGGCGTTTTGATTACTTTGGTTCGACGCGAGAAAGATTTTGGAACATTGTAACCAGGCCTAAATAAAATGTTATGACTTATCTTGCTCATTTGGATACGTTTCATTGGCGACGAGAATAAAAATCGAGTGCTTCGGGTGCATCTGAATTCGCAAGTGCTACAAGCGTTCATACAGTAACAGCAGGAGATGCAACAGCTGCAGCAACAACTGCAGTTCTAAAAGCAACAAACGGTTAGACATACAAATCATTGTTAAGAAAAGTCATAAGATCGTTAAACAATCAGGATATTTTGAACTCAAATAACAAAACAAAAACAATGTGGAATATAATAAAAAATACAACCAAATCAACGAGAAACCTTGAGCATGTTTTAAAATATAACGATAGAAATGTGACCGACCCGGTAACAGTGGCTAGCCTCTTTAATCAATACTTTTCGAGAATTGCTGCCGATATCAATAAGCGTCTTCAGCCACAAAATTCAATATCAAACATTTCCCAAAAAATTTTAGACATGTTCGTTTCCGAAACTTCTTCCTATGAAATTCATAAAATAATCGGTAAACTAAAAGATAAATATTCGGCCGGTTTAGATGAATTTCGGGATTGTTTGTTATATTTCTATGCACCTGCTATTATACAACCGTTAACTCGCATATTTAATGCATCCTTATGCACAGGAACTTTTCCAGATATTTTTAAAACAGCTAAGATTAAGCCATTTAAAAAAAATAATCAAAAATTAAATTTAGAATTATTGGCCTATTTCCCTACTATCAGCTTTTTCAAAAATATTACTTTTTTCACGTACGAATGGAAATCTTTCTCAGTAAACACAACGCGCTTTCAGATTGCCAACATGGATTTCGGAAATCAAAATTTACGGAAACAGCCGTATTCTCTTTCCTTACAGATGTCGCCTCATCATTGGATCAAAACGAAACACATATTGGATTATTTTTGGATCTTTCTAAAGCTTTTGACGTCATTGATCATGACATTTTACTTTCAAAATTACCTTCACATGGATCGATAGTATTGCCATAGATTGGTTACGTTCGTATCTCAAACAACGATCTCAGAGAGTAGAAATGCCTTACTGGAATAATGGTACATATGCAGGTTGCACTATGCGCGCAAGTTTTCTTCATCCTCCAGCTACCTAGTTCTGGCTCAGCCCGGCCCAGCAGAAAATATGAGCTCCACTCCGAACGTCACGGCTCCGTTTGCAGTACTGCCCACCTTCGTCATTTTCAATGCATACTTCTCAGGTTTCGCTGTCTTTCTAACGATCTGTGCGAACGATGCTCCTTGTTACTCAATAGTTTCTATAACTTTAAATTATTTCTTAAGAATTTTTAAAAAAACTTTCTTTGTTTCTCATCTGTAGTCCAAGACATTATTACGCTGAGTTTTCTGTCGATCAAGTTGCGAGCACTGCACTGCCATGAGGTAGAACCAGCCTCTCCCCGCTGTGGAGTATCAAGAAGAAGTGCGCGATTAGTTCACACCTTCCTGACTCTTTGCTAATTGCTCGTGGAGTCCCTCAGGGATCGATTTTAGGTCATACTATACGTAAACGATTTGCTCTCGACTATGCGAAACGGTTCTCTTTGCGGATGATACGAACATTCTTTGCAATAAAGAAACCGTAAATAGTACAATATCAGATGTTTCAAATTGGTTTCGAAATAAATTAATAGTAAATGAAAAGAAAACGGTTTTAATGCAGTTTTCCATTTCAAATAAACAATTCTGTATTTCATTGAAAATTAAGGGTGTGCCATTGATGTTAAGGCTATCACATTCTCAGGTCTCTCAATTCAGTCAAACCTCAATTTTTTATTTAAAATGAAAACAAACGTTAATTTAAATTAATTGAACACAAAATTAAGCTCATTATTCTACGCGTTCAGTATTCTTTCAAATGCAGTCAGCCTTCATACTGCTCGTTGTGTATACTTCGCGAATGTTCATTCCCACCTGAGATTTGGTATAATATCCTGGGGAAATGCATCTTATAGCTCCCAGAGTTCTAGATTGCAAAAAAGAATTGTACGAATAATAACCAAATCCTACCCACGTGATTCTCGTAAGCTCTTTATTAATCTAGGAATTTTACCATTACCTTGTCTCTTGATTTACGAAGCAGTAGTTTTTGTCAAAAATAACTTGCTTAAGGGTGGGAACAGTGTCTGGCTTTGACGTCTGTGCGCCCTAGTCTGTCAAATGATTTAGCGCCCTTTTAATTTGCTTTTTTAAACATTAAAGATTTTTTCTATCAATATAAATAAAAATTAATCGCCGAAATGTGTTTGTAAGCGCGTAACTTTCTAACGGCTGCACCAAATTGGATAATTGTGTGTGTGTTCATTGTCAGGACAAGGTTTGGATAAAAGAACATTTTTTAAAATCTCATAATATGAAAAGAGTGAATGACACAAAAGGCTGTGAGATATCTTCAATTTATTAAATTATTAAAAGAGGAAAAGAGGTAGAAAAAGAGAGGGGAAAAAGATGGAAAGAAAGAAAAAAGAGAAAGAGGAAGGAGAGAGAGAAAAGAGGAAGGGAAAATGTACGAAGAAAAGACAGGCAAAAAGAGAAACACCGGGAAAAGTGAGAGAAAAAAAGAGAAGTGGGAAATGAGAGAGGAAAGAAGTAAGAGGGGGAAAAGGTTAGAATGAAAAGAGAGGGAGAGAGAAAGCAGGACAATGTCTGTTGGGTCACACACAAACATGCACGATTAATACTTTCTTTTGTCACAAATATGCAAGAAATATTTCTATAAAAAATTCAAAATTTCGCGTTATGAAATTTTGAATTCGCTGAAATTCGTTCGCCCCCCTGGTAGCCGAAATTCGGCTACACCCTACTCAGTCTATTCAATAATCTGGTACTGGGCAGGAATATATTTTCAGAAAACGCCGATGTCTATAACACTCGATGTAGTAATCATATTCATCAGGCGACAGTATCAATAGTTCATTACAAAAAATTCACATACACCACATGTACGTTATTTTACAACACTTTGCCAGATGACATTAAAGGATTAAATTCGAAGAAGTGTAAATCTCAAGTTAAATCGCTTCTGCTGTATAACTGTTTCTATACAAATAGAGACTATACTGAGAATCGAAAGGTCATTAATTTTAACAGTGATATTTAATTTATTATTTACCATTTGGACATTATAATTCTAAACAACCTGTAACAAGTATTGTACTGCAGTTTCCGGGTCAATGACCCCCCACCCATCTCGATAAGGTTTTTCGTCCAGTTTCCCTGATCCTTTGAGCAAATGCTGAGATACTGTTACGCTTCTGGACATATAGTCGACTCCGGTTATAGTGAACTCTGATATACTGAACCCTCGGTTATAGTGAACATAAGCCATTACTCTCGTTTCACTTACATTACAAATAAGCATAAGAAAATTCCGTTATACTGAACCGGAACCTCGGCTATAGTGGACTTGGGAAGTAAGTTCTGGAAATTAATTGCATCCCCTATGTTATGAGGCGATTAAAAGGGCCTTTGGAGAGTGGGATGACGTTCCAACAGTGCAAGAGGCATTGAAAGGTCAAGACTGCATTACGATACTTGGAGACAGAGGTCAATGCAGGGGGGGGCAATACGGACTATGCACAAAATCTGAAGGTTCTAGAGAAATTATTAGGAAAAACAACTACGAAGAAAGTAATAGATTTTAAGTACAAATAAATATATTGAAATGTTCATGCAGTTAATGAATTTTGCTGTACCTTTATATTAATAAAATTAAACAGTGGTGGAATTCCATTTAATTTTGACATCCTTGGATATAGTGAACCAAAAATGTTAGTCCCAGAAGTTCACTATAACAGGAGTTGACAGTAAATGTAACTTCGTTACCTGTGCACATCTTCTAGAATTCAGTGGGAAATATAGTTATTCAAATTATCATTCTCCATGATGTTGCGGCAGGAAGTATTATTCCTTCACGAAGGACATGATGAGGGATAAGAGCCCAAATTTATTGCTGATTTACCCTTGAAAATAATTTTATTACACCGGAGCGAATACTTTGTTAGTAATCCTTGCAAAAAACGCTCGTTTATTTCTGTATTCAAAATTCATGTAGAACATGGCTTAGGGTAGGGATCACTGAATTATGAGAGAGAGAGGGGGAGAGAGCATGTGCGTGTGATGTCTTGAACATCAATGGGCATCTGTATGTGACTTTCTACATTTTGGAAATAATAAAAAAGGGTAATTTTTTCAATGCATTTAATCTTTCATTAACAAACTCTCTTGAATACCACAATTTGAACAAGATTCAACTCAACAATCATTAGGACAAACTTAGTTACAAGGAACAGAATACAGATACCCAGTGGAAAACGAAAGTTTATGCATACAATTTACCTTGGAAAACAAAGGTGGTAGTATTATTAAGCAGAAAATTATTAACATGAATGATTTAATTAAAAATGTATTATTCTTCAAAAATAAATAACATTGATACAAAACTTTATTATGAGAAAATAATTTTCTATTATACAATAAGAATAATGTTGATTCCTCTTTAGTCGTAGTAACCCTTGAGCTGTAGCACCAATTTTTGTAACACAACCAGCAGTGCGGGTTACAATTTTAAGTTTTCTTTTTGTATTCTTTATTCTTTTAACCATAGCAAAAAATAAATTGTTTTTAATTTACTTAAATCTCATATTTTTTCAAAAGAAAATGAGTATGAAATGTCAGAACCTACTTTAATGAAAGAACACATTTTCTTTCAGCCAATAAAGGAAGCAAACAAGACATGCACAAGTGTACACGTAAGCTTCCATGGCTCGTGTCGATTACTTCTTGGCTGTCCGGGTGACGCCGCGTAGTGGGCTGAGAGGTCATAGTGCCCTCTCAGCACACTACACAGCGTCACCCGGACAGCCAAGAAGTAAGACATGCACAATGCAAACAGACAAGAATGAATATAAAACTACATACTATATCTAACTAACAGCTACATAGCTATTTACAATATAGATAAATGATAGTGCTACATATTATTGGAATAATTTTGTTCAATGATCTCCCACAAATAATGCAATAAATGTAAACCTTTTCTGATTTATTATTTTTCTATCTCTTCAAATCTGTCAGAAGTGATAATAAATGTAATTTCTGAATAATACTTGCAATTGCACTGGTAATTGAGAATCAATTTCTCTGGTGGAATTTGGTTATAGTAGGCTAACAAATAATTAAAAATTAATTTGCATGGTTAAAAGACTAAAAGTATTTTCTTACTTGACTCATAGCACAGAGCAAATCTTCACCAGTTACATCCTAACAGACCTCAAATTTATCATCAAAGACTAATATACCAAAAACGGAACTAATACAATTGTCAAAAAGATTGAGAAATAGCTAAAGCTGATATTTGGTGTTGCAACAACAATCACAGATAAAAATTAGTGGTGGTGGATTGGAACTAGTGCTCCAACTCAAGGGGTAAATGATGTGATATTTTAAATACACAACAATACAAATAAAATACTTTCTTACACTAAAACCATGTATAAATACATATTTTATTTCCCCAAACAGTTCAATGATTTGTACCTTGATTCAGTGTATAACTTATATCATTTATTCAGAACAATCTGTAAGTAGAATATTTACAGCATAAAACTTGAATATCACATACAATCCCCAAAATTAAAAAAATTTTAATAATAATAATAATAATAATAAATCGCATCATTTGAATGTAGTTGACAAATCAAGGATTTTGAAAATTTACCACTGAAATAAAATAATTTAAATTTATATATAAAAATATATATATATACACAGATATAATCTGAATATGGGACACACGTTTTTGCAATGATCAAGAGAACAATTTCATTCATTAGATAATCAGGAATGTTTGTGAAAGAAATATTGGGATGTTCAGGAAAAATTAAAAACATTTATATTCAACACAGAGAGCTTATATGTCTTTGAACAAATCTTATGAAACATAGAAATCTGTAATTAGCATTTGAAAAATAGTCACAGCATTTACAGCAGCTCTTAAAATTAAAGAAGTTAACAACAAAAATAGAAATAAATAATTTGAAAGAGGGAAACAAGACAATTAAGCAAACATTTAGGACAAATTCAGGTCTTGCGAGCCTTTCTTTCAAAAGAGAAGCTGAACTACGGAACATGTGGTAAAGAAATGAACAATTACGAGAAGTGAAGATTTCAAATGGCAACAACACAAAACCATTGTCAAGCTGCACCCCAATTAGGAATTAAATAATTCTTCGCATAGAAAGGTTTCAAACATTTGCACTAAAAGTGCATTAAGGCCACAAACAGTAAATGCACTTTGGTTGTTTAATAAGTAGATTCTATTTCAACTCAGAATAAATCAATACTATTTTTCAATATTGAAAGAGTGATAACTTTCTTGATAATTTTCCAGTTACTATAGCATCTACATTTTTCAACTCTGGCTAATGCAGAGAATCCAAAAGTATAAATTGTTATTTGTAACTCATTGTTACACTTTTTCAATTATTATTATTATCCTTTACATCGAAGGTTGACAAGTTCAATATTTTTCCTTGTATATTTTATGATATCCAACTCCATTGGTTTTAAATGTGGCCTCAATCTTTTTCTTCCATTTGTCATCATGAAAAAATGTTTTAAATTTTCTGGTAAAAGCAATTGAAAGTAGACCAAATCAAATGTTATCAGTGACATCAAAACTTCTTGAAAACTGAAGATAACATGATTTATTCAGTTACTATAATGATACAATAAAGAAGTTCAATATGATTTCTTAAGGAAATTTCGAGTTTGCAAATATGTATCTTTAACTAATCAGTCAAGAAAATAATTTAACAATGCCTTTAATTACAACAGTAATACATCCAGAGCGACTAATTCTATGAACACAGGCCTACACAACTTCAAATATCCTACATGCTACTTTCTTTGAAATAATTAAATAATATTAAAAATAAATTATTCAAGTTTCTTCTACATTTTCATTGTGAGGGAAACGAAGAGATCACAAGAAACATTTACATAAATGAATGATAGAAACTTTAAATATCTACAAGAGGAAGTCACTGGTTGAACCTACTACTACTTCCATATAAATGTGATCTTACTTGTTTTATGGCTTCACACCATATGAGAGCATTTCCTTCAGGATCATCCCAGCGAAACGTACGCTCTGGAGTATGAACAAAGAAGGTTTTGAAATTTTTTGCTTCTTCATATAATTCTGAGCTCCAAGAAACTTCTCCCTTCAGAACTCTGTTGATAGGATCGGCATAATATAAATGTGGTCCTGTGGTTAAAAAAAGTAACCGCTTTTTTTGCCACAGTCCCTTCTTTTCAAAAACAAGTCCATGTCGGAGAATTAAATTTCCTTCAACCAACAAATGCCACTCATTGTTTTGGGTCTGTTCATGAAGTCTGTCACTAATTTCTTCAGGAGATCTCAGGATTGAAGCAATGCTTATTTTACCACAATTTTTGTTTTTTTCAGCTGATACACTATCATAAAGAGTTAAGCCCAACAATCTAGACAATTGTTTGTTGTCAAGACCAGGACACACTGAAGAATTCTTAGGATCAAGTCTACCAGTTTCTCTTATTAGACATGGAGGTTGTAATGGAGGTATCTTCTTATAAAGGCATTCAAAATCAACTCCCAAGAAGAAACTATGAGAGCGCACAGAATCATACTGACCTCTATCCAATGCACCAAGTCGTGAGGAAGCATCTGGGACTAACAATTTTAGTATTAAATCTTTAGTTTTAGGCTCAAAAGTATCTTTAAAATTAAATTCTAATTTCCTGATTTTTTGAAAAATCTCAACTTCACTCCTTCCAAAAAATGGAGGATGGCCTTCGACCATTTGATAAATAATACATCCCAGTGCCCACAAGTCAGAAGCAAATGATACACTTTGTTCGTTCAAGAGTTCTGGAGAGACATACTGTGCTGTTCCAACAAAACTGCCAGAACGGGAACGATGGTTAGGAAGTGATCTATCTGGAAGGGGAAAAAAAGTAACAGTAAATAAGTGCAAGCATTTATAACACATAAAAATATTACTGTATATTTGTATATTATTTGCATTCTTGGTGAGTCATTTATTTGGAAGTTAGGTTTGGAGCTGATTTACAGTTGAGCTTTTCATGTTTTCCAACTGTATTATAACTGTTTGCTATGGACAACTTAAATCCACTTTTTTTGTGAAATGCATTATGTATTACTGGAAAGTTAATCAGTGAAAAGTTAACTCACTGTGTGATCATTACGGACTTCAGCCTCTTGGAAACCTTACTCTTGACGATTAAAGCTAAGTGTTTTGAGAAAATTGTCCTACCAATTTGACTTCAGGATCTTGAAGTGAAAATGAACATTTTTTGCAGGTGCAGTCTAAATCAAGAAGAAAAATCTAATGATCCTGAATATATGTGATGAAGAAATAATAGTCTCGATACAAATTTAAAAATATTTTGAAGTATTTGTGGAATTAATACATGGACAATCAAGTGAAGTAATTTATCTATTAGTCTAATCAAAAGTAGTTTTAATCAATATTAAAAAAGTATTGTAAAAGATTTGTAGTTTCACACCAGGGATGTTGGGGTGAAAGCCTACAATAAAATAAATTCTTTTATAACTCACTCTTAAATTATTTTTACTGGGTAGATTAATATTAATTTTCACAAAGTTAGGTTAATGCTGAAAACCGCTGTCTCTCTCCCTCCTGTGAACCTACTTGTAGGTTGATACACTCTTACAAGCCCTCCATCTAAGTCAAGCGATTCACTGACATAGTAATGTAATTTTAAACAAATAGAAGAAATTATTGCCACATGCTCAACATATCTACTTGCCCTTATGCTCAACCAATTTGAATAAATGAAGTGTTCAAAGACCGACTCACAAAAAGGTGATGACTTGCACTTTCATTTTATAAATATTAATACTTGTTGAACAAACTTGTCTAATTTGTGCAGGTGCTAATGCTTTTTAATAGCATTTGGCTGTCATCTTTTGTCATTACATCAGTTTCTAATTCATTAGACTTCACATAACACAGAATTTCTTCACAGTTTACTTCATCCTTTATGAAATTAAACTTGTTAGTCTAAATGTGTGTTTCTTGTTGTGATTTTAAAATTACAAGTCCATCAATTACCAACTTGCTGTACATATTCATTTTTATTGGATGCTCTACGACTCCATTATCCAATCTGTTCCAATCAATGCCTTTACAACCTATGTCACCTATCTCAACCAACTCTGACTCCATAGAAGACAGCGTAATTAATTTTGCTCTCTTCTTTTCCAATTGACTTGTGAATTTCCTATCATTATGGTATAACCAAGGAAAGATTTGGAATCTCTTGCAGTCCACCAACAAGCATCTGAACTAATTTCAAGAAATCTGATATGTTGTACATCTTCCAACTTCATGTTCTATGTTCTCTGTAAACATCTTAAAATTCTCTTTAAAATTTGAAAATGTATTTCCCTCGACTCCTTTGCATATTGTGACAATTTACTCTAGCTATACACTAAATCAGGTCTTATTGCAGTTACTAAGAATCCCATACACCCAAGTATTTCTTCATACAAAATATTCATCTACCTTTGCTAATTCTTTGCAATCATCTGATTTTGCACCAATTACTCCACGAGTTTTGACAGAACTATGAGATTCCATCTCAAGCCTTTTAAGATATTACTGATAAATTTTGAATGATTTAGATTAAAACTCTTTATTCCTTTTAACTATGATTTGAAGAAATACTATGTTTTCATCAATTTCTTTAGTTGTTAACAGTTTCTTTAATTTTTCAATCATTTGGCTATTATTTCTTTTTTACAATTATGCTATCGACATAGAACCTGATAACCAAGAATCCTATTCTTCTTTTATAAACAAGTATGGATAATTTTTACAAGATTTCAACCCGTTTTACATAAACCTTTCATACCAGCAACAACCTGCCTCTGGAAAACTGTATAAACATTTCTTCAATGTTAATACCTTATCATCCTCAACATTGACCCTTTCTGGAGGATACATGTAAACATTTCTCTGCAACTCACCATTGAGACAAGCAGTTTCCATGGCAATGAATTTTATTTCATAAACTCTTATTGTTGCAAGAATACGAGTAATTTCAATGTTTCATGTCAGGACCACATGAATTGTACTAATCAATGCCAATCTTCTGTCTTGAACCATCAGCAACCAACCCATCTTTATACTTAAAATTGTTGCTATTTTGCTTCCTTTTAAAAACTTATTTGCTTTCAATTATTTTATCATCTCATATCTAGGTTTACTCACAACTTCCTAGGTTTTCTAATCTCTCATGTTTTTCAATTCTTTGTTATTTGTGAGATCAATAAAAACATCTCTGGTGAACTTTATGGTCTATCTGATGACACATGGTACACTCTTTGATCTCTTGGGGAAAAGAAAAAAGAAAAGAAAAATAAATAAATAAAAAAAAAAAAAAAATGAAGATTGCAACATTTCAATTGTCATCAAATTTCTTTTTGTTCAAATCTTTTATTTTGTAAAATATTTTACAACCAAATACTTTAAAATGTTTGACAGTGGGTGACTTGTGACTCCAAATCTCCATTGGTACGTTACTCGTCTTTGTAGTTAGTGTAATACTGTGTGTGTAAGACCCCGTACAAGCTGTTTCAATTATAGTCATATTTGCTCTTCCAATAATTCCATTGCTTTGGAGTGATTAAGCAGTAATACACTATTTTATTCCTTTCTTATAATATTCTATTAATTATTTGTACACAAATTCAGTTGTGTTATTTGAACATAAGCAACTAACACATTGTCCAGTTTCATTCTCATGACTGTCTACAACATTTTTAATGTAATTAATTCCCTTCCTTTCCATTCTCAAAAAATTGACCAAGTATCTTCTACTAAATTCGTGAACTATCATCACATAACGACTCCCAGCAATAGATCTTTCCTCCTATGAAAGATATACTTGCCATCAAAATTTCTACTCTTTGATTTCGGTTCGTTAATAAAACAAATTGAGATATTAGGTGAGAGGAACATGTATAATCCAACATCACACAGTTTCCTGTCCATTTTTAAAATTGTTAACTTTATCAGTAGTTCTCATTGCTGGTTTATTTTTATAGCACCCATCTGAATAAGGTTTCTTCTTGTTTCAAACTTGAGACCTATCATCATCCCAATGATTATTCTTTGATACATAAAACTCACTTGTCCAATTTCCAAATCTTATTTTAGGTTAAAGTAGGGAACACTGTATACCCTTAGGGAAGTGTTGCAGGGGGAGGGGAGGGGGCCAAGGAGGGGAGTCTCCTTAAGCCCTCCCTCAAATTACGCTATGCGCGCTGATAGAAATGGATAAAACTTATCGATAGGCGATTTTCATGGCTCTCCCTTAATACACTCTGTCCCCACAGCATTTTAATGCCAAATTACTTCCAAAGGCAATTTTTTTCTCTTCGCTCGCTTGGATCCAAGTCACGGCGAGGCTCGGGCTATGCCCTCGCAATCACTATAGACATCCTTGAGTCTATCCACTGCATAATTACCAATTCACTTTTATATAAGAAAGCACTTCAGTACGCACTTTATAAGAAAACCTCAAGAATTCAAACTGCGTAGTTGCAAACATGTTTTGAAGAAAGAACACTACAAGCTTTAACATACAGGCACACCATTCCGATTGCAGTACTATTTAGTAATACAGCTCCGGCAAGATACTAGGGTGAAATTGCCTCCCCTTATAATCGCCTAGCCACCCCTCGTCGGAGCGGCACCAAGTGCCGGTTTAAACGACTTCCTTAGGTTGTACTGTGTTCTAGACTTCAACCTTATTTTATTCTGGCAATTCTTCGCAAGATGTTCTACTTTCTCCAGTTAAAGCAACTGAATTTCTTTCTTTCCTTCACTTTGTACAACATCCTGTTCATCATTTAATGTAGTACACTTTTTTCCATTTCTAATATTAACCCTTATATTCCATAATCAGATTTGAATACAGCAGTCGTTACTTCGCTATATTCAATCATTCTACAATGGAAGGAATTAGCTCATCTTTTTCAATTTTCCTCCCCAGCTGACCTATTAAACTTTGCTAGTGATTGCTAAATTTAAAAAATCCACTGAAATCTAGAACACAGTTCAACTTAAGGAAATCATTTAAATTGGCACTTTGCTTCACTCCACGTTTTCTTTTCAATAATTCCTACAAGTCTTTAACTCTAGTAACACCATCACTTGTTCTTGCTACAACATGAATACAATCATTGCGAGCACTTCATTTTCTTTCACCATTCTTCCCATTTTCTGACACTTACCTAATCATTTTTGATCTTCTTAGTTTTATCTTTTACAATGAACACATGTCTCAGTATAGACATTTGATCTTGATTAAGCTCCAATTCTCAAGCTCCACAGCCCATAAATAAAGTTAGAAGGTTAGTCCAAGTGAGCAATGAATCCGCAGCCCATATATGGAATTGGTCAGTTGCTCATTTTTTTTAATATGAAAATCTTTCAACCATATTTGTCCTTCTGTGATTAACCAGACTAACTATGCACTTCTACCAAATTGTTGTGGCATTCAGTTCTAGTATAAATTATTACACATTCATAAAAGGACAAGATGATTTTCATTTTCATATATTTTACAAAATACTTATTAATACTATATGTACTTACTATCAACTAGTTACCTATGCATAGTTTGTTCAAACAATAGTATTAGGCTAATTATTCTTTGCACAAAACTAACAGAAACAAGTTCACACTAAAGAATCACTCCAACATCATGACAAAATCTCTTAGTAAGTTTTACAATCAACATTCTATTTTTTAAACTTCTTTTCTCACATTTCTTTCACACACACTGACTTGCAATGAAATCAACTCTCTTGACACCATTCAATAAATTTCAACCTCTCCAAATACAAGCAACTTCCTTACTTTTAACAAAAACACATGCCACACTATGTAAACAAATACAAAATTCTTTAGCAACGCTGTTTTGAGACCAGCCTTTGTTTCATTGTAGGCCATAAGAAAGAGTAAAGGCTAAGGAGGGTGCTATTCTCCACATCAATTCCAAGTTGATGTTTAAGTTCCTTTGAGCATTCACTACCATATGAGGGAGAGGGGAGGGGTTGGGAAATATCTACTAATCATAAATAATCTTACCTTCACTTCCCAAGGTTTGATTTTCAAGTATTTTTGCAGATCCAAAATCTGTGAGAAGTATATGCATATTCTCATTCAACAAAATATTTTCTGGTTTTAGATCTCGATGAATAATTCCCAGGCGATGCATGTGTTCTAAAGCACTAAGTATTTCAGCAGCATAAAACTGCACACATTTCTCATTGAACTTCTTTCCATTACTTATGTATGGAAGTAAGTCCCCATTTCTTGCGTAAGATAAAACAAAATACAGGCGATATTTATCATGAAATGTATGGTACAGCTTCACAAAAAATGGGCAAGTCAGGCACATATGTGAATTAATAATACTCAAAACCTCTTTTTCTCGTTTCACATATTCAACTTTTCTTTCCTTAACAATATGTTTTTTCTCGCATACTTTGATGGCAAACTCTCTGTCAAGACGAATGTCTGTGGCCAAAAATACAGTTGAAAAACTTCCTTCACCCACCACCTTCCAAAAAACATAATCCAATGCACTATATTTCAAATCTTGGGGAACTTTGTCATGATTCTGTTTCTGCTGTTGGTGCTTTATTTGTTCAACCACAGCAGTGGGTTCATTCTGAAGTGGCGGTGGTGGTACAGGAATCTGAGAAGTAGCTGAATCAGATGTCACTATTTCAGAATTAACGGCCTCACCATGCAAAGGAGACATTTCGAAATATTACTTAACAGTTTCACGTCTCAACTTTTACCAAGTTTCGAAATTTGAAAATATTTTGTTCCATTGATAATCACCACACAAACGATGGTTACTGTCCACTATGACGATGAAGTTGAATCGATCGTAACTAGAATATCACCAATTTGTAATTGGATACCACTTTACCCGATAAAATAATAGACATTAATAAGTACAAGTTTACAAGAATTGTACTGGCTCCAGCTTCCCATTGTCGTGGTAGGTATCTGAACTAAAAGCGCGACGATCGCTTTAAAAATGTGCTTGGAGGTGACTTCGATTAGAAAGAAAGTCCGTTGTCACTTGGCTGGGTATGACGCTTTCATGCATGGCCTACTCCATTGAAGGCCGGAGCACTGGAAATTTGGCAACATGTAACGTGGTCCACAAGTGTCGGCGTGGTAATCTGGAGGTATTGGCGAAGTGCTGCCGCGAAAGTCGTGTTTTCAGATTTCTTGGTCAGGCGAATTATTATTCAGAGTAAAGCGCAGTGAAAATCTTCAGCAACCTTTTAAGCTTTAAAGATACAGGTTGAGGTAAGCATTTTTACAGTTACAAATAAAATTTCTCTGAATTATTGTGTAAATCGTAGCATTGTTTTTGAGTTGTTTCTGAGGTTATGTCTTCCTTAACTATAACATTGAATTGTGTTATTTTCTTACATTATCAGTTTTCAGATGCCCAAACATTGCTGTGTTCCTGGATGCTCAAGCAATTATGCATCAAACACAGAGGGTACACAACTGTATTTAAATTTCCATCTAATTTGGCAAGAAAGCCACTTGGGTGAGGAACATTCCAAGAGCTGACTGGTATCCTTCCTCTTCAAGTGTAGTATGTGTGAAACATTTTCATCCAAGTGTTGTCGCAATTGAGGAACATTACGTAGATGCCAACGGAGAGAAAAATCAAGGAAAGAGACAAGCCCTGTCTCAGTTCTGATGCTGTGCCTACAATTTTCCTGGACTCCCAGAACGTTTTAGTAAGGCAACTCCACAACCAAGACGTGATCCAGAAGAAAGAAAGAATGCAATATTAAAATTACAAAGTGATAAAGAGCAAGCTTTCTTCAATAAAGACAAAGTATATGATTTCCAGTGCTTGAAAGAATACAAGACATTTATTTGTGATTCTGAGTGTGATAAATGGAAGGTATATTTTAGTGAAGACCTGTGTATTTTTATCTTTTGAAACAGTAGGTCCTCCTGCAGTTAGTACAAGTGTAAAAATTTTTCGAAATTTGGAAGTTTCAGTGTATGTTGGGTCCAGTGAAATAGGTAAATTAGATTTGAAATGGATATTGCCCCATGCCAAACTAGAAAGATGGTCTCAATTGGAGAATTTACTCATTCGCTACAGGAGGTATGTAGAAGATAAACAATTGGCAAAAGCGCTCAGTTAGAGTACAAACTTTTAGTTAATTACGTTAAAAATAAGCTCCGTGTTATTAAGACCTTTCTGGAAACCCATCAAGATGAAGATTTCACTGATTCTTCAATAGTTATTTTTTTAATTGATCAGTTTTGCTTGTTGTTTGAAAACAAAAAAGTGTATTCACCCCTTCTAATTAAGGTTGCGTTTATTATGTGTTTTTCTTCTCAGTCGTGTTATTATGCTGTAAGGAATCAAAATATCCTTTTCTTGCCACACACAAAGCATCTTAAACGTTTGACAAGAAGTCTTAATGCTGCATATTCAGATCAGCAAGCATTCATCAAATCACTTTCTGATAATCTATCAGAGAGGAGAGGTATGTGAATCTCCTTATTGATGAAATCTATGTCACTCCATCCATTGACTATAAGTCAGGATCGTTTCTTGGATATGCTGATAATCATGATAATGTTGCACTACGAACAATTCTGGCATTCATGATTGCTTCACATTTGGTTCAATGGCAGCAACTATTGGCTTGATACCTGTAAAGAACTTGACAAGTGATGAGTTATCAGCTATGACAGTGAGAGCTGTAAATACTGTTCAAGCTTGTAACTTCAATGTGTTAAGTGTCATAGCTGATAATAATCGAGTCAATAGAAGAATGTTCAGTGTGTTAGGTGAGGATAATTCTTTGAAAATGAGAAATCCTAAATTCAATTCTTATATTTATTTTCTTTTTGATTCAGTGCATTGCCTTAAATCTATTCGCAATAATTGGATAAATCTAAAAGATGCTGATAAGACTTTAATTTTTCCAAAATTTGATCCTCAATCAAATCATATTTTCTTTTTGATTCAGTGCATTGCCTTAAATCTATTTGCAATAAGATAATCTTTAATTTTCCGATTTATGCAGAGCTTCTTTTCAGTTTTAAGAAATTTGTATAAATCTGAGAGTAAGCAGTTGCTGAAATGTGCTTAAACTGAATTACAAATCAGTGTACCCATCAGTTATTGAAAGGCAGCAAGTAGGTTTAGCTTGCAATGTTTTCCATCCAGAAACAATTGCTGCAGTTTCTCAGGCAGGTCATTCTCAAGAAGCAGAATTTTTAAATATTATCAATAGATGGTGGACAGTAATGAATACAAAAAGCTTGTGTTATTCTGGAAGAAAAAATGAAATTGATGCTCTCATTTACATCAAAAAGGGGATGTTCGACTATTTTTTTTGGAGGAGTTTGTGGATTGGTTACGGAAGTGGCGAATGATGGATTCTACAAAAGGACGATTAACTGAAGACACTTTCCATTCCTTAATTAATACTTCATTTAATATGAAAAAAATTATTGAGTGTTCCTTGGATCTTCCTGATGTAAAGTATGTTTTGCCTGGGAAATTTTCTACTGACAGGCTAGAAAGAAAATTTAGCTCATACCGTTAACTTTCTGGGGGAAATTATAATGTCTCTGTGACTCAGGTCTTGGAGTCAGAAAAAAAAATTAAGTTGCAGCAACTCTTGGGCATTAAATCTGCTAAATATAAAAAGGTCAAGCTTCACGAGAAATATTTGAACAAGCAATTTGTGAAGTCAATGATGAAACAATGGAAAATGTATCTTGTTATTCAGACACATTCAAGGACCTTGTTCAGTCAGCTGCTTCCAGTATGAAATAGATGTAGATAAATTCCCATAATTTATGTTTCTGGCTATGTTACTTTCAAGCTACAAAAAAGTGACATGTCAACAATGCATGAAGTGGTTGGAATCTGATATGTCGGATAATTCCATGTTTGAGAATTAAACAGAGGGCTCTCAATACCATCTGACATTGTAATATTTGTGTGTATGAAAGTGTTTGTGGTAATGGAACATTTAGTTTGGAGAAATATGAAGTACATTTATTAAAATGAAAATCAATTTTCTATACTTGTACAATTGTCAAAGACCCTTCTAAATGAATCCTTCCAGAAATTATTGGCTTGGAAGAGAGTTGCTCAGAATGTGGTGCAGTTCTGAGCGATGTAATTATAAAATGATCCGTATTTTCAAATATTTTGTTGAAAACTACTGCAAAGAGCAGAATGATTTCTTAGCTTCTGTTAAGGGTTCAAATAATTCTAAAAGAAAAAATTTAAAAAATTTAAATAGAAGGACTGTGAGAGGAGTGTAAGATTTATTATGTACGCATTATTTTGAATTATGTATCATGCAATATTTTGAATAAATTATTTTGTTTCAAGAATTTGTGAATAGCGTTATTCCAACCCATGTACTAACTGGGCAAGTGCAAAAATTTAAAAGCACTTCGTCATTACGAGCAATACGTTTCGCAAACGAAGTCTATTGTTTCTTTCTCTCGTTTGATTTAACTAAACTGTCATTACTCAATAATAAAATGCTTAAACCGTCACGTAAATTAGAGAGTTGCGGTAAACGGAGGGCTTTTAACCAGTGTTTAAAATTCGTAAGTTTCAATTGTTCTGCGATGGGCTAACATCGGACCCTTCATGTAGACTATGCGGCGTTGCCACGTTGAGTGCTCCGGCCTTCAGTACAGTAGGCCATGTTTCATCCAATCGAGAGCTTGACCATGGTGACGTTTAAGCTCCCGATTGGATGACATCGTCACTGCTGATGTAGTGTCAATGGACTTTTATATTTAATAAATAATTATATAATTTGTTTATATATAATAAATTAATTAAATAATAATTTTATTTGCTCATATTAACTCGATATGACAAGTCTTGAAGCATCGTCATACATATATAAACAAACATTATTCATTCTCTTGCATAATTAAACATAATAAATTTATTTGTAAAATATATAACTTATCCTAAAGTAAAGAAATATGTAATTATTATAACATTGCTCCTCTATTATTTATGATAATTCCTTTAATTTATATGGGCAAGTTTCAATTAAGAAATTTTTGAGTCATTTGGTGAATTTATTTTTGGTTAACTTCTTAATAGAGTTAGGTTATTAAAGAGTAATGCTGCATTCCCATAAGGTTCCATCTTTGAAGAAGATTTTGCAGAGTACATCCTGAGATAGTTTTCCTTGTATTCTTTTGCATTGATATATGTATTTATTTTGAATGTGGTGACAGATAATTGTTTTCTGTGAGCATAATTATCCTGTATAAATAAATTGCAACAACAGTCTCTATTTTGTAGTTTTTATAAAAAAATATTACAAGATTGCTTAGGAATCGAATTAAATTATTATAATGCTTCGTTTAGTGATTACCACGGTGGTCACAAATCGGACATATCGGACGGAAAAGTATCGTTCAATTGAATCATTCATTTCAGAAACCCGTCAAGCCCCAAATTTCTAATTTCGAAAATACTGAGAAAAAAATGTTCCGGTTTTTCTGATTTCAAAATATTTTTTAATATTAAAGCAGTTGATAAATTCATATTTTTTAGTTAAATATGCACTAAACAATATGTTTATCCTCATGGAACAAAATTCCGCCGCAAAATTATTGCTCTTTTCAGATTTTGGCGTTTGAAGGGTTTCTGAAATAAACGATTCAATTGATCAGCATTTTTTGCCACTAAAGGCCAGTTGTCTTTTCTACATTTTCTTAAGCTCTTTTATAATTATATAGTTGTCTCTGTACTCTTGCTGTAATTTGACGTACAGTATACTTCTGGCGCTCATAGATTGTCTTATATTTTTTACATATTGTCTTATATTATCTACAATTTCTTTGCTTTGTGTGCTGCCAACTAAATAACCAATAACCAACTTTCGAAATTGAAATTTGAATTAAAAAATAACTGTGTTATTGTAATTTATTTCATAGTTTATAATATAAATGTGTTTTTAATAAATTATGAATGACCATGCTTTCTTCAGGAGAAAACTTGCGGTTCACAATAAAACTTTTATATTTTAAAATAATAGAATGTAACCTATTATAAACAGTTCACTAGAATTAGTTTTTAAAACGGTAAATCTGACATAATTATTAGCCAGAATAAATTTTCTTTGCTGCGCTTAATATCCTCCAATTTCTCTATCGATCAATGCTTACTCTTTGGTTGACGACCCGCCGAGCACATGGCGTTTTGGTATGTGAGTTCGGAGATTGTAGGAAGGTCCGTGATGGGCTGCTTGTGTTGGTAGCTGTAGTCTGTGTATGTGCGCTGGCATTGAGGGGCAAGTCGCAACGTGACTTCAAACAAAGGAAAGGACATCGGTGGCCCAAGAAACAACGACAAGACGTGCAGTTACTGGCGCTATTTTGAAGAATTGTGTACGGTTTTTGACAGATTTGATTCTTTATTACAGTGTTGCCCGAAATGGATCAAGATATAAACTTTGCTGCACAGTGTTTGTTAGCGATGTCACATTCAAGGGACTACAACTGGTCTCAAACACCTTTAGATCTTTCTCACAGATCGCCAAGCACTTCTCGTGAAAGGGGCTATAATTGCCCAATGTTATTGCATTCTTCTGTTACAATGGAAGGAACAAAGGGAACGGGAGCACCAGTCTGTATTGACGACAGTAATTCCACTACGTCAAGCGAATCTTCCCTCTACATGGTTGCACGCATATTAACTGATCTTACACGAATTAAGCAAGAACCAGTGCCTAATGTGCCGCCAGTTCAAGAAGATCAGATTGAAGAAGCTGATGACAGTGGTGAGCTTATGATTGATGAAAATGGTGAGAACGTAATTGACATGGACCTCAGTGAGAAGTTCGAACAACTTTCGGAAAACGCACCTGCGTTGTCTGGACGAAAAAAATTGTCTTCCTATAGACCTAGATCTATTGCCCGTAAAACTCACAAATGTGTCTTTCATGGTTGTGATAAAGTTTATGGGAAAAGCTCTCATCTGAAAGCACATCTCCGAACTCACACAGGTTGGTAATTTTGATAGAAGTACTTGTAAAATTTTAGTATGTTTATTATATACATTCCTTATTTACATCTATTTTAGAATACGTTTCGTATAGCATAATTAATACTCATTGGATGCGTTAGGTTCATGAAAAGGTTTTTTTCTTACAATTTGTTTAGCTTAAAGTTTTGGTAATTATCATCACATTTCAGTAGTGTAAGATGTCTATTCTTAAGCTTGAAGTCTTGCATTTATATCACTTCTAATAATGTCATGTAGATTTTTGGCTACGTTTGGGATAATTCAGAATTATTATACGTCATTTAAATGTTTTATTAGTTCTATCTTGTGGCACAAGATATTCATTATACCTAAATTCCAAGTAGTATGTAGGCGTTATGTTTACATAACATTGCACCATATTGCTGTTCTTCTTTGGAGTAATTGAGGAACCATAAAAAATATGTGGCAAAATGTAGCTTTTTCCTCCCCTCTCATAAACAACTCGTAACACAGCACTCTCCCCTTGAGATGAATCCCTTCTGACACACACACACTTACTTCCTAAGTTCAATGAGTGACTTGTTTAAAAATTGATGAAATTTCTTAGTTTTTAAAACTTTGAAATCTAATCTAGAGCAAAATAATTTTATATTAATTTTGACATTCATTTCTATTTTGGAATTAATAATATAATTATTATCACACAAATGTGTGTACATTCCTTTTTCGTTCTCTTTTGATAGAGTTGTGGGAATCCCTCTTTTTCTCATTAAAAGCAAACTATTTATTGAATGATAATAGATTCCCCTAAAACACACTTGAATGTGAAATTAGATTTAATTTGCTAATGATGGTTGTATTTTGTTATTAAACGTTCTTTTATTCATTGCCTTCACATTTTTCTTGTGAATTGTGTAAGAGTATGATGGTGTCCTGAAACCATCAGCTACCCACAAAAAATATGGTACCTACACTGAGAAATATTGGCGTTTCAAAAGGTTATTCTTATGCATTACTCTTACATTATCTTTTGAAGAAAGCTTTTCTTAATTCTTTTATGCGCTAAGAGCTACTATCGATTTAGTTCAGTGGTCACTTTTGATGGTTATATTGTAAATTTGGCTTTTATAGTCCAAGTGTGTTTTTTGAAGAATAAAAATCTTTAGTGATGTTTTGTTAAATCAAAACTTAGTTTTCCGTTTAATGCATTTTCTATATATGTTATAAGTGCTTGAAATAAATGTTAATTTATTCTTTCATCTGAAGATCTTAAAGATATGAAACGAGAAACAGTGTTTTGATATTTTTCAAGATGAAAGGTTTACATGTATTCATGGAACATTTCACTATTACTCATCATTTTTGTGGCTTCAGGTGAACGTCCATTTCCATGTGGTTGGCAAGGTTGTGGAAAGCGCTTTGCCCGTTCAGATGAGCTGGCTCGTCACACACGGACTCATACAGGCGAGAAGAATTTTACTTGTCCAGTTTGTAAGAAGAAATTTATGCGAAGTGACCATCTAAGGTATTTCTATTTATTTATTTTTTTAATTTGTTGAGTTAAATGTTATAATTTCATGTGCAGTTTGGCTAGATTTCCTTTTTTAAAATGGGTAGGTTTTTTTTAGGGGAGGTTAAATCGGTAGGGGTGGTTTTAGTTCTATTTTAGATCCTTCAATTTCCCTATTATATGTATTGATTGGTTAGGAAAATATTTGGTAATGATGATAACGTTAACTTGAAACACTTGTTTCATGTTGCTGCCATGCTTAAAATGTTCATGAGCAAAATGTTAGTGCTTGAAGTCACATCTTTACAATCATTTTGTTTCAAAGTTATCAATTAATTCTATTTTACATATTTGCATTGCATATTTTGATTTTATTTGGGTTGCATGATCTAAAATTTCATATAGAAGGTACATTAGCTCAATAGTTGCATCAAACAATTAGCACTTGTCAACTGAAGTAAATAAACAAAACAGCACAAAACATGGTAACTGGAGCATTCAACTTCTAACTTAACCATAAAATTCACATTGCGTCTTAATATTTCAATTTATATTGACATTCCAGCAACTTTCATTTGTATTTGTAAACTCTCTTGTAATGTGATTTGCTTGCCAATAGTTTTCATCTGCAATAAAGAGGTAACATCATAAGCCATTAATATAATAAACATATGTCAATAATGTTCACACCATAACATCATGCATATTAATTATTAGGTCCTGAGTAAAGAAAAATGTTTGTGGTGTGAAAATAGAGAGGGTTTTAAATTCTATATTAACTCAATAATGGGCGTTTGTTTTACCTTGCATCTTCCAAGGTTTCTCCGCATTTTTTGTAAGTAAGGATTAAGATACAAGTCGTTTATAAGTCAGAGCAACTGCATTTTATCTTCCACGTGTGGTAGTTATAAAGTTGTGTGCTATACAGAATTAAATGACATAGATAGCAGTATGTAGGTCTTTTACTGTAGGTTCATTTTCAAGGGAAATAATAAATTCAATTCTATTTTAAAATCAACTTGACTGTCTAAAAGAGTTCCATGCAAAATTCATGCCTAATTATTCAGGTTTTCAGATTTAGGTAATGTCAATGTGCATATCCAATTTATACCAGTAATTGAGGTCAAATATTTGATTCTAACAAACAATTGCCAGACAGTCTGTTCAACATTTGTGAATTGGCATTGCTGGAGTTGAATTCTTAGGCTACCTGTTTGGATCAGTGTTTTCTGTGATTGCTTTCTGATGAATGCCATCAGCATTATATACAAGTCGTGGTGTGCCTATGTTCTTTCTTTCCCCATTCCCTAATATCGTCATTGTCATCATCTTCCCCAGTCTGGACAAAAGTTTTCATGAGGGAGTACATCCTGACCTGTCTTAACCTTTCCTATTGTTAGCAGCATAAGCTGATGGGTTGCAGTCCTTGCAACTGCTTGGGTGTATGCTAGGAAAATAAAAAGATATTCATGTTTAAATTGTCACATAAATAGTAAATAACACTTTAGCTTATCATGCGTGTAATATTACTGGTTTTGTCTTCATGAGGAAGACCTTGGCCTTTGTTACTGAGGCGGCATTTTCTCATGGATTGACAACTCATAAACCATTTTTACCCAAATATAAGACAAGATTTTTCCCTAAATACCTCATTTCTAACAGTAAGTTACAATGGAAATAAATATTGCACTTTCTATTATACGTAAATGTATTCACAGACTTCTTGGTATGAATTGTGTATTTATCAGGTATTAAAGAATGAAACTTTGGAATGGGCCAGTAAAGAGAGAATCTCAAACAAATAGCTTTGTAGTTGGTGAAATGCCTCTAGAAATATTTTAAAAATCAGTGTAGAGATTTTGTTCTACAGATCAACAGAGAGGCCTCACAGGCTCTTGGATGACCTGACAAGTGCAAATCTGCATTTTGCAAGAGATGGTAATGAAAACATTTACAATGATAGAAGTATGCATTCTACATCCAACCAGAGACAGAATGATTAAAAAAAAAAATTCTTTGCAAAATCATTCCAAATGTGGAAACTTGGTGCTCTCTCCTACATTACCCACGACATGGGAATGTAAGATTTCTCAGTTCACAACTCGATCACAGAAACATTAAATGATACAAATTTCATGTATGTTAGATGTATATTTTTCACTTCTACTTCACAACACATCACCACTCTTCAGTACGAACACTTCATTAAAAATCATTTGTGTGTTGAATAAAGCAATTGCATTTACAAGTATTTAAGTAGTAGTTGTAATAATATTTAAAATAACGATGGTAAATTTTTAATCACCTAACTTACTAATCAATAAAGTTTATTTATTTATTGACAGATATAAATATACAATAGTTAACCTGATTTATGCACATGTTGCTACTTTGCGAGGTAATAAACCTACTCCCATCTCAAAATACACGGTCTTCCTCACTCAGATTCTCACTAAAAAACATTGAATTTGTTTTCTTTGAGGTACCTGCCTCGGAACATCACTCACTTTATAACTAAAAATAATAAACAAATTTATACTATAAAATAAAATACATCTCATATTATTTTTGTGGAATTTTATATATTATCTCAATGCTTTCATTCAATTGCCACGTTGCAAAACACTCTTCTTGTTTTGTTTTTTTGTTTTCCTTCTCGAATATTTATAAAGAAAAGGTTGAATTTGATCATTAATTCCGAAACAATTGACATTTATTATAATTAAAGTGCTTTTAATTGAATTTGAGATTGCATTTTAGGGTCCTTGGTAAAGAGGGGCTAACAGAAAGGTGCCATTTACCATGTGCACAATTATAAATTATCACAGTGGATGCTGGTGTAACAAAAGTGTTTCTTACACTTTAAGTAGACACACATTTCCCATTGCTTTCTTACTTCAGTTATATTTAGATATGGTAGATTGTAGCAGTTGCTAATAATGCAAAATGTTACCAAACTCTGAAAAAATTAGTAATTGTATGTTTGACGGTCAGTGCAGAATCTTTCTGAAGGTTTTCAATCCCGATAAAATGCGAATTCAATTGGAAAATGCAAAAAATCATGTACAAAGTGTGAAATGGAACCTGCGAAATTGCATTTAATGGTTTCCTTCATGTTTGCTCTCAAATTAGGGATGTGCCATCAACAACAGCATATTGATGTTCGAAAACATTTCATTTGAGCTTGGCCGAGTTTATTAATTTATAAGTAAGATTTTTTAACTGACAAAACAAAATAACAAAAACAATTAAAAATTGATTGTGAAAGCCTGAGCATTTAGGGTCATCTCAAGGGGTCTTAGCTTCCTCTGTTCGTTGTACAGAGAAGGTCAAGGGATGAAGAGGAAGGCCTTAGGCCTTACGGTGCACATGTTACTTCTTAAGCTGTTATATTTCCTGACATTCACGGACGGCGAAATATTAGATTACTTTCCCAAATTTCTTATTTTAATGGGAGAACCTAAAAAGCATCAAAATATTTTTTATCTGAAGGAGTCCTCCCTTAATACAGTAAAACCTGTTGAAGGTGGAACCTGGATAAGGTGGAAACCTTGCCGAAAAAAAGTCTCAGAACTGACCATTTTCTAATGCAAAGTTCTCTTGTTAATTTGGAAACCTTCCTAACACAGAAAGGTATTTTTAGTATGACGGTATTAAAAATTCTGGATAAGACTGAAACCAAATATTGTTTTAAAATTAAACATTGACTTGTAAGTGTGGCGTCATTGAATCCAGAGACAATCAGAGCTGTGCACATCCATTTGCTTTCACAGCTTCCCTCGTCTGCATGTCGTTACCCATTCTCCTCATGTGAAAGTCCCTGTTAATATATAATAGTTAGTTCATGTGAAAGAAAGAGAGATGCTATGAGAAATCCCTCCACAGCTCTTGTAATGCATGCTTTGGGTTCAGTGATTCTAAATGTTTTCTGTGGTTCAGTTTGACGAGTTGCAGGTCTTGTTTTAATAAAGTGTTTACTACGTCAAGCGGAAAATTGAAAACTATAGCTCTTGGTGAGAAAATTAGATTACATTGAAGCATACAAACAAATCAACACTCCTGTCAAACATAAGTCTCACCTTAAAAACAAAGACAAAATAAAAAATGAGTCTTTAAAATAACATTTTAATAGGTGGTTGCCACAATATTCGCAAGGACCAAGGCAAATAGCCAAAGCCTAAATCATCGGATTATTTCATTCATTCCTACAAATATTGAAGAAAATAATATTCTTTGTTCCATTAGACTTTGTGTTGCGTTTCTGTATGTTATTTTTTTTGTCTCTTCTGAGACGTCTTTGTTTCTTTGAAAGGTGAGAGGTTTTGTAGGTGAGAGAGACTATTCACACAACCAATTCTATTTTTAAACGTTTGAGATTTCTGAATTTATTGCAAATCTGAATAATCAGGAAACTTATACAAGACAAGAAAATGTTTGACCCAAACGATTCTGGCTTAGACAGATTTTATTAATACTTTACTACTGGCTTACTACTGGCGCATTTTATCAATAAATGCTACAAAATGCTAAATCTTAATTTTTATAATGATATAAAATGCTATAACACGTTTTCATTTTTTATTTTTTAATTTTTTAATGTAAGTGCTAAATTCTACCATCCAGTTATATTTCTTGCAGAACTCTCTATCATCAATTTAAATAATCATTCTTTCACCACCTAAAGGGAGGCTTACACTCGCTTTCAAAAATTCATCCATATGTCAGAGTTTCAGCATAACAAGTAAATCATTCATAATGTGCTCATGCAGCTCGCAAATACATAATAATCGTGCTTAATTTCATACACTTGAACCAAGAACCACCATGCAGAACACGCATGTGTATTCATACCTTTTCAACAATATTGAGCCCATCCATCAGCAAAAGGACTTTTTTCCAATAATTTTTTGTATCTCTTGAAGACTTAATAATTCATGCCTAGACACAGTTAAAATCTATATCCAAGTTACTTTTGTAAATAGAGAGAAGACAAACTGTCAGAATCATTCTCAAATATCAACATTTTGTATTATTGATTGTGAAATAAACAAACGGTCCTCGACCATCCTTTTGATACACAATTCTGTGCATTGATGAATTCAATCACAGATCTCATTTGTCATTGTCTGGTGGCCTGCAGCTAAAATATCAAACATTCATGCACACTGTGAATCATCGAATCTGTGATGTAATGCTAGGCTGAAAAAGTTCACAAAAGTAATTATTGTGTAAATATATTAAGGTCTAAGGTCGATGGTTGTAAATCATATCCTACAGTACTTGTGATCTTCAAAGAAATTCTGTGGTGTAATATAACTACTTGGGGTAATATGTCCATTGATACCTAGTTTTGAAGAGGATACTTAGAGGCTTGTATTCTGTTCAAGAAACATTTTTAACTTAAGGTACTCAAGACAGCATAGCAAATTAAAACGTGGCCCAAAATATGTATATGAAGACTGGCAAATATGGCCAATACTGGGGGAAGGAGAATGTAAAAATTGCTTGGACTCGAAGTTATAGTTTTGAATATAACTTCACTTAAAATGAAGTTGTGATGAAACTGTAGCAAATGGTATCAAGTTACAAAATCTGTGTCATCCAGAAAGATTTTATTTTCTTCTTTTTTTCTTTTTCTTTCTTCCCCTTCAGAAAGATACCTATTTGTCAATAGAAGAGATTCTGTCAGCCTTCATTGAGAAGTTCTAAGAAGAATCTGTCTGATATGAGAAACACAATCTCTAGGCAACAGGCTGTGTAGAGGTAAAAGGAAGCAAATTCATTGAATGTTAATGATGGTAACTGTAGGGAATAGTGTCGCCTTGGATGGCAGGTGACTCATTGCACTGAACTGATGGCAGCAAAGGTCAACACATTCACTATATCAAGCAGGTCAACACATGTGTCAGAAGGCATTAATACTGCAGTAGAAGTTTGTAAACATGTAATTTCTCTTCATCGTTTTAATCACCCATAAATTTCATAAGATATGTTTAATCAGCTTGTATGGCAAACTTAGATGTGACCCTTAATATAAAGGTAATGTTTTAGTATTAGTTAATCTCTATTTTATTCTGCAAACATAGTCAGTAAGACCCTTCAATTGATTGAAATTGACCCTTCAATTTCTGGTAGAAAATGTTATGTAGATGTGATGGATTGGATTAGAATGACAGGTTCTCGTGTTATAATTTGAGAGTTAATTTAACAACCATTATTTTGTAGTTGAGTTCATTATTTTGACTAAATACTTGTATGATTTCCAGCAAACATGCTCGTCGGCATCCTGACTTTGATCCCACCAGTCTCAGACAGCGAAGGACTCCAAACAAGGCAGGCTCTGTGAATTCCAGTGAAGGAACACCATCAGAAGTTCTATCAGACTCGGTTCCATCTCCTTAACTAATATTTCGGAAGTAAATTTTATGAGCTTGCCACATAAGATCTGTTACTCTTTTCATGGGAGTAAGTTAAATAATTCTGTGTTTGGTATGAACTAATTTTATCATTTTTTTATTCAGGTGTTTCTGAGTAAAAGAAACAAGTCTGTTTTGTAGTCGATGGGTAGATATAGACTTTAATTGAAAAAAATTCTTTGTACACATTTGTTGTACTGTAAACTGCTGATATTAAATAGATCTTGCTCTTCTGCTAATAATAAGAGATTCTAAAACACAGTACAAGTTAATAAATACATAATTGCAACTTTTGAATAAATAGTAGATATTCTGATGTAGGGTTGGTAAACCTGTGAGTAAAGTGATCTTATTCATAGGATTCTCCTTCAATAACTATATTGTCCAACATATTGTAGCAGATGAATGTTTTTGGAGAGTATTTTGGCTGTGTTAACATTCCACTGGACAATTACTAATAGGCACCAGTTTCAAACCCACTAGTTGACATAATTTGAAACATTTGTTTTATTGTGTGGAAGATCCTTTTACGCTTTCACATTTTTATCTCATAGTTAAATTTTAATGGTAATATGTATAGGACCTTTATTTCACATTCCGTATATATTTAAAGAGCAATGTAGCAAGAAACTCCGCTCAAAGGAATTTTGTGAAACTACATTCTTTTTATTAAAACTTTTCTGTAGTGAGTTTGTAGAAAGTTGTATTATCTTTCGTCCATACTTTTAGCATATTGTAAAAAGTTATATTTAGTTCAGTTCTTTTCTGTTCACTTTCATGTCATTTTTTTCTCTTGTACTTATGATACTGGTGTAATGGATGATTTTTTGAAAACTTCATTTTGACTCCACACAAGATATGGAAACTGTAATTCACTCAATTTTTGGTTTTAGATTTGTTTTTGATTTTATAATGCCATAATGTCATGATTTTCAGCTGAAATCAGGAAAAGTCATGTAGTTAATAAACTGCCAGTTGTGTTTTTGTTTATTTTAGGCTTTGTTTGTTTTGTAGATCTGTGAATCAGACTGGTCAGATGAAATACTAACAAGTTGGTTGCTACGCCTAGGTAGTTCAAAAATAATTTAATCACAAAACATTTCACTTCATTGTAAGGTAATAAATCAACTTCCAATAAATAGATCGGTGAAGAAATCAAAAGTAGTTGTGTATAAAAGTGAATTCTATATAGGTATCATGAAATAGGTGCAATTAACAGTCAATTTTTGTAATGGAAGGTCTGAAGAATTTTAGGTTGCGGGCCTCTGGCCAGTTAGTGTAATTATCTCATCTGAATCTCTTCATTGAATGTAAGTTTTCTTTGTACTTTTTATTGCATCATTATTAACAAGGTTGTTCTAATCATATAGTCTTTTCAGAATTATGAAAATTATTTTACTTCAGCCTCTCTGTATTTGTTTCATAATTTTACACCAAGTTGTGCAATTTGGTAGTTAAGTACTACGATTTAAACAGGGTATAGAAATTTACAGGCATTTTAGCATTGAAAGTATAGTTGTTACTTTCCATTTAACTTTATAACATCAGCATTAATATTCATGTTCAACTAACAAATCTCCTGTAGAGCCATTTGAAGGAAGGGGCTGTCATGTGTTCTTTATTTGTGGTTTGAAAGTAGTGATGCACATTGAACTATATACTGATATGTGTAGTAATATTAGAATTTTACTAAAGTCTCTGATATAGGTATTTTTATAATACCATGTGAAGAATCACAGTGAATCTCTCAAGATGTTGAAATTGTGCAGTTGAAGGGTAAATGCAGAGTTATGTTGTTATGAACAGTGTACTAATGAGGATATGTTTTTAGCATATTGAAGATGTGTGTGCCAATTAATATTGAATTTCTGGTTTCATTCAGTTACTGAATATTGTAAAGCATATTATTACAGAAAATGAGATTGTGTGTGTTTGTTCATTATATTGTATTTTAGAATTTTTCTTGCTTGTACTGGCTTGAGGTATAGTCAATAGTGTTAGTTTAAACTTGCCTGGTGATGCTGTAACTTGTTTAGACATTTCTGCATATGAAAATGCTTATTTTCTGGTAGTTATTTTATTTAATAAAACAACTCCTGGGGAAGTAATTGTTTTCACTGAAATTCAAATATTCTACTCATGTTCTTTCATTAAAACTGTTTTTTTTTTTTTTCTTTTTTTTTTTCTTCTTCTTTTTTTTTTTTTTCTTTCTGTCTTGGTTTACTTTCATGTTTTGAGTTGTAATAGTGACATTACATGTTGGTGCAGATTTTATTATTTACTTTTACAATGTCCTTGTGTTCAGGGGTATTTGAATGGCAACTTGTAATTAGTCTTTGGAGTATAATTATGCCATAATTTTATAATTACCATAAATTCATTACATATTGTAAAGAAATATTAGTTTCAAAAAAGAACAAAAAAATAATAATTTGAGGCAGCTGCTTTTTATTCTTAAGTTTCATTCTTGAGCGTTATGAATGACTGAATGGATTTTTATAATATTTTATCTTTTGTGAGTAAGATTGCTCTCCTTGAGGAAGCTTGTGTTCTGAAAATGTGTCTATGAGAAGTGTAGGATGTAATTGTGACAATGATGTGATTATGTGATCAACATGTATGTTTTAGCCTTTCATGTACTTGCATTTCAAAATGTACTTTCTTGAAATTTAATATGTGACTGGTGAAAAAGATGTGCAATTGACACAAAGCAGAAATGGGAAGTGATTGTTTGTTTATATGCATGTGCAATTACATATCGGTACAAATACATTTTAAGTTGAAATGTATTGTCTTCCTGATGTGTTAGTTTCACTGCCATTGTAAAGTGTTAGTTGAGTGTCATTGTGTAGTTGTTTGAGAGTGATTTGATGTTGTAAACTACTATTTTTAGCTTTATTTACTTTTCTATTTCCCTTGTCTCCCCTCTCCCTGATGTTCTCGATAATATTAGATGAAGTTTTTCCACTTTCTTTCTAAAGGAAGATTTGAACAATTGTATTTGGTGCTAAATTGTGGAATTCTTCCAATAAAAACAGTTATTTTTTTTATCTTCAAAAAATAAAAAATAAAAAAAATAATTACTGTTAAAGTTAGGATTAGAAACTTAGTCATGCTGTGTTTTTTTTATTTTTTTTTATAATTTTTATGCTATTGAATACTTTACAAAATCTCAAAATGTTTTATACAGTACTAAATCCACCTGAACTTATGAATGGGTATTTTGTGAGTAAAGTTTAGTTACTGAATTCATGGGGAAAGTGCTACAACAAATTTGACTTGGTGTTTTGCAATTTTGTTTCATAAATTTTGTAGAGGGGCATATTAATTCCATATTAACATTTAGTGAATTAATTACAATAAACAAAGTTCAAGAGGGCTAAATTTTATTAATGTTCAGCTAGTATACATATTACATTGAAAAATATGATTACATTTGTGATTTTGGTTCTGTCTTGAAAAACATTAGTTTTGGTGACTAAATCTAACAATTCTTTGTGTTTATGCTTTTGTTTATGTATTGAATTATTTTGATATCTTTTAATAGATATTGAGACAAACCATGAGGTTTATTTTCAAGTTGAATTGTATCAGATAATTAGTTTACATTTTTGTTAATATTACATCATGTGTGAATACGGTGCTGTGATATCTGACGTTGTGAAACAGATGCCCAATATTCACCTCAAAATTGTGAAATGTAAGCCTCATGTCATCTTATTGTTAAATGTAAATTTTTTGTAATAATATGCTTCTCTGAGAGGAGATAAGAAAACTATCCATGCATTTTGTTTCTCTATGCAATGGTTAGGGCAGTTTTCTTCTTAATTTGTTGTGATACATTTTGGTCATTTTATAAAGGATGTGGCTTAGTCTGCCTTGGTTGTATCAAGTGTAAGACTGACAGACAAAATATATTGTTAACAATCACAATTGTTTTTTATTTTTCCCAACATCAGTGAAAAAGTTGAGAAAATTATTAGGGTAATTAGTATGCTATTACATAAGAATTGGTTCTGGAAAATATTATGTCAAGATTTCTATTTCCCATTGGCTGAAAAAAAGGTTTACATCCTTAGGGCTAGATTATAAATTCATAGGGCACATGACACTACCAGGATGGTAACAGTCCTGGAAAATGGGCAATTTTCTTTCACTGGAAAAGTCAAGGTTTTTTCATTTTATTGGAAAAAATGCTTTTGATGTGACGAAAATAAAAAAAAAGTCATCATTTAAGTGGTGATTGTAATAGGGCAAATGTTTAAAGGTGCTTGAATGGCACTTTGTAATGTATTCTCAATTGTCTGTTTGTTCTACACCTCTGAACATTCTCTCTCTCTAAAAAAATAAAAAAATAAATAAAATTAAAAAAAAGGTGATAACTACACATTTTGAAATGACTTAAAAATGTAATATTGACGAATAGATTGCATTAAGAAAGAAAATTAGCATCCTTATTAAATATGTACATCAAGTTCAAAATAATCAATTCAAACAAACATTTAAAGCAAAAATGAGAAAATCTTGTTGACATATTTGTGGAAAATTGTCTGGACTTCACCCTAAATTATGAGAAAAGTAATAAATTTTACTTTACTACCGTTCAGTGAAGAAAAGTTTTAGAATCACCTCAACAATACAATTTCAATTTTCAGTCATAAATCTGATTTAAGGTTTTTTTACAGTATAACTTTGAACTGACATCCGGATTAAAGTCAGGTTCTGGCTTAAAGAAGGTAAAGATTGATGTAGGTGGTGAGGAGATAGAACACTTATGTATCTGAAAATTGGGATGTCTGGGTGGAAGGATGCATGAAAGTATGTTTCAAGAATGTCAGTTTAGGAGCTTATGAGTTGAATCTTGCTAATTATTTTAGGAGAAAGAGGTTTGAGCCATTGCCATTTATTTTCATTTTGGGGGATATTGTACATAAAGCCATTGTGTTTTCATTGTCTGGAAATAGTTATATATTTATAATACAATCATTATTCCCGGTTATAAATTATATTAAAATATATTTATATTATATTAAAAAATTATAACTTATTAATAAATATAATTACATTAAAATTATTATTAACACCGTTCTGTCATGCTCCGCCAGAAATCAAACCCTATATTTGTATGTACATGTGTGTGTATGTATGTATGTATATATACATATACATCAGTGGCGTCTTCTCACTCTCAACCTAGGATGTTGACATTAAAGGAAAATGATGACCCCCACCCACTACTCTTTTTGCTTACCTATCTAGAGTAAAATTGAATTATATAAATCAAATCCTTGTTTATTTTAAATTATAATGTTGGAAGAATGAGGGAAAGATATTCACAAAATAACAATAGTCACAAATCAATTGCAAAGATTGGAATTATACATTTTAAATATTTAAAAGAACATGCTCAATGCTATTCCTGTTGTTCTGTTCTCATTTTAAAAATTAAATTATGAAATATCAGGTTAGGACACTACTCAATTACTTGTTTCTTTTCTTCATACGAAAGGGAAGGAAAGCAATTATTTGAAACTAGTGTTCCACTTTTTCACTATCCTTATCAAAAAATAACAGTAATTTCATGAGTATCGCCAAAGGCTGCAACGCGAGAATATCACAATCACGGACGCTCGCTCTCCAGCAGACCGTTAAAAAGAGATCCAACACCTTGGCACGTTTTATCCTTGAGTCGCACGCATGCGCTACCGCCTCCCGATCCGACATGAAGACGTTGGAGGCATTCGCCAACGGCCTGAGCTGCGCTCGCGCACTGCCTGCGTGGCATGGATGTGCAGACGCCGATCGCTCGGAAGACCGAATAAATGAAAAATATCTCAATAAATTCAAAGGAAAAAATTAATTTAAAAAATTTTCTTGTGCGGTGACACACGACTTGCATACCCAAAAGAAAACACCACTAATATACATACGCACACGCAATTAAGCAATATATGCACACACAGATTAAGGATCTGGACGAAGTCACGAGGGACAAAGAACAGCCAAGGGCACAGGAAAATAATAGTTAAGTCCATTCGCAGCGCCTACGGTGGCACTCAAACGGCCGTGATTTCACTACCAGCAGATCTAGCCAGCGGTTCGAATGAACGAAATAGGCTGGATTGCTTGGATAAGGTGTAGCATTCGGGAGAAGAAAGTTGTTACCTTGGGCCCTGCTGTTGGTCTGTGACCAGGGAAGTCACAGGAAAGTAGTACAAGCGACGAGCAAGGAGACGTTCACGCGAATAAGTTCTTTTATTTAGTTAAGTTAGTTTAATGCCTTATTTTTCGCGGCGAGACTCGGGCCGTCAGGCCCGCTCTTCCGTCTGATTACTCAAATTTCGCTACGCTCCTTTCACCATCTAGCGGAGAAAGGAGGTATTATCTGGTACACATTGGTACACAAATTTAAGTTAAAAGTAAAATATTTTCTGCTGCAAAACTGTTTCTATACAATTAGTCTCTACTGATCGTCAAAAAGAAAAATGTTTACTATAACAAAACAATGATATAGTACAATGAATTAGTTTACATTTGCATTGTATAATTAAAAAAAAACTTAAATGCCTGTAACAAGTAATGTACTTCAGCTTTCGGGTCAATGACCCCCATCTCGATCGGATTTTTGTCCAGTTTCCCTGATCGATTGAGCAAATGTTGAGATGGCCCCTTGATTGCTTCTGGACGTAAGTGTAGCTTCACTATGCGCATGTTTTGTTGAGCTTTCCTTTTGCTTGTAGTGGTAGTAGAGCTAAAGCTGAGTTTCTATTTGTTAGCAATAGAGAAAAATCAAATCCGTTCGTTTACCGTTACAAATAAGTTTTCTATAATTCGGCAACGAAAATATCTAGTTTTTGAAATGTTAATCTCTCGCTTTTTTAAATTTATTATTATTATTATTATTATTACTATTTTTTCATCTTTCAACTATTAATAGTTAAATAGTTGGGAAAGGATTCTGAAACTCAACAAAGCGTGCGCAGATGATTTTTCCCTTCGTCCCGTAAGTACTTATGCATGTCCGGCCTGGGGAGGAGCTGCCCTTCGGTACGTAAAACAAAAAAATAATTGCTGGAAACATTCCAAAATAAAATCCTTCGCATTGCCGTCAAAGCGCCTTGGTACGTGTCAAACAAGCAATTCCACAGAGAGATTGTTCTTCACGCGATTGATTATTATATCAGACACCAATAAAATATTTTTTTTCTTTCCTTATCATCCTCCTCCGCAACTTCCGTATTCATCCTAGAAGAAACCTATAACCAAGGCCGAAGAATCAAATGTAGATTCCCAAGAGATAAATTTAAACCGCCCTAAAGAGAAACGCGTGATTTCCCACACTTACTCTCTGTAACTATTTTTTCTTCCTGTAGTTGTAACATACACCCCTATTTTTCTATTTTTATCGCGTACAATAACTATTGATAATTGAGGTTTCCAGTGGGAGTATCCTCGCTCTCCTGTTAGTAACTCGAAGTACTACGTGCGTTAAGTTGCAGTTCTGTTCACTCTCATAAAGCGCTTGCCTCGCTGTATGAGAAAATGTAAAATAAAATGGAATGGCTTTGGGGAAATAAATTAGTATGCAACATTTCACTGAAACTCCATTTCCTATTTTCTCACCAAGACTCCTCCCCGATAACTGCCATGCTGTAAGTGACGAACATGGAGAGCGATTCAATTACAGCATTACGCAAATGGAACGAAGGTATAAGTGAAAATGGTACACTGCTATGCTTGAGCACTGTTGTTGGTCTGTGACAAGAGAAGGCAGGGGAAGGAGTACCAGCAACGAGCAAGGAGAAGACGTTCACGCGAATAAGCCCTTTTATTTGAGGACAGTGAAGCTACAAACCATAGTTAGACTTATATTAAACAATATCTAATGTTTCATTTATTATTCCATACCCAAAATTAGGATATGGTACTTTAGTTATTTTAAGGGTACGATACTTTAGCTATTTTCAGAAACTAAAGAATTCCGAAAACAATTTTTAGTATTTCTATTTAAAATTAGAACATTAAAACAAAAATGTCATATTCTTTTTCTTGACCACAAATTACTGCTATTTTGAGAAAAGAAAAAGAACTTCAAAATTCATTTTTGTTGAACAGAGTTATTGAGTGAAATATTGTGTTCAATCTCTGCCCAGCCTCAGTCCCATATCAAGCAAACTGTGATAAATAAATATAATTATTTTTTGTTGCAAAACCGCCATATTAAAAATTTGTTTTAGTTGAAGACGAGTATTACAAATTGAAATTATTTTTCACATACCAACCATATACCTACGGCGATGAACTGTTTAATAGTTTCTATTCCTAGAGTAAGTCGGGAACTGAGTCAGTCGGCGGCGGTCAAATGAGAATTGGAATATTCTTCCTTGGGTGTAATGAATTATTATCATTATCACGTTGGTTCCTTGCAAACAAGCAATATTATATAATCTATTTAATTATCTGTTTAAATTAGACAACAAGATAAGTTTCCTTTCTGTGATCAAATATCTCGCAGACTTCAATGAAGATATCTATTGACACTATAATAAGTTGTAGCTTAAATTTAGAAAATTATACGTACTAAACGCAGTCAAAACGAGTTTAATTTGGAAGGTAAACAAAAAAACATGACGTTGTATTGCCTGATATTTGACATTGTTTTCTTGTATTTGACATTCATTCATTGTCAACCAAATTCCAACGCAACGAAATCAATAAAAAATAGTCTTCTCGTGTAGAAATATTTCACTGATTTCGGATTTGTGAAGTACATAAATGTAGGAAATCAACTGTGATAGCAGCTGATTGAGGATTTATCTTAGATGTCTAAATGTCACATAATTAAGGCGAGAAATAAAATATTTCGAACATACAATATTTTATTGATAGTACATTGAAAGATAAACATTGCTGATAATAAATGACAATTTTTATAAATATTGTATTTAGTATTACAAAGTAAATATTTATGGAAAATGTAACCTTTAACACATGACATACACTGCATAGAAATAAATATTTTCGTGTTTGTGTTAAGATAAAAAAAGAGAAATATGAATGACATGCGAATAGCACTAAAATAAACATAAACACTCGAGGCAGTGGCTTTGATCTTGACTCTCCACATAGCGTTCAATACAATTTGCACAGTTTATCTTCTCGGCGCACACATGTCGCGCAAGGGCCATATCCAAGGCTGCCTCTCCCACGTCAAACGCCATCTGTGCAACTCCAAAAAGTACGCTTCCAGAGATGATACGAGAAATGAAAATGTGAAGAATTGATTCTTTGGTATTTGGTGCAATCCTTTACCCTCGTAGTGAGGAAGAACACTTCTACTTCCCAAGTCACAGTTTCTGACGTCATCTAAATGATCGTACAGCAGAGCACTGGTCGGTGGTGGTGATGGTGACCGTGATGCGGTGGCGGCGGCGGCCGGTGATGGTGGTGGTGACCATGGTGACCACCATGGTGGTGATGGTGCCCATGGTGTCCGCGACGGGGCATTTCGTCAATGAATAGAAGCTCAGCAAAGGCGATCAGTTAAGCTGAAAAATAGATCGAATCATATTATAATTCCCCGGTAGAACAGTATGAAGATGTGGTTTTGATTTACACTTAATGAGAATTAAATATGTTTGAACAAGAAAAATAAAACGTTATATTCGAATCTAATATGGTTTTGTAAGACTTCAAGTATACTTTTACTTGTATTGTTAAAAATGTAACGCTCGAACATACAAGTGAATTCAAAGAGTTTTTGTGAGGAGTTATTCCACTTAAACATCAGCGTTTTTAAACTAATATTAAAGTACTTAGGTCAATTTACTTATCTACTATAAATAAAATGAATTGAAATAAAAAACATTGTTCTGTAATTGTCATACACTTGGGCATTCATTAAAATGAATTCGTTTCAACTAGAGGGCAAATTATTTAGCCTTTTTGAAACGAAGAAAATTACTTCTGAATGTTGCAGATTTTTTCCGCGAGACAGAAATCCACATTATCTCCTTTGTTATTTTCCAATCAAAATTTATAATCTCGGAAACGAAGTAAATGTGTATGAACTGTAGAATAAATAACTCTCTTCATATACTATGTATGTACGTATGTATATTTGAACTGGCCAACAATTTTATAAAACAGCTTGACCAGTATTGACCTGGGAATCACCATTATCTAGATTAAAGAGGGACTAATTAAGGACTACAACATTCTTCGAGGATAAAACACATTCTCAGTTTACTTTAAATTATTAAAATAACAATAATAAAATATGTTCAAATTTCGGACACTAAACAACAGGTAGCTTGTAGAGTACTTACTCACCTTCAACGAAGCAGACTTCGGCAGCGAATGATAGGTGTTGCCCGGAGCGACTGATTAAGTACTATCATCCGAAGCGACGTGCACCCTACGTCACATGTATAAGTGGTATCCCCATTCGGAATGACTAAAATTTTGTTAAAAGATTAGTCACCGGCAACCGAAGACAGGATGCGATAAGAAATGGATATGAAAAAAATAGTACTTCCCAGGCCGGCGGAAGATACCAATAATTCGCGATCCCTATTTCCCGTGTCGTCAGCGGTTACGTATAACCACGATTCATGTGTAGTAACGATTCTTGGGTATGACGTTTCTCTAAATAAGTTTGTTCATATACTGTTGGAAAGAAATGTGTTTGTGACAGAACAGTGACTAGCATTTTTAGTATTTTTTTTTTCTTTTGAACAAATATATATGCACGCACGCGCGCGCGCGCACACACACACGCACGCGCGCACACACACACACACACACACACACACACACACGCACACAATTCAATAATAAAATTTTAGTTTTCTCTTCAAACTTATTTTCTGTGATGCGATCACGAACAAATTATGCAACCTAAACATGCAAATAAATATAAAGTGTGATGTTTATTTCAATCCTTCTGAGTCAAAAATGACTTTATTTTGTGTGCTTCCTTAAGCCTATAGACGTACTCGTCAAAATAATTGGCGTGTATAATGCAATATGGAGAAAGAATTTCTAGAAGAGCCCAAACATTTTCTAGGGCGAATGCAAATGTTTCACCTAAACGCCAACTACCAACGGCGGAAATGCCGTTGAATGAAAAAGACGTGAATTATGAATGCACCATACCTGCCTCCCTCCTACTTCAACATTTTTGGTCACCTGATTATCCTTTTTGTCATCTGCAGAAAATGTTTCCCTCAATAGCTGCTTTACATTCGCCGAGTCGTTTGCAGTGCTCATAGCTTTTCCATACGCCAGAAAACTAAAAGATCTTTGAACGCATTTTGTTCAAAATTAGGGGTTCCGAAAGTTCAGGTCTCGTCCCTAGCCCTGTATTTCTAGTAGTTTCCTGTAGTTTCTTTAGAATTGCAGTCAAAACAGCTTCATCCTGAGTCGTCAAAACAGCTTAAAAATTCATTCATTATTGCCACTGTTACATACACCACCGACGAAAAAAGCAATATTAAGCTGCGAGCTCAGCATATTTTCATTCATCAATTGCAACACTTGGTATAATGCTCAGTCTGTAATTCGAGAAGATTTTTCTGGATTGATGGATGCACCATTAGGGAACAAAAGAACCTTCAGTATTCCCGGAAAACTGTGCCTTCTTTTTAATACTACTTCTCTAGTCTCTTCCTTCAGCACCATTCTCTCAGGTGAGAAACAATTGATTTGGAAAATTGTTTAAGTATAGATAGAAGGTAAATCACTTTCATCGAGAGTGAATATATTCTTTCAAATCATTAAGGAACATGCATCCTGAAACCTCACCAGATACCCATGAAGAGTATTAGCAACAAAGAGTCGTGAGCTATCGGATGTAGACAAATCCTAAAGCAGGACAAATTCTGAATACACGACTCTAAATCGACCCCAGAGAAGAGAAATAATAACTATATGCTATTTGAAATTACTCGCGTCTTCTAGAGATTCAGGTAAAGTTACTCGTGCTTAAACAATCACAGGAAGTTGAAAGTAAAGATAAATGCATGAAAGATAGCACATTAGATTAATACGAGGATGTCATAAGCCCTTTTACATCCAACTGAGCAGGGCGGTGAACTCCCAAACACATTCTTGATTTTTAGAAGGTTGGGGGGGCTGATAGACCTGTAATTTTTATGGCGCGGAATATAAGATAAGTTTCTTGATACAAAAATACAAGATGAAATAAAAAATTATGAGAATTTTGAAACATAACTGCAAAGAAATAATATAATTATTACTTCTTTACAATTTTATGATTGATACGAACAATCTCAAACAGATATGCGAACGTTTATTACAAATGTTAACCGCAAAATGTTTACAATGCTTGTGCTACCGCTAAATTGAAATAGAAATCTAGAAATTCAAGCTGGTTGCGCTCACTCAATAAAACAAATAAACTCGTTATTATTACAACTAAGATATTCAAGAGTTTGTTTATTCTTATATTATAGTAAAATAAATGACCCTCTCGTAAATAAAATATTGAATGATGCACGGTTGATATAACATCGCAAAAATTTTTATTAAAACTAAATAAAATTTATATTTTATTATTATTATTATTATTATTATTATTTCAAAAATAAGTTACAAAGGTACGTAATGAAATGTTCAAATTCAGTACGTACATTCAAGATAATTTATTAAAGAAAAACATCAATTTTTAGTATTCATTTTCAATATCATCTCAATTTTTGTGTGCCTATAGATAAACAAAAATTAAAAACAACAACATAATTTGTTTCAAACAATTTCTTAATAATACACGATTCATCACATCAATAACATTTTGATATAATCATTGCAATTTTTATGTGAATTCTTTAACATTTGCTGATCATTTACTTTTTGAACGAGAATATTTAATAAAAAATAAGAAATCCCCGCCACCAATAATAATCACATTTAGTTCGTAAATTTTCGTAATAAATAAATCTACACTTGGCACTTTGGCACTTTCCAGAGTCAATATTTCGAAACTCCTTTTTATTTATATGCTCTTTCGAAAAATCCAACTACATAACTTGATTTTGATCATATCAACTTCCCTTGACGGTTTTTGGAGGAGTTTTAAAAGCATATTGCACTTAACTATTCCGAAAATCCCGAGAAATACGAATATTTGTTGGAATGATTCAGAGATTATTTTGTAGTATGAGGAGCAGAAGAACGGTTTCCAAATTCGATTTGTGACGTACGTACAAGCAAAATACTCCTAGCTGAAAATATTACGCACCATTTCCACTTCAACGGAGTAGATAGCTTATTTATTTATAGAGTTCTGTATCAGCAGATAATTATTTTGAAGATAAAGCTTTCCCTGAGTCATACGAAAATGTGTGAATCAGGTATTTAGTGCCGCCCATTTTTAGATCTGGGTGGTGGAATGACGCCGCCCAGATAATGCAAAGTAATAAATTCTTTTTTAAAAATTATTTCACGTCAAAACACTTAAATATATAACGTGTGGGGGTGAAGTGCAATCTGCACTGCCTTTTTGAGTTCCGGGATTTCTAAACCCTCTCTTTTACTACTCTAAGCAGAATTATGATACATTGGAAGAAAATTTTTCTTTGCAATAAATATTATCCAGGTAATTCTTGATTCTCTCGAATGATTTATTTAATAATTAATGACTGGAGAAAAAAAGAGTGCAAATACAACTGTCCTTGTTGTCAACTAAACAATCATTACCACAATGCGATAGGTTACCGGATATCACGCAGAAAAATATTTAATTCGATATTGAGCAAACGTTTTTTCCCTAATTTAATGTATATAACGCACAAATATTTTGATAATTGTATCTCAACTGATAAACATTTAAGACAAAGTGAAAAAATGCATTTCAAAATTATCAGCAAATCATTTTTTTCGGTTATAGGAGGTTACTAATCAACGGCAGAAGCTGCAACCCACAGCTTCCGGGATGCGTAAGGTTTTAGGGTCCTTGATGGAGAGGAACCAATCCAACGATATTAATTGTGACTCATTTTAGGTGGAAAATAAATACATCGGCATAAGTATTATATATTATTATACTGTGGTGTTAGGTAAAACGTTTTACCCATGTTTGTCTGAATGTGAATGAATGGGTGCAGGTTGGTGTATATGCGAGGGTTCTTTGTTCTATGTATCTATGCGTGTATGTGTGTATGTATGTATGTATGTATATTTGTGTACTATGTAAGTTTATTTATCTATATGTTAGTATATATGTATTTTCATTTGTAGTATAGGAATGCAAATGCTAACTGTATACTTAGGAAACAATTTGTTTTTATATGGATTTTTTAAACATTATTATGTTATTTGTAACTATTTGTAATTGTATCTGTACTTTCTTATTTCTGCATTCTGCCACCGGGCATCATCTGCCCAATTGTAGAATAAATTTCTATCTATCTTCTCCCCAATTGATAAACAAACAGGTTCGGCAATTGATATTAAGTCCGAGTGGGTAGTCGAACTGGGGAGGGGGGGTCTCCCCTCCTCCCTCCGAAAATTTACACGAAGGGAGAAATACAAAATATATATATTTTTTTAAAAATTATATTGATTTTCATTAAACTATCACATGTATTTCATGTAACTTGAATACTTAATTCTTGCAATTCAACAACAGCGCTTCGTTTTGCATTTTGTAATATGTACTAATTAATCAGTTTTTGAAAATCGATTTTGTTGCTTGTCATGTCGCTTTGAACATGTGAAATCGCAATGCTGTTGAGCCGATCTGGCAACACGCAATCGCATATACGTTTTGAGTCGGCGCAATACCGAGAAACTGTGTTCATTTTTGGAATTTGACGTTTATGGAATATTTCTCTCACCCCGAATTTCGAGTGGGTATTTTACTTGGGGGTGCTTACAGCGAATCAATTGACTGATTGACCGATTGATTAGTGATTCCGGGCGCGTGAATAGCGAAGGTAATTAGTCCCATAAGCATGTTGCTTGTTTTTTTCGCGGGAGGTGATCTTCACCCGCTGGATGGCGAAATCTGGCGTCGACCTACCCGTCAGCTTGCAGGGTTTTCCTAGCCAGGTATCCCTCACGAGCGGGTCACCGTCCAGCCAGAACAAGCGTTCGACTAGTCTCCTGGGATGAGTTGTAATGTAGTGCATGGAAGTGTGTGTGTGAGTAAGGGGTGAGTTTAGGACTAGAAAGAGGAAAGAAAGATCGCGCGCGGTCCGTGGTCCGTTTGTTAGGGTACTGCTCCGGAATTCGCCTGGCGTTGAAAGGAAAAAAGCACTGAAAAACACCGACCAAAGCAGCCGGTCACTAGAATTCTCTATTCAACGGCGGAATTCGATCTAGCTATGTTGTCAGAGTCAAAAATTCTGTCACCGTCAGATCTCGAACCGAGGAACTCCCGGTCAGAGGCACTGCAGTGATATCAATTAATACCCTGAGCCACCTAAGGTGGTTCGAGTCGAAGAAACGAGGATATTTCCTAATAATTGTTTCCTACTTTTTTCAGGTATAAACGAAGAAAATGTAAATTTGCGATTTGACGAAATTGGGTTGCAAATTACGACAGCTCTGTATTGCGCCCAATAGTTTTACCTTCCCCCCTCATGAATGACACCTCTCTGGACGGAGGGCGTCCCTGCTTTCGAAGCACTTGCACGTGGACGCCGACTATGATATATCTGAGCGAAACGCAGTGGAAGTTTTAACCTTCCTTCCTCACGAATGAGCGAAACGCAGTGGAAGTTTTAACCTTCCTTCCTCACGAATGAGCCTTGAGTACCTTAGTCAACCAGCCGTTAGAATTACAGTGTACTAGCCATTTTTCTCTAGTTGCGCATTAGTACAAAACTGTAATGTAGATATGTGAAGAAAAGAGTTCCTTTCGGACTAATTGGTGTGTTGAACGAGTTTTTAATGTTCGCCGATACACGTTTCAAAGTAAAATATGTTGGTTAATACGTTCGTAGCATTTGTGGTCTAAGATAAATTGGTCTGTGCAAATTATTATACTGAAGAGATATTTTTAAATGAATCCAGTTTAACTGGTTTTAGCACTTTATAAAAGGTATTATATTTATAATAAATACCTGTTTATGTTTGAGCTGAAAGTTAGTTTGGAACAACTTATTAATATTTGTCTGTCGACAGAGGTGAGGTTACTATTTTACCACCACTATAACAGCATATAATTTAGTGTTTCATATTGCTTATGCGTATCCGTAAGTTCGTATTGGCACTAAATTGTGTGAAATGAAGTGCAAGATGATTATGGAGGTTTATTTTCCATCAGCATTTGAAGAAGAATTCAGTTAAGTTCTTGCGCATTTCGGAAAGTACAATACTTACAGAAAAGATATGCGTTATGTGCGTGGAGTGTATTTAAATCGGCCGAGCGTGCTTGGGGACGCAAAGACGGACCGCAAAGTCCGCTCCTCAATAGCTCCCGAACGCTTCGCAAAAAAACGTCAACGAGAAGAGGAACAGTGGAAGAAAAGGAGAAGGAATGGAAAAGAGGAAACTAGCGAAAAAACCCTTTAAGAAACAATGCACTTCTAGCCACGCTGCTCTGTTCACTCTTTGATTTGCCATTTTGGGCCATTCCACGTCAAATCGGGCAAAGGGTGTAGCCGAATAAGACGGTGAAAAGTGCCACCAAATCAAATCGATAATCGCGATGCTCCTCTGAACATAAAATGACGTTGATTCACAAAAAATCAGCGTCCTAATCTATTGCGGAGATACAATGAGAAACGTATTTTGCACGTTTTATTTTTTTCTCAGCAACTATTGCGTGTATCAGGAGAGAAAAAAATTACAGAGACGGGGAAACATAGTTCAATTTGAAGGTATTTTTGTCAACGAATTTTAACACCAAATTTATGTAGATGAAAAATAAATAAATTTTTGAAATTCCTGTTGGACGTGATAACATTGGAGTACTGTCTGAATTTTTTCTCTTTAAATGGAACGACCTCGATCGTGTGACCTTCGCCATGCACCTTGAGACACTAAGGTTAAATTGAAACATGCCCGACGTTGACTGGTGTCAATTTGAAACATAATTATTACTGATAAATGTAATTTGGGCGCCAGAAAAAGGTTACACTTGAAACCTAATGATTCCTACGTAATTTCAATATCTCTCCAAAATTATGTTGTGCTAGGTCAGTTCATTGGATTTCGAAGTTCCTAATTGTTGCTATTTACTCTGCAACCAATTATTCAATCTGACATTCATACGGAGTGGCGAGGAATCTGAAAATCTTATTAAAATGCGGATTGCACGTAACGAACAATGATAATCAGCTTTCTTTCAACTTAACAAATTGAATTTATTATATTGATAATCAAAATGAATTCATCTTTGGTCATGACCAGTTTTCTCTATATTACAATAGTTATAAAACCTTTTTATTCATTCGTGGGTCTTCGCGCGCTCTTCAGAATTATCAACATGCCCGTGTCTGGTTCCAAATTCTCCTGGCGATACTGCTCGTATTATAACACGTGACTTCCCTCACTAACGTCTCGGGTGGACGCCTAGACACGTATTTTTCTTCTTACAAGAACGCTCTATCCTAATATAAGAAACGATAGTTAACTTAATACAACTATCAATGACAGTCTTTCTTCGATCTAGTAAAATATATCAAGAACGGACCCGCTCATCAACGCGTTACTCTAGCGAATGAATGTTCTTCTAAAAGCTCAGAAGCATCCGAATTTTATGTCTTGTTCTTTTGTCTCTCAAAACAATGCTTATCCCGCCTCTGCTCTGTCATTTCAACCTAACGAAAATGATCCTTAACGCCGGTTGTTTGTCACATAGCGACCCCCTCGCGATCGTCTATTGACATCCCTATATTCTATGTCAAATAAAATGACATTTCCATAATAAAAATGTTGTCATTTTGGAATCATATATATATATATATATATATATATATATATATATATATATATATATATATATATATATATACATACATATATATATATACATATATATATATATATATATATATATATATATATATATATATGTGTGTGTGTGTGTGTGTGTGTGTGTGTGTGTGTGTGTGTGTGTGTGTGTGTTCAAAAACAGAATACTTTTCAGAAAGCATACCTTTTAACAGTCATATCTGTGTGATTATTTTACGAGTATTATAGTACGAGTAATAGACATGCTTTATCTTAACATATCAGTGTGTGTTGTTAAATACTTATACTTAATGAACCTTTCCTTTCCTCCAGTGTTGCTTACATCATTTCATTTCGTGGTACGTCTACATTCATTTTAAAGCAAAAAAAATCACAAATTGACTGATAAAGTGCACAAACATTTATATTGACACAAACAGCCGTGGAGATAGATCTACTGAGTCAGCCGGTGTTCTCAGAAAATTTAATCAAGTATCGACTGATTAACTTCTTGAGGATCTGAGATAACTGGTGTGTTTGAGAGAGCATCAAATAAGGTCTTGATCCTTGACCCCGTACGAATGATATAATTATTCAGTTGAAGTTATACTACGTAGATGATGCGGAAAGGACTAATATTTTACTATTAGCGTTATTGTGGAAAGCCAATTTAATGCACCAAAGATGGAGTATGAAGTTGCGAGTTCACACGTAAAGCCTATTAAACCGGGAGGCCCTAGGTTCGACTCCGTTCTGCTAACCGGGTCGAGGCTGACGAATGTCTTAACGAGAATTTTTGTGTATGTCTTCTTGTGCAGGTCCTTTCACTAGTTTCCTCTGGTCAATCTCATACGTATTACTCAGTATCTCATATAGTAAAACACGGAAGGCGGGCAATCGTTCCCTCCTAAATTTGTTCTTATTTCAATTCTTAAGACCAAGCGTTGAGGGAGGAAGAGAAGTTGCAACACTTTCTAGACATGAATATAAGTCTTGTGATGAGTTAGCCGAAATAAAAAATTAAATAATAATTAATAACAATTGAAGAAACAACAATAAAACATGCATAATAAAGCATTTTCGTAAACAAACATGACGCAACTGCAGGAAACTACAAAATAAAGAAAATCATTAACATCATCCAAATGCTTTACCAAACAAAATAAAGTAATTTAGTTACAATGGGTACCTGGTTTTTGCAGTTTGCAAGGTAGTGAACAACGGGTTTATAAGAAAAGGGGAAATAATACTTCAAAAACCATGCAGTTTATTGTGATATTATTTGATCAAATTGTCGTGCGTGTGTCTCATACGAGTAAAGAGCCAGGAAAAAGAAAATTTCGGATAGCAATTTGTAACAAATACCATTATGAATTATACAGTAAATTTTTGTCCGAAAACGTTTTTTGAAAATTTTATATTTCCACAGCCGTACGCATACGACCTCACTTTCTTGTGGTGAATTAACTTGCGTTAACCGCACGATTGAACAAAAATTATTTATTCATTGATTATTTGTGGTTTTCAGCACCTTCAACTGCTATGATCATTAGTATCGTACGTGTAGTACATTTTATATTCTGGAATGTGGCGTTCTTCCTCTGCTATATGATGCTATCCTACACGTCGGTATGTGGGGTTTCTTTCTTGCAGGTATCTCCTCCATCAGGGCACCGCCCCAGCCAGGACACGCTCTTGATATGATTTTTTTTTTTGAATTTGTAGCCCCTTTCTAAATGACGCAACGCGTCTCGTAACCCTCATTAGGCGTTGAGCGCTTATGAAGAATAATTCTCCGTTATTTTTATAGTCATTATCATCGGGAGTAATCCTCCATTACATAGTTCGTAAGACTTAATCCGTAAGTCGTCAAGAAGATCGTCAGGTATCCGCGTACGCGCCTCTCTCTTGCGCGCTCCTGCGTCACTACCCAGCGGTCGGAATTGGGAAGGAATAAGGATAAGGGTTGGGTTTAGGTCCCTTCGCAGGGGTTAGACTAGACCTTGTAAAGCAGCTGCACTCGTTTTGTTGAAAAAAATATCACATGAGATTGTCCGGGAATCGGCAGGAATCGAACCCGGATCTCCTTGACGAAAGGCGAGCGACTTCGCTCGTGAGCCACGAGATAACTAAATTAAGTAATGTAGTGTGTGTGTGTGTGTGTGTGTGTAAGAGGAGCGGAGGGGACAATAATGAGAAAGGAAAGATTGCGAGCGGTTTGTGATCCATTTGAAAGGCAGCGACCCAGTGTATTCGTTCAAATACTTGCTGGTAAACGGAAATAATCATAGTGTATCCGAAGGAACTCTTCCAATGGCGTCCGAAACAATAGATTGTCAGCTGGAGAGTCAAGGTCATCTGCAATACACATGGATAGTCTTGAACTTCCTACTCGCAGACGTTTCAAGAAATGAGCTCAGACGATTCCGCTCTCAATCGTCCAATGCGAACGACCGACATTTCGGCTGTGGCCCGTTACCTTAGGGTAATGCTACGGAAATCGCCTGGAATTGATCAGAGAAATCAAGGAATACTACCGGTCAGAATAGCTGATCGCAAGAATTCTCCTTCAGACAGCGGGTGAATTCGACCTCTCTCTAGTCTCAAACATTTTTCACCGCTGAGACTAGAACTCTCGAACCTTCCGGACCGAGGAGCTGCGGTGGAAGCCACTGTTGCCCTGTCATATCTCAGCCGATGCAACGATATATGAACTATTTGCTTATTCGGTGTTGCCAGGATATTTTTTTTCACCACAAACGTATATTAGAAAGCTGCATTCATTTGATTGATTGATTTTTTCATGTTTCCGGGCGCTTCAACTGCTTTGGTCATTAGTCCCGTTAGTGTAGTGCATGTTTTCTCGGGAGATGGCGGTGATCTTCCCCCGCTGGATGGCGAGATGCGGCGCCGATCTACCGTCTGCTAGTGGGGTTTCCCCCTAACCAGGACTCTCCCACCAGCGAGGCATCGCCCCAGCCGGGTCTAAGCTTACGACCGGTCTCCCGGAATATGTGATAGTGTAGTGCATGGAGAGGATAGGAGAAGGAAGAGGAAAGACAGATCGCGTGCGGTCCGTGGCCCGTTTGGTAGGGTACTGCTCCGGCATTCGCCTGGTGTTGATCGGAGAGACCACGGAAAACTACCGATCAGTGCAGCCGGCTGCTAGAATTCTCCTCCAGACAGCGACTGAATTCGACCTAACTGAAAAGCTAGTATCGAAAATCCTGCCGCTGTGGGGAGTGGGAACCTAGGTCCTCCCGGTCAGAGGCGCTGCAGTGACATCAGTTGATGCACTGATCTCCCGCTCCCGGTCTGCATTCGTCTATCCAACTCTCCCGCTCTCTCACTTGGTCTTGTCCACCCCTGCACGATCCCCGAGTCTGCACGCTATCCGCTGCGTGGCCATCTCCGCGCTGTGTACATTTTGCCCGTTTTCGCCCCGACTTCCGCCGGTCCTGCCCGTCGCCGCGGCCGTTCAGTTCAACCCCGCCTTGTCTCATATAGCCTGTCACCGCCCCGCTCACCTTACATGCTTTGCGGGCTGCATTCCTATTCCACCCTCTAGGGGTGCTATGGTATTACACATACATTTATTTAAACTGCAATTGGGTATGACCTGTTGGCATTTAATAATAATAATAATAATAATAATAATAATAATAATAACAACAACAACAACATGACAAGAAAAACAAAAAGGTGTATCTGATTTATGTCGCGGTCCCGCTATCTCACAACATCCCAAAGAAAAGAAGTGAAAAAATTCTAAAATATCAACCTCTGGCAAAGGAGATAAAGCAAATGTGGAGCAATGGTGACGGTTGTACCAATAATTCTAGGCACCACTGGTGAAATTCCTAAGTTCCTACATGAATCCCTGGATGAACTGCAACTAAAGAAGGGATTATACATCCAGATGCAGAAGGTTGTCATAATGGACACATGTAACATCGTGAGGAAGTTTCTGAACATTGATGGTTGATCCAGTACTGATTATGACAGTTGGAACGTGTATCTCTTGTTCATGGTAACCGAGATGCACGAGTGGAAACAAGTTAAATTGTGATAGTGATGATATAATAATAATAATAATAATAATAATAATAATAATAATAAAAAGTACAGTAAAAGACAAGGATGCAATAATCATAATATCACTAATATTAAGTTTTACAACAATTATTTCAACTCTGTCAATAATTATATGTTGGTGACACTAAAAATTAATACTCAACTGAGCACTTCACTGCACTCAGCTACTCATTTAACATCTATTACTCTCAGCTTGTTCTAACTTACAACTAAAACTTCCGACACGCTTTGAAAGTTGCTGATAGTAAACTGTTCCAATCTCTAATTGTTCTGTTATGAAAGGAACATTTCCCAAGATCTGAATTTTGTTTCCTTGTTCTAATTTTGTGGGTGTGATCGCTTCGGCCGAAATAATTTGGTTTTTCTAGTCTAACCTGATTTTCCTTCCAAGTCGGTTGACCTACGTACGATTTATAAAGAATACAAAGCCTCGCCATTTTCTTCTCGTTTCTAGAGGTTCCCATGACTTTTTTGTTGCGTTAGTTCTATAGGTAAACTTATTTGCTTTCCTCTGTATTCTATCTAGATTTTTCCGGTGCGACTTTCCGTACAGATTCCAATATGCCACTCCGTAATCCATGAGAGGGCAAACCAGCGAAAGCTATGCTAATTCTTAGGCGTTTGCAGAACGTTTCTTTAGAATTCCCATTGACAAATGCACGGGCATTCACGTTTTTTCTCACTATCTGATTTATATGCTTCTCCCACCCTAATTTTCTATCTAGATGAATGACTAAATACTTGCATGACGAGGCTCTTGAAATGATGACCTCACCTAAACGATAGTCTGGTTCCTTATAATTACGTCTCCACCCGAAGGTTATTGTTTTGCTTTTCGATCCGTTAATTCGCAATTATAACACTACTATCCAACATCTTTGTTGAGATCACACGATATTTTTGACGTGAAAACTAGTCGATCGCTGACCTCGTTAGTGAAAAATGCAGAATGATTGGAATTGCACGAACCTTAAACCACACGAACAATGAAGCAAATAGTGGTTAAGTTTTCGCTTACCAGGGAACGGACCTCATTTTCCAGAAAGTTCTATTTTCTTCTTTTTATACAGTATAAATGACAAAATCAGTAATAGAAAAAGAGTTTAGAAACAAGTTGCAAATAACGTAACAAATACATTTACACTTCTCAGGAAATATATAATTGTAAGAGAATATTACGAGAGTTGAGGCAGAAACCATTGCAATTTTTTTTTTTAAACAAAAAGTTCAGTTCTGTTTTTTGTTTCTTCACCAACCTTTGTCCCACGAGTAGCTAGAGATTACGTAACCACCTATTCAGAGCCCCGAATGAATAGGTGAGGCAACTTACTCTGGGAGGTCGCCTGGTATCCCACAGGCTCCGTTCGAGAAGCAGATACCCCCTGCGCCAATTCTAGCCCTCGTCACGGGTCACTTCACACCTTGGGTTGGGGAATTATTAAGGAGAAAAAGACAAAGTGTCGGTAAGATAAGAGTAGATTGAAACCGAAGAAAAATGAAAGTGAAAGCATAGAAGAAAGTGAATGACTCCCTAGCCCTCGTAACCTAATAGCTTCAGGATCGAAAAACACAAGGGGTCAAGAGAGACCTAATACAAAGATCAAAGAAGTGTAGCACAAAGTAAGTAGAACTATGTCACGCTAGAAAATGATCCACCGTGACGATCAGTACCGCAGGCGGGGGAAGGGGAAGGATATTTGGGATGAGGAGGTTGGTTGAAGAAAAAGGACAGACGAATCGTTGTGAGATAGCCCTTCGTCTGACTCTTCCACCGAGGCCTATACAGCATAGGTGACCCTACCGGTAGCAGAGCTGATCTATTCGACAATTGAACAGCAATGCTACCCCCGCAATGCCCTCGGCTTCATTGGAGCACGCAAACATCCTCGCCCCCGCGGGCAGTATTACTTTAAGGCGGTGTCTCCTGGAGGAGGATATATGAAATGGGTTTTTTGAGTGTTGCACAGAGAGCAATGTGAAATCATTTGTTTGACTGCCACTGTGCCAGATGAATGTAAGTCGTTTCAAGCACCGATGATATTCCTAGATAGGCGTTATCCACGGGAGAAATGCCAAAAAATATGACAGACAATTGATGGAAACTCTTGGGAATATCGTCCTTCCAAACTGGGTATTCGTAAGATAAGCTACAGAGTTTCTGCGAGGACACGTAGCAACCAGTGATCAGCAATACATGTATGCTACAACAATGTATACAAATGTATAATAAACACTCAAATAAATATACAGAACTGTTCCAGTAATTTTCGAAGTATATTTGAAGTCAAGGTGATTTAAAGGCGGGAAAATAGTTTTTATTTTTTTAACTGCAGCCCAGCTGTTGAAAATATCTGAAAAAAATTAACAATTAGTGTTTTAAGAGAAACGTTTGTGATTTTTTTCGTGCCTGTTCATTAGTTCTAATACACTATAAAATATTTATTGTTATTGTTTTCAACAATACTTTTTTGTGTTTTAATTTGCGTCTGAGAAAATATCTAAAAATATTTTTCTGATAGTATAAATTGTCCTCTTATCACATTTTTCAGTCAGATAAAATAGTATTAAGTTTCTGAAAAAAAAGTTTTTGGCTGTTGAGGGGGGGGGGACGGGGGCTATGAAACCTTTCAAAAATATTATATGTTAGAGTGATAATGTGACCACTCATACGTCATTTGTTTATGGGAACCTTTTACCATCTTATCCGGGGGTACCCTTTGGGAGTACTTTATATGAAGACCTCCGGACATTTTCATGATTTTCTCAAAAAAGGCTCCCAATTTTTTCTTTAAATTTCTTGTAAGAATAGAATAATATACACTTATAAAGTTGGAATATGTCGGATTTTCAGGGGTAACTCTGAATATCGAGAGAGAGTAAAAATATGCTCGTAAGAAAGAAATTTGAGCAAAATACAGGGGCTTACAGCAAAAATATTGAGTTCTTCCATTTTACTTTCTCGTATACGTACGTGTATATACGAAGTAAAATACGTAGTATAGAGATAGTTAGGTAATGCTGCGCGAAAAAAGGAGGATTTTCGGCACAAAAAAGTTAATTGCTGTGCCCTGGCAACGAAAAATTGGATAACTCCAGTTACTAAATTAAGAAAAAATCCCCTAAAATGGAGAGTGGTGATGTCGTATGTGAACAAACCTAGAGCCTAAACCACACTTACGATCTTTACCAAATTGAAGCCACCCATGCCCATCTGGATCTAGTTGAAGCTTTGCATTTTTTAAAAACATTCATTAATTTTCGGAGGGACTTTTTATAAAGCCGTAGGAATATTTTCAAAATTTTCTCAAAAACGGATACAACTTTTTTATTTAAATTTCTTGTAAGAATAGAGTTAAATACACTCGTAAAGGATGCATAGGTCCAATTATCAGTATTAACTCTGAATTTTCGGAAATTGTAAATGTATGCATTTTTTCGGCAACTTCTTACAAGTACAATATTGAGGATAGAGATTTTTCCCTCAAATGAAATTTGTTGTGCATAAATAGTTCTTTCATTAAGGTCATGTAGATTTTTTTGGAAATTTTAGTAGTTTTCGTGCAATAGTGGGTGAAATTAATTTTAAAAATAACGAAAACAAAATTTGGTAGGGTTAGTGCCAAAGTCACCTTATACGAAAACATAAACGCGATATTGATCTATTCTATTGTATTTTCAAAAATCACAAAATGGAATTTCTTTGACTTGTCTCTGACGTCGGTAATATTTACGTTAGAGGCAATTTCTTCACATTATTAGATTTATGAATACCTGTGCGTTAAATAATGTCAAATAACGTTTCTCTAAAACTCAACAGTTTTCTGTAAAAATTAGCTCTAAATTCCGCATTTTCAGAATCGCTCAAACGGCATTTTTTCAAAAATGGCTCCAAATTTTTTCTTCAAATATTTCCTATGGGTAGTGCTAATTGAACTGTTTAAGATGTCACAAAGTTCATTTTGGTGTTTTTTTTGTTTTTTCAAAAATTATACAAATGTAATGTTTTTCAATATCTCTCACGCCGTTAATATGCATATTTCCATCTATTTGTATACGTGATTACATTTGTGAGTGGATGTGCTTCAAATGACTTCAAATGAAGTTTTTCGAAAACTCGATAGATTCCTGTGAAAAAGGGGCTTCCAATTTCACATTTACACTAATGCTTAATCGCCAGTTTCTTAAAAACGGCTTCAAAATGTTCAATGAAAACTTATATTTTGGACGAGGTTTTTCTCTTCTTTAATATTCTTGAAGTACTGCACGGGCATGTGCTAGATTCCCGTTCGCAAGGTCAGCCGAGTGAAGACGTATCTTCTACGTGAACTTTTGCGGGAGTTTCCACGACCAAAACGCGGAAAAGAATCATCACGTGAACGAAGAGTAAGGGAGAAGTCTCCACATTCTCCCTCTTTCGAAGACAAAGCGAATTGCTTCCAACAGTCCTTCAGAATACCCTCTGCTGCTGATAAGGAGGGACAGATGGCGCCGTTTATTGGGCAGTCCTGCCAACATTTGCATTTTTTTGGCGGATTGTCCTGAAAATTGTCATACAAACGTTATATCTAACTTTTACTTAAATTAATTTATAATACTTTCTTACAATCAATATTTCGAATACCAAATTTTACCTTAATTGTCATTTAAAAACTCTTAATTAATGACGGAGAGCATCAAATGTGGGGTTTGCAGTAATTAGTAGAGCCTATAGTGTTTGAAAACTTCAAAAGCTTCCAGTTAATTTTGGAAAGGTTCTTTACAAATATTTTTGTCGCAGCTAGAGCACATCACAAACGCTCAAATCCTAAAGAATACCACCCGTTGCCGTCCCACGCATTTAAACCTGTCCAAACATGCCATGATAACGATTGATGTAAAACGGTGCGGATAATATGATATGCTATCAGTAACTCTGTGGCTTGTAGATTGTTTTTTATACTTGTAAAAAAATCTGTACGCAATTTTTTAAACCTGGTGTGTTATATGTGAAAAATGTCATTTTGAGGCTCGATGTAAGATGGATTTTCATTTAGAAAATTAAGAAATGCAGAGGGAAATTAAGATTTTATTGTACTAAATATGTTTTGTATGACTCTATGAAACTAATTTTAATAAAAAATTCTAAGATATAGAATAAAGCCATACACGTCATAATTGACTTTTATTTGAAGAGTCACTTACTGCAAATGTCTGTAGGAATAATTGCATGAAACCCCCAAAACACGAAGAATTATTGCTCCCTTTTTTCCTGACTACTTTTGCTCATTATTACAGGCAGATAATTCTTAGCTACAAACTAGAGGTGTTACAGACATTCTCGTAGCAAAGTTTTCTAATTTCCTTAGTGTGGTATGTCTTTAAGTTTCTGCTCCATTCTCTTGCCATCTGCCATCTATCTTCACCCAAAGAACATTTTTTGACAATTTCTCAACTTTTTGCTTTCATAGAAGTAAAACGGAATTATTATTTCAAGAACATTAAACAAGATTAAAAACTCGGCATAAATAGAAAATTTCATTGAAAAATTTGAGGCAATTTTAGAGAAAATGGTGATTAAGTATTACTGCAAATGCGAAATTTGAAACTATTTTTCACAGGATTATATTGAGTTTTCGAAAAACTTGAAGCACTTTTACTCACAAATATAGTAATGCATACAAATTGATGGAAATGTCCATATTAACGGCGTGAGAGGTACTTCAAAAAATTCACATTTGTGTGATTTTTGATCAAACATATTAACACACTAAAATGACATATTTTTACGACATATTAAAGAATGCAATAAGTACTGTCTCTTGGAAAAATTGGATAACAAAATTTCGAGCCTTTTTTTGAGAAAATGGCGTTTGAGGTTTCTGAAAATGCGGAATTTTGAGCTCATTTTTACAGAAAACTGTGGAGTTTTCGAGAAACTTATTTTGACTTTATTTAAGGCACATGTACTCATAAATATAATAATGAATAAATTGCCTTTAATGTAAATATTATTGACGTGAGAGACAAGTCAAAGAAATTTTATTTTTGCAATTTTTGGAAAAGCAAAAGAACAGAGCAATATGGAGTTTATGTCATGGTATAAAGTTCATTTGGCACCAACACTACCAGATATTTAAAGAAAAAATTTGGAGCAGTTTTTGAGAAAATCTTGTTTTTGTAATTATTTTAAAATTGCAAATATTGCACGCACTATTGAACGAAAACTACTAAAATTTCCAAAAAATCTACATGACCTTATTGCAAGAACTATTTATACACAACAAATTTCATTTGAAGGAAAAAGTCTTCAATTTTGTGGTTGTAGGAAGAAGCCGTAAAAAAATCGAAACTTTGGCAATTTTCGAACATTCAACCGTGAAAATTGGACCTATGCTTCCTTTATAAGTGTAATTTACTGTATTTTTCAAGAAATGAAAAGAAAAAATGGAGCCATTTTTGAGAAAATGTTGAAAATGTGAAAATGTCGAAAATGTCCTGGGAGCTTCATGTAAAGCACTTCCATATTAAAGGATGGTTTTCCAAATTTCAAAGCTTCAACTAGTCAGATGGTCAGGAGATTGTGTAATTTGGAACAGATCGTACGAATGGTTTTAGGCGCTAGTAGGGTTCACAGACGGACGGGCAGACAGATGGAAAAACAGACGGATAGACAGACGGACGGACAGACGGACGAACAGACGGACGGACACACACACGGACGGAGGGACGGACAGAAGGACGGACGGACAGACGGGCGTACATACGGACGGATGTTTTGGTCCCAATTGTTTTTTCGGCATCAAGGACCCCCCCAAAAAAGAGATTCTGGCTACATCACGTGTTAGAGGATTTTTTCTCTTAATTTAGCAACTGGTTTTATGCACTTTTTCGTTACCAGATCCCGGCAATGAATTTTTTTTAAAAATCCACAATTTTTTCGCGCAGCGTTACATAACTTTCATATACGAGAAAGTAAAAATGGACTGCGAGCAGGAGAATACGCTTTTATCCTCCAAATAGTAATGAAGAAAACATAAGTTTAAATTATTTTTTTGATGGGAACTTTCCTGAAAGTGCCTCTTGAATTCTGACTCATTACCATATAATATGAATGTGATTTGGTTAGCCAGTCTAAATTCAAATCCATTGTGTGGTATAAAGTAAACTTGCAAAATTGAAATACTGACCACCTGGATGATATTAAATTTCACTGTAACAAAAAATCTTTAAAGTCATAAAATTAAAAAATAATAATGCTGCGTTTAAAAAATCTTCCTTAAAAGTTTCCCATATTACCAACACAAAGTACAGTACATGCAAATGTTCATAAATGTAGCAGATTAAAAATAGGACTGTAATCTTTCCAGGCGAGCCAATATTTTCGAAGCTCTCTTAGGGCTACTGTCACATTCCGATTTCTGATGGTTTCTTTCAGAGTATTTTTCAATAAACCAATTAAATCATGTGGATGGATGGAGCTGGCGCGGAGTGTGGGCAGAAATACTTCAGTAGTTACGTGAGGGAAATAAATCAAGATAAGCAGTGTATATTTTGGTGGCCCGTACGGATAGGAGTAGGGACAGGATGGAGAAGGAAGTACGCTCGTTCATGGTAAGCCTACCCTGTCCCTTCGTTTAAGGCACTGCTGTAGATACCAAATGATTGATTGATTAATTGATTTTTTCGTGTTTCCGGGCGCGTGAACTGCTTTGGTCATTAGTCCCGTTAGTGTAGTGCATGTTTTTTTTCTCGGAAGATGGCGGTGATCTTCCCCCGCTGGATGGCGAGATCCGGCGCCGACCTACCGTCGGCTAGTGGGGTTCCCCTAACCAGGACTTTTCCACCAGCGGGGCACCGCCCACGTCGGGACAGGCTTGAACCTCCTGACCGATCTCCCGGAATATGTGGTAGTGTAGTGCATGTTAGTGTGTGTATGTAAGGGGAGATGATAGGACAAGGGAGAGGAAGGACAGATCGCGCGCGGTCCGTGGCCCGTTTGGCAGGGTACTGCTCCAGCATTCGCCTGGAGTTGATCGGAGAAACCACGGAAAACTACCGATCAGAGTAGCCGGCCGCTATAATTCTCCTCCAGTCAGCGACTGAATTCGACCTAGCTGACCACTTAATGTCGAAAATCCTGCCGCCGTGGGGAGTGGGAACCTAGGACCTCCCGTTCAAAGGCGCTGTAGTGACATCAGTTGATGCACTGAGCTACCGCTCCCAGTGCTACCAAATGCATGCTTGTTAATATCAAAAGGTCCTTATTACTTTCTCGCTACTGCGTAACAGTGTAGAGATTGGTAGCAAAACGTCTGACCACCTGTCTGTGATCAACACTAGCGCTTAAAGCGTTCAGCTAATTCTCTACAAAATTGATATTCCCCAATCGATCCAGCTAATGTTACAGCCCTTGAATTTGAAACTGATATTTTAATTTTGGGGGGTACTCTACATGAAGCCCCTGGGACAGTTTCAAAGTTTTCACAAAAATGGGTCCAAATTTTATGATTAAATTTGGTTGTCTGATAGGGTAGTATATGATTAAAATAATGGTGCAGGTCTATTTTCCGTTGAAATCCTTGATTTTTCGAAAATTTGAATAATTCAAATTTATTGGACATCTTCATACAACTTTATATTTTGAAGATAGAGATTTTGCCTCTAATGGAATATGTTCCTTAAAGACAGATCTTCAAATAAGTTAATGCTCAATTTTTCGAATATATGTCTAGTTTTCATGTAATCTTGCGCCAAATATAGGCAATTAAAAAAGTTCTTTTCTGAACAACCACTCCAAACTTTATTCTTTAAATTTTCTTCTCATATGGGGGACGACAAAAGATACGGCGCTTGTCCCATTTTCGGCTAGCTCTCCGGTTTTTCGAAAACTGCAAAACGTTAACATTTCAAAACAAAAAAATTAAGGTAGACATTTTCGCCACAATGTCTGTTGTAAAAATAATAAGCTCTTTGGAAAATGTCATGTACAACTTTTTTTGAAAATGAGTATTTTTTGCTTAAAATGTATGCAATTTCAAAAAACAATTCTCAAAAATCGCTCGAAATTTTTTCTTAATGTTTTTCCCACGGATAGAAGAAAGGACGCTTAAAATAATGGTTCTTTTTTCATTTTCGTTGAACTAACAGAATTTTCTAAAATTGCAAATTTCGAAATAATGCAAGAAAGTATGAGCTGTGTAGCAGCACTAATGGAGTTTGCAAGGTGTATGTAATAACATGCTACCTACCTCGACACTTACTTCACAAAAGTATACTTCTTAATAGGATTCGATTATTGACATAATTAGAATCAATAGAAAACGTATGACTGGTGAAGGCGGATAAAGGGCAATATCGTTTACTCCAGCAGGCTCCTTGAAGAATCATGCAAAAATAAACGATAGAAAATGTCAAATATGAAATGAAATTATTTTTAAAAGCTCCAATTTTCGCCGAAGAATCTCAACTCAAACTATAGAACAAACTTACATTTCGGGTAAGCACCATAAGATTTAATTTTAAGAAAATTTATATCAAATGTACTTTCTTTGACATTGATTCTCTCCAAATACTTTTAAAGGAAAATGACCAATCTCCCATAAATATATGCTTCTATTTGAAATTCAATTACATTTTCCAGAGAAAAAAAGTTGCGTTATCATTTATAGCAATATCTTAAATTTCTTTTCTTTTTTTAAACTTGGACTCTTTTAAAATATTGAAGGAAAAAACTGAAAGAATGAACCCTTAAATTTTGCTCTAAGGGGGAAGGAAAGCAGTTTTTTTACGAAATTGAATGAGGGCAGTAACACTTAGCCTTGCGAGAAGAAAATATTCTCATTAATATAATATTCTCAAAATAATAATAATAATAATAATAATAATAATAATGATAATAATAATAATAATAATATAATAAAAATAATAATAATAAAATATATTAAGTTTTTTTCCCGAAAAAACACTACTTTTCAGGGAAAATCGCATCGAATGCGGTTCAGTCGATTCAAAGATAGGTACAGGCAGTCAGGCAACAAAAGTCTCAAAAACAATTGAATGGATTTTTACATCTCTTAAATAAGGCGATGATCTTATATAAAATGGGAGTTGTTTTGATATCACAGACACATATTTTATTTATATATTCTCATAGAACATGTCAAGAAAACACAGAGGATAATCTACATATACATTGCATTTTTATTAAACATATAAACAAATATTTTCACATTTCGTACATAATATGCATACTGAGCTATGAATATATTTTATGATTCCTTAGAATGATACAGTTTAAGATTTACATAATTATAATTGGTGCTATAATTTACTTTGGGCATCCTTGATGTCAGTGAAAAAGGTTTCAATTTTCAAAGCAACAATTCATTTCTGGAATAAAATTTCTCAAAACTTTTCATATTATTTCCCGGATCAAATCAACACTTTTTGTGGTTATTCCATTCTCACCCGTTCAAATATAACCATAAAAACTCTGGAGTGCAACAGAACACTTTTTACATAATGCGTCGAGTTGGTTTTAAGATATAAATGAACTTCACTCTTGAGTATTATCTCTCCCTTCGTGTATCTGTGTAAACACTGGTACAGTTATCTCACCCGCGCCCACATTACCATCGCTATCTCCTGTATCAAGGGAGCGCCTATTGGCGATACTGTAGAAAAGAGTTGCACTGTTAAGTCTGGCGAAGTAACGAATGCCACTTCCACACGTAAATACGAAGGGTATATTTACGAATTTTGCTTTGTCCTGTGCTTATTGTGGAGGAATCGACATCATCATACGCTAATCGATATACATCCTACATTATGGTACAGCATACAACAGGTCTGCAGCAACAAATCTTAACGGGTCTGCAACAACAGCAACATGGCCCACAGCAAACACATTTGTCATGGTGGTGATGGTGATGATGATGTTCCGTTGGTGGCGGCGGTGGCGGGTGGTGGTGGTGGTGATGGTGAGGTCCAGACATGATGTTGCTGTACAACTCACGTACGGGGGAGAATCACAGCGAAATTCTAGGAATAAAAATGAAATCATTAATAGACCCTCAGCTAAATTAATTTGATTACAATGGAAAATAATATAAATCAGGCAAACTTTCTATTATTTCAGTCGAAGAGTTAAGGATACGAATTGGATGAGCACCATTATGTTGAGCGTGAACAGTATTAACAATGCGCACTTCAAATGTTTTAAGCATGGATTTTTAACTGGGGTGTAATCAGAAAATTGTGAGACGTAGTAAATGTTTAAGTCTTAATGTACTGAAACTAGATCATATCAAGTATTATGGACTACATTTTTATATAAGTTTATTAGATCAATGAATTAGATGCAAAAATATTAAATTTATTGCGCAGCGATAATTAAAATTATTGCATATGTAAAGTGAGGATATTGTGTAAATGTAGGTACTGTTACATTTATAGTTGACACAGAAACTTAATGTCCTTTGGGTAATTTATTCTTGGTATTATGCAAGCATGCACAAATTGATGTCTCTTGAGAGTTTCACTCTTTCTAATAGTCTCATTTATTTTTCTCGATTTCAAATTCAACAAACCAGTTGTGTTGTGGTATTAGGCCAAAGTAACAGACTATGAACTTTATAAATGAACTATTACATATGATTTTAACACTTTTGTGCACTCCCCTGTGTAAGTCTGCGTATTTTTTACACCTAACAACCTCTTGGTTGTGTCATGCAAATTTGTATGGAATGGTGACAGTTACACATTGGAATGAGGTACCAACCACACTCCCAGGGGGCGGCTGGGAAATACACTGCTCTTATCCATATGTTGGAACGTAAAAAACATTATAAAAATAGCACAATACATTTTTTCTGCGAAGTACTATTCTTCTTCATAGAAATTATCATTCACATCCACTTTTTCTTCTCAAATTGATAAAACTCTCCGTTTCTTGAGAAAAATACGTGCAAAAAGCTTTTGGAAGCAAGTTGAAGATGTACTCACCTTCGACGAGACTTCGGCCGTGAATAACGATCTTCGGCATGTGCGCGAGATAATGTACTATCGTGACATCCGGTGTATCATTATGACGCACATGTCACATTGCTTTGCGATAACAAATATGTATTCGGTTATTTATTGGCAATCATGAACCGAGGAGACTGAGAAACACACTCAGGAATATTCTGTGATAGATTGGCCCATGATACTAATTAATTAATTGTCACGGTCATGGAATCGAGGGAGAAATCAAATTATGGTGAGCATATCCGACGGAGGCCGGTGGAAAAGTTCTAATACATGCGATCAGCACTTACTCAGCGCGCACCTCGGGCCCTGCGCCCCGTGCGCCGCCCAGCTCGGTCGCTAATAGCGTTTTCCATTCGTTGCACTGAAACCCACCCTAGTGCAGGGCAAAAACGCCATCGCTCCGCAACAGTGCTGCCCCACACGCGTGAAGGGCAGGGCACAAATGAAACGGATTCCGGAATTGAGTCAGTGCATGTGCGCTACGCAGTGAGATTATAGATAGCTGTTCTTGGCCTGTCACACTGATGGAACTCGAAAAATAATAATTTTGAATTCTGATCATTGTTATAGTTTTTATAAAGTCTTTTGGTAATTCTTACTTCTTAATTCGTAAATTATTAAAGTGTGATTTCTTTATTTGAAAACTACGAAAACTTCAAATGCATATGTGTCGAAATTTCATTTTTCGAGATTTGCCAGTGACCGATATAGTACACAAGATTTTGAACCGAAAGGCTTCTGCAGAGTTGTTTGGTTATTGAAACCATAAAAATATTAACATGAGCATTTCCGCTGGTATGAATATGGGCGTGCGAGAAACATTTCTTGGCCCATATATTTGAATGATTTTGTAAGGGTCACTATTTTTATTTTCACTTTATTAGTGTTTCGAAATTGAGACGTACCTACACTTTGGTTTCTAAATAGCACTGGAGTTGTTAACATAAAGTTATTCAAGGTTACCTTTTAGGAAAACAAACTGATTTTCCGAACTTCGCGAGTTGCAAGGATTATTTTGAGACATTTCTTGCAAAACATAATACACTTCATCATTCGAAGTATCCCTGCGTGACAGTAGATCCTCATTGCCTTCAAAATTTCACCATGAATCCAAATCACCATGGATAACTTCCATACCTAACCTCACAATTGCCCAGTGCACTGGACTGCACTGACGCGATCGTCAGTACAGTTTAGAGCGCCCCGAGTGCGCCCTGGTTCCGGCGATGAAACAAAAAGGTTCCGGGGACGTGTGGAAGGGCCAAGGGGGAGAACGGGTGGCGAGGCGGTGGCCGGGGACGCAGAGGTCGGGGACTTGGGCGAGTGCGGGCAGCGCGACCAGACGTGTGGCGAGGCGAGACCTTCACGGGGAAACCATGTTCCGGGTTGTCGGTATGGTGAGTTAACGCGAACGTGAGCAAGACTAGTATGTCCCCCATGCAAGTCTTAGGCATCAGCTTCTTAACGAATTTATCACGTACCTGTTGAGAGTTATAACCAGCAAAGAGGAAAGTCATTCACTTTCATTCAACCACACACCCCTCTGGACGTTCCTTTGGGTGTTTCACGACCCGACCTCTCACAGCCAAGCGAGCCGGGAGTCGGGAGAGAAGTGGAGGTAAGTAGAGAAGAAAGAGACAAGGGCCTGTATGCGAAGGCCCAAAAGAGTTCCAAATGATGCAGGAGGCTCAAACCGTGACATAATAATGGTCTATTTAAAAAAAAATGAAGGTACTAAAACAGGGGGCGAGGAATGAATACTCTGCAGCAAAAATTACGTTTTCGAATTAATGCATGTTCCTAAACGTAGTTTTTGCGCTGCGTTTAACAATGCAATCAGTTTTTTATCAAGTCAGGTTTTCGAGAAAATTAAGAATGTTTTTTTTATAAAAGTCTTATTTATGTACCATTGTATGGTAGGGGAAGTATCAAATATTAAAGTGTGATTACACTATTTTATATGTTTTATGATTTACACACATTGTGTGTTTGATGATTTATGTTTGTAGGAGCTCTAGACAAAGGCAGTGAATGTTTGAAATACGTGCCTTTCTCACAGAATGACTACATAAGCTGAAGGCAGAAGCTTTTACTAAACCTCGGATAAGGAAATTAATGTGTGACTCGAATTTTGAGAATACAAGAAAAAAAAGAACAAAAAAAAAAAAAGGGGATTCAGATTACGAAATCATTGTGAACACCTGTTGGAAAATTTGAGAAAACTCGCTGTAGCATGAGTAACTCCTACATGCTCAAATTGACTATTTTTCTGATTGTCTTGGATTTTTCAGCGAGGAACATGGTGAACGTTTTCACCAAGCAGTACCAGATTACCGAACAGGCTGAGTAGTCTGCAGCCTGGGGCACTCAATTTTTGGGGGCGGACGGATTTCAGCGGATGCAGAATTTCATAAGGAGAACTTTTTAACGTTTTTATAGAAATATTTCTTTCCATGTTTGTTTCAAAAGAAGGTGTTAATTAATTAAATTAGTTCCAAACGACCCAGTACAGTGGAACGTTGACGATGGTTATAGAGAAAGGGTGGCCAAAGATGGATTTGATGAAAATCATATTTCTCTAAAACAATGGGAAATGGCATAGTTGTTAAAAAGTTATTTTACTACATTCACCATCTACAGGACATGTATTTTGTGGTCCTGGCAACTTATATGGTGGAATTACTACTTTGCTCGCTACATGAGAGCTTAACGACTGGAAAAATAGCAACAGCATTTATTAACATGATAACAGTTCCGAACATCAAGATTGCGTAAGAAAATTTGTATGTATGTCTGCAGTTTTAGAAAGAGTGGATTCAGAGCTTGTGAAACAGCACGAAAAAAATAATATTGGAGAAATGTCCCGAAAAAAATTGTCGAAACTTTGAAATTTTTAGCATCAAGAGGATTGCCTTTTCGGTAACAACGAGATTATTGGTTACAAAATGAAAACTTCTCACGCTGCATAGAGTTGATATCCAAATTTAATCCGTTTGTGGCTGGCCATCGTGTTCGGTATGGATATAAAGTGTCACATTTGTGAGAAAAGGAATTAGGAAATGGTAATTCGGAGGATATTCTTTAACTCCTTAACGTACCAATTATGAAACGAAAGATGGGCAAAAAAATTCCAATTTTTATTATTATTCATGTTAAAAACACGAGTATACTAGGACTTTTAAAATTTTGAAAAAATTTAAAACCCGAGTATACTCGGGCTTTTATGTTAAGTGATTAATAAAGAAATTGTCGATATAAGATATATTTCCAAATGACGAGATTATTTTAAGACTATTTAATGATGTCTGTGACTGATTCAAATAGAGACATATCTTTCTCTGCTTTGAAGCGCGTAAAAATTATCTGAGATTGAGTCTTATACAAGACATTAAAAGCATTATCTCTTTTATACATAGAAAATGGAATTTTGGTACGGCAAGAGTTTGAAGACACTGTTAAGAAATTTTCCGAGCGAGAAAACGAGATTCCGTATGACAACGCATATTTTATATGTAAACCTAAATGTTATATTGACTTTAATATCCAAATTTTTTATAGCAAAATGCAAAAAATACTGAAATATAGAAAATATTTTATAATGACCACATATTTTTAATTTATTGACCTAAAAATGTTTGATGTTATAAAAAATGCTAAAATATAATAATGCAGTATTTGCATAGGTTACAAATATCGTACAAGATTTTTTAATTAAAAACATTATAAATAACTTTTATGTCAAAAAAGCAAATTAAAAAAGGGCGCAAAACGTTTGACAGCCTGGGGTGCATATAAGTCAAAGTCAGGCACTCTCACCAAGCTTTGAAAGTCATTGAAAAAAGATGCAAGGTGCACTTTCACATGATTTTTAAATTACTTTTTAGTAGTAACGCTCATCACTTAAAACCATATTTTTTCGTTCTGATATATCTTATCTTGGAGGGCTCGTCAAGTTATATAGTCGAGGGAATGGCTATTGACACGTGCTTAATTTTGAGATATCATGGGAAGATATGGGCTGATGACAGTCAATTTAAAAGCCCCGGGGCTTTTATTCTCTAACGGACAGGAAATCTCTCTTATACTAACACATCAAGCACATCGGCTCGCGAACTAGAGGCATAGAGATAACGAATCGACACACGAAGACTTCGCTTATCATTCTATTGGAAAGGTCCCTCGGGAGGGAAATCGAGGGGCCAAGATGCACCAAGCGAATTCCCTACCAAGCCCATCAAAGGCATGACACCAAAGTCTAAACTTCACTCAATGCGCAGATAAACAATTTGTTCTGTTCACAATTTTTCATAAAGCTTGAGGTTTAAATCGACACAGAAGTTGAAATACGCTTTTAGAAATTGAATAAAATACAGGTTAAATTATTAATTAATAACATTGCTAAGAATTTGAGAGAATATTGTAAAATCGGTTCAAGATATAGATGAGACGGGGGAAAGAGGGCTGATACTGGAAGTTAGCTCTGGATTGCACAATTCAAACTTCATTACAGAGACCGACGAACTTCTACGGCGTATTTAATTTCTGACAGAGTAGTAAATTTCTAATAGAATATCTTCAGCTGCTCGCTTGTATCGACGATTGATTTCTGGTGGAATGTTAAAAATATCAATATTTTTCGTGGAAACTAGTTCGTGTTTCTCGTTCAATTTGTTTCACAATGGCTCCATGCGAGGCCATGAGAGTGCGCCTTCGACTATCGATAAAGTGTCACATTTCCAGGGGTTGTTCATTACACTGCCAATTCCATTGATGTGTCACTCCAGTACGTCTATCATGCGAGTAGACTCTAGGGTGGGCCGAGGGGGAGGTGCCGAGCCCATCAATCTCATTGACATCACTCGGATGCGAAACGCAATGCGAAAAGCAGGTTCACTCACACGAGGAATTGCCTGCACGCGCCTTTGGGGAAGACGATGAATGCTACATTGCCAACAAAACTAGAGCCAGATCGACTGAGGATTCTTCAATTTGGTAAAGATCGTACGTGCGGTTTAGGTGCTAGCAGTGTTCACGTACGGCCGGACGGGAGGACGGGCGGTCGGGCGGACGGGGGACGGGGGGCGGGCGGACGGGCGGACGGGCGGACGGGCGGACGGGCGGACGGGCGGACGGGCGGACGGGCGGACGGGCGGACGGGCGGACGGGCGGACGGGCGGACGGGCGGACGGGCGGACGGGCGGACGGGCGGACGGGCGGACGGGCGGACGGGCGGACGGGCGGACGGGCGGGCGGGGGCGGGCGGGCGGGCGGGCGAGCGGACGGACGGACGTTATGAAAAGAACACATTTGTCGGTATCAGGGGACCCTAAAACGTGTATATCCGTTGAAATCTCGAAATCGATTTTCCACAGCATTACATAACTTTCTCTATACTACGTATATTACTCCGTATATACGTATTGATTGATTCATTCATTCATTTTTTGTTCGTGTTTCCGGGCGCGTCATCTGCTTTGGTCATTATTCCCGTTAGTGTAGTGCATGTTTCCCCCCGCGGGAGATGGCGGTGATCTTCCCCCGCTGGATGGCGAGATCCGGCGACGACCTACCGTCGTCTTGTGGGGTTTCCCACTAACCAGGACTCTCCCACCAGCGGGGCACCGTCCCAGCCAGGACAAGCTCTATGCTCTCGACCGGTCTGCCGGGATATGCGGTACGCTAGTGCATGTTAGTGTGTGTGTGTGTGTAAGGGGAGAGGAGAGGAAAAGGAAGAGGAAGGAAAGATCGCGCGCCGTCCGTTTGGTAGGGTACTGCTCCGACGTTCGCCTGGTGTTGATCGGAGAGACCACAGAAAACTACCGATCAGAGCAGCCGGCCTCCAGAATTCTCCTCCAGACAGCGACTGAATTTGACCTAGCAGAAAAGCTAGTGTCGAAAATCCTGCCGCCGTCAGGACTCGAACCTAGGACCTCCCGGTCAGAGGCGCTGCAGTGACCAATTGATGCACTGAGCTACCGCTTGCGGTCCGTATATACGTATGTATACGAGAAAGTAAAAATGTAGTAGCCTTGGCGAGGGATGAAAACAGCGGCGGCTCATTAACGAATGTTCAGAGAAGGAAAAACAGCAACAAACCTCGGAGGAGGGACAAGGGAGTCACTGCCGCCCCCTACTCGGTTCAATTATTCTTTGGTAATTTTACTCAATTTATTCAAAACAATTGCTATATATTGTTCGTATCATATTCCAAAGAAATATTCCCATTAAATCAGATGGAACGTCATTTCAAAAAGAAATTGATATTCTAAAATAGTATTACTACAATGTTTAAGGAAATTTATGGGAAGTAACTGAAATTGCCCCTCCTGAAAAAAATTTTAGGTATCCACCCCTGTTACAGAATGATCTTGTTTACATTTTTCTCGCCAGCACATGCACAATGATACCCAATATAGGAGTAGGTAGACAATTTGTCCAAAATTTACATCGTTCAGTCAAAAAAAACTTTGTAGATAGTAGTTCACTCACTTTATCAGGCATACCATTACCGTAAATACGGACTTGAAATAAAAAAGGTATTAATTTAAAAATAAAATAATAAATTATTTGTAAATAATAATCACTTTCCTCACTTGTTTGACAATTAAACATACGCTCCTCGGTCACTGGAAATCGAGGTAGGTTGTATCAGAAATGTATTAATTTATGCTGAAGCTGTTCAAGTAATTGACTACCCTGGCAGCGAATCGAAACCGAATCACTCATTCACGCCGTTAATTTACAGTATAAGAATTTGCTTCCCTAGGCAGAATACGCTTGCGAGAGTAGCCAAAGCGTACTACAATTCTACGTCTCCTATGGCGCTTTGTATTAGAATATGCTGCGAAGTGAGACAACATCCGCACCTGCTAAATTTGGCCTAGTAATAGTAACCCCGTGTGGTCTACAACTCTACACTGCTTCTTTTCATCAGAGGGACAAGTCCCCGGGCTGGGCACCTAAGCCTCTTGGGCTTTATCCGCACCTCCCGCCGATGCATTAACGCCGACAGGCTGATGGCCGGATCCAACCGGCATCCAGTTTACCTTCACGGCGATCTTCCCACACAATGCCTGGGTAGGGACCGCCCTGCTAGCTCAGAACTCCTAGCTATCCAGGGTAGTACCGGAGTCTCGACAATGCGCCACTCATATGCGCCGGGAACAAGTTCACACTCTGCCCAGAGTATCGGGCCACTGCCTCGGCGAATCAGAGAGCCCAACTGGGGCCACCCGTACTAAGGCCCGGGCGGCTTGGAGCCCCCATTCCGTCTCCCCATTGCTTACCGCCAGCTCACGACGTGGGTAACGCCGGTACCGGAGCAACCTGACCAGAGGTAACTAGTTTTCCGCCGGTCTTTAAAGTGAGATCCAGAGTAGTCCGGAAAGCATCCTTCACCCAATCCTGCTCCGAGGTCGACGTCCCATAGGCCCAACTGATGAGTGACCGATTGCCCGGTCACCAGGAGTTTAGCATCGCCTGCTCACTGCCTGCACCTTCAAGCTAACGACGTGCGCGGCACCGCGAGACTCAGGGTTCGGGTGGTCGTCTATGACGCACCACCAGAGACCGCAACTACTTACGCCATCGTGATCCCCCTGCTAAATTTGGCGTACTGGAGAGGCGTAAGAGAGAAAATGAGACTGATAGGTCAGCGCGGATTCGTTATGAAATGCTTGATCTGAGAATTAGATCTTACCACGTTAATTAAATATTCATTTTATATTTATTCAGGAAAAAATACTTACAAAAACTTCAAAAGTCTTTTCAATTTTCTTATGCCTGAAATATATTGATCTAGTACATACCTTGTCTCCTTCAATACCTTCATCACAGGATGACGATAATCGCATGCGTGTCCTACTCGCACTGTTTCCAGTGCGAAATTGATTGATTTTTGGGAAAGCCCACTGAAAGCTTCGGAGATGAAGGACAGACCGAGGAAACGCAGAGAGCAAAAAGTCTACATTTCAAAAATTTCACAATTTATCATTTATTATACTCCAAGTTCCATCTAACAACGAAAACAAAAATAACGTTTCCATATTTCACAGGTAAAGAATCTAATTCCTTAGATTCATAGAGACCTCCTAAGACACCACAGTATCGCCCAAAACAACTACTATTGTAAACTTCGATCAACCCTGAGTTTAATCATACAGAACCAAAAAAGCGGAATGATATTCAAAGTACAGACGATATTTGTGGTTTCAGTTTTCAATACTAGAGTATAATTTCGCAATTTAAATCTTTTAGCTCTGCTTTCCTGAAAAGAACATGCTTTGTAGTGTAAGTATATATCATTCTCAACCCTTTCAATTAACACACCAACTTTTAAAAAATCAATATATTAGAGAATATATTTGGATATGAATCATATACTGTATACAATTGGCATTGAACTGTGTAAACTGCACTCGTATTTCCTCTTCCATTCAACGCCCACACTTTCATTTATCTCCACTTTTTCGCCACCACTGATGATAGCATCAAAGGCAACGATGATCAATAACACTGATTGTACTAGACTTTTTCTCGCAGATGTTAAAATACGCACTTTCCTTGTAAAATTCGGAGCACGTTTTCCTGCAGTTTTCTTTGGTCCCATGCAAAGAAATAGACCTTTTCACACATTTAATCGCTATAGATCTTATATAATGGTACAACACACCACAGGCGGGCAGCAGCATGGCACACAGCAACAAGTACAGTCATCGTGGTGGTGATGATGATGATGCTGTTGTGGTGGCGGCGGCGGTGGATGATGATGATGGTGATAATGATGCTCTGGTGGCGGTGGAGGAGGGTGGTGATGGTAGGGTGGTGGATGATTGTGATGGTGATACTGATCATGTGGTCCACCCATGATGTCACTGATAAAATCACGCAGAGGGATGAATCAATTAATCACAGCGAAACTGCAGGAGGAAGAATTGCATCGTTAGCGAAGTACAGTGGGAAATAATTAGAATTATAACATAAATACGAATGAAACAAAACATTATTAAAACTTTTGTCTTTAATGTACCGTCTATTGAATACATTTTATCGGCCATCTTTCTTTAATTTTCATTTTTCTGAAATTTTAAAAACAAATTTTCACTACTATTACTTCTTACTACATGATCTTACATTTGAGACTAAAAAAATAATTACAATTTGAATAAAAAATATAGAACCTCTCCTGACCTCTTTTGAATCTAGGGATAAATGATTTGAGGGAGCAACAGAACTATGAATCATTGACCACATAGGTTAATCGTTAGAATGTTTCAAGCATTATAAAAATGAAAACGTACGAATACATAACTTCATTGGAGCCCCTTCATCTCGAATCAGAACTATCAGTTTCTTAAGACAAATAAGTGCAAAAACACTTGGGAAACAAGCTGGAAACTCACCATCGACAAACCTTCAGCGGTGAATAGCGATCTTTCCCGTGAGCACGAGATAATGAACTAGCGAGTTCGTCACGTTCGTTGAATCGATACAGGTACTTCTGATGATTCACATTTCTCACTGCGTAAAGATAACTAAAAGATTTATCGGTTTTTCATTGGGAATCGTGAGCAGAAGATAATGCAATACGTACTCCCGAATATTCTGAGATAATGAGACTGTTGATCAAATCGAATGAACGTTCTTTTAACAATCACTCACAAATAAATAACCTCCACTCGACAATGATCTCTATCTCCACAGAACATTTCCGCCCAGATTCTTCACGATTCTCAGTCCAGGTACTGAGGTGTTCTTTTATTTTTGGAGTGTATGTAGCTACTATCTTAGTCTGGTACTTATCCGGAAGGTACTTCCTTGATACGGGGAGCCTACAATGGGGTCAAAAAGGTGAAATTATGGATTTTTTAAAATTTTTAACGTAATTACAAACATTGATGTTTTCTTAACATAAATTAATTTTCATCCTTCTCTATGGATTCTTTGTATTTCATGATCTTAAACTTGATGTGACGTTAAGGTTGGATATGGCACAAGTGAAGCAAAGTAAGTAGAGGAAATGAAAATATTTTTTCCGGGTCGGAGGTGTAGTATAATGTACTCAAACCATATGTCAATAATGCACTATTAAAAACAGGATTGCATTCATTGGTCATGTGCAAAAGTTGTTTGGCACTCGCTTGCTAAACTGAAGTAGACACTAGGTTCCCAGAATCTTAGTGATGATAAAACTCTTGGAGGAAGATTCACAGATGATGCAACTTATAAGCAAAGGCTTATTTATTATTTCTTTGCTGCAGAGGTATTATGAATATCCCATCAGGAAAAACACAGAAAGCACTCAGAACATGAGAAAAGCAGTGTGGCCACTATTTTTTCGTACCACTCTAACAAATGAGAATCCCAAACAAATTTATTTGTACACCACAAGTGAAGACTCTTGGTTTAAATACCATTCAGAAAAAAAATACCATCACAAAAACTGTTTGCCTGGAGCTGAAATGGATAGAAGTGGTTCATTTTCAGAGATTTTCGAAAAGACATTTATTGAAATAATTTCATGATAAAACAAAACGCTCAAAGAGAGTACGAACAATTTAATCTGGATTAGGCTTCCAAAAAAATGTTTGTAGGAATAAAAACATTGCATTTTGAAGTGCAGGGTGTAGTGGCAATATGCAATGAAGGAAACCTTAAATCGGAAGTGCAAAAGAATTGAGGTATTAAGCTAGAACACCATACAACACAGCAAGTGCATAAAGAAAGACTAAGGGGAGCAAGAGGGGAAAAGATTTAGAAAATGTAGCAATAGGTGGGGAACAAATTGTGAAAACGAAATTGAAACAACAAGAAGAAGAGGAAGCCGACGATAGTTTATACGGAGCAGGAATGTACTAGGAAACTTTAAAGGCCTTTTCTCGTAAAATTTCATAATTAAAAAACATTTTTTTCAAAAAGTATAAGCAATAGATCACTTAAATTTTGTGTATAACTTTCGTTTATTCATTCTTAAAACAAACTGTGTAAATATATTATAGGAACCAGTAGTTACAGAATAACTGCAATTTGTTTAAAAAAAGTCTTATAAAAAACTGTACGATAAAAACTGAAAACTATTTTTGAATATGTAACAATCACTGAACGTTCTGTGAAAATTTCAAAATTGTAGTTAAGTAGTTTCTAAGAAAATGTTCATTAAATTTGCTAACTTATGACTTAAACCATTGTCACACAAATTGTTTTAAAAGTGAATATAGCTTTCTAGTGCATCCCAAATTTTAACGGCCAGCCTCTGAACTGTACTTTAAACCATTACAGGTACCTTATGGAGGACCATTTTACCAATTGAATTTTTCATAGCTTTCGAGTTTCTGACCCCCCACGCGTGCTTCGGAATTTCGGAAGTTCTTTGAAATTTGAAGTGGAGCTAAATTTCCAAAAATGGAACAGAAGGTTCAAAAGATCACACAGGCTATTAACTGTTACACTGCTTAAGACATATTTCGGGGTCCACCGGCCCGCCGCGCCGCACGTTTTCCTACATTTCTCCCCACGTATTCTCTTCTTCACTCACCGCTTAGGTGTTTCAAGGCATTAATTGGTGTCACTGCAGGGCCTCTGACCAGAGGTCCTAGGGGTTCGAGTCCCGGCGGTGGCAGGATTTTCGACACTAGTTACATAGCTATTGCTCTACCACTCTCAAAAAAACCTTCCACTGCGCATGCCCGAACGTGGCCTCTCCCTCCAAATCTCCTATTTCCCCTTTTGAGTTCCTCTTTTGACGAAGAGGGCAGTGCGATCGCTGCGTCTTGCAGTCACCTCTCCTTGTCGCCGACGCGTTTCCTTATCGCCGAGAGGGGAAATCTCAGATGCCACAGGGTGGGGGCAGCCTCCGAGACTTAACCAAAGGTACGTCCGCCATGATGGTTTTTTTGCGAGCGGTTCAGCTATAGGACGAATTCAGCCGTTGTCTGTCTTCCAACGGATGGCTGCTCCGATCGGTGGTTTTCCGTGGTTTCTCTGATCAACACCAGGCGAATGCTCGAGCAGCATCGTAACAATCGGGCCAAGGACTGTGGGGACCATTCCTTCCATATTCTATCTTCACCCCTTCCTTACACACACTTACACGTACATGCACTACATACAAGATATGTCGGGAGCTTAGAACTTATCCCGGATGGGGCAGGTGTTCTGTGCTGGGAGATACCTAGCTGCGAAAAACCCGCAAGCCGACAGGTAAGTCGGCGCCAGATCTCACCATCCACCGGGGGAAGATCACCACCACTGCTTGTGACAAAAACTCGCACTATACTTACGGGACTAATGACCTTAACAGATTATGCGTCCGGAATCACCAACAATAATTTATTTCACTCAAAATTACTTGAAAGCAAATCACAGTTTGAAAAAATACAAACTACATTGACATTATTTAAAGATATAATTTTGAAGAACAGATATCAGGATGAAAAGAAATACTTTCTTCAAGAATGTAGTTGGTGGAGGGAATCGAATTTTTAAAAAAACTTTCTTGTTTTTCAAAATTCAGATTTCATAAAAAATTAGAACTACCCCGTTTTTAAAAGAAGACCTGCTATATTAAAAAAAACATTAAAGAAACAATTTGTAGCCGATTTTGAAACTACAATTGAGGGTTAGTGAACGTACCCCGCCCCCAACAAAAATTTCCGTTTCAAATTCACAGGAACTTGTGTGCGGCCAGATTGATAGGACAATGTTCACTGACAGACGGTTAGACGGAAAGATCAATTTTTCGGTGTTAAGGACCCACAAAACGTGGATTCTGATTACAAAACGTTTTAGAGAGGTCATTGACTTTACAAGTAGAAGCAAGAATTATCCATTTTTTTTGTTATGAGGGACGCAAGTATGAATTATTGTCGAAAAATTGTAATACTTGCTCAAAGTTACAATACCTTATCTTTACTAACATCCGATTAAATTGGTGCTCAAAAGGATGTAATTCAGGAAAATATTCCGGAAATTATTGTCTTATCGATTCTGTATGCTTTTAGGGTGTGTTACCTCGAGAAATGCCGGGCTCACAGAGAAAATCCCCCCCTAAAAAACCCAACAACTAAAAATATAGGCATTTTACTTTCTCGTATACTTACGTATATACGGAGTAATTTGGTACATACTTAACAATACATGGAGTAATATGAACAGTGTAGAGAAAATCATGTTATGCTGAGAAGGAAAGTGCAATTTTTCGACACAAACTAATTTTGTGGTTCCCTGATATTGTAAAACTGAATTGTTCATGCAATTTTTCATAGAGCCTTTGCAACATTTTCAAAGTTGTCTCAAAAATGGCTCCGATTTTATTGTTTAAATTTCTTGTATAAGGAAGAGTAAAATACACTTGTAAAGACGGCACAGGCTCGATTTTCACTATTCACTCAGAAAATTGCAGGTGTGTAAACAGCTGTGATTAGTCCCGTGGATCGCTGGATGTGATCTTCCCCCGGTGGCTGGCGCCGACCTACGTCGGCTTACGTGATTTCCCTCCGCCAGATGTCTCCCATCAACCTGGCATCGCCCCAGCCGGGACAACCTCTATGCTCCCGACATGTGTAGTGCATGTGAGTGTGTAAGTAGGAGGAGAGGATAAAAAAGGAAGATGAAGGAAAGATCGCGCGCGGGCCGTAGCCCGTTTTCTAGGATACTACTCCAGCATTCGCCTGGTGTTGATCAGAGAAATCACGGAAAGCTACCGACCAGAGCAGTCGGCCGCAAGAATTCTCCTCCAGACTACCTAAACTCAACCTAACTGACCTGCTAGTGTCGAAAATCCTGCCACTGTCGGAATTCGAACCCTAGGACCTCCAGTCAGCGACAGAGGCATTGCAATGACATCAGTTGATGCCCTGCGCCCCCCTTTGGTGGTCGAGCAATCCGATAGAGGCCCCGTTTTCATTGTATGAACCTTATTGTCGCAAGCGCCACTTCTGCTACGACGGACCCCGCTCGTGGAACTTGTCTATCGATGCCGCAAAAGAATCCTGGGATCATAATCTCCACATAATTACTTTCTCGTTCACGTACATATATACAGAGTAATATATGTAGTATAGAGAAAGTTATGTAATGCTGTGCGAAAAAATGGTGAATTTTCGGCAGAAAAAAAATTCATTGCCGGGCCCTGACAAAGAAAACGTGGATAAATCCAGTTGCTAAATTAAGAAAAACTAGTGGTGATACAGAATGGCACAGACTTTCTCGTAGTAATGTTTGTTTTCTAATTTCCCTGGTGCGAGCTGCCTTTACGGTCGCGCCTCATCATCTTGCCAGCTGCCATCTATCGCCGCCCAAAGTACATTTTTTTTTTCATATTTTCTCAACATTTTGCTTCCCGTAAAGAACAAGAAATATTACTTCAAGAATATTAAAGAAGAGTAAAACCTCGTCCTAAATAGCAATTTTCATTGAAAAATTTGGAGCAGTTTTTAAGAAAATTTACTGTTAACCATTACTGTAAATGCAAAATTTGAAGCTTTTTCACACGAATCTATTGAGTTCTCAAAAAACTTCATTTACAGTCATTAGAAGTACGTGACTTTACAGATGCAATAATGCATACAAATCGATAAAAACGTAAGTATTAACTGTGAGAGATATTTGAAATAAATTACAATTGCTTAATTTTTGTAAAAACAAAAGAATACATCAAAATTAACATTAAGGCGTATTAAACAGTGCATTTAGCACTATCCATGGGAAAAGTTCAATGAAAAAATTTGGAGCAATTGTTGAGAACATGGCTTTGGAGCGTTTCTGAAAATGCGGAATTTTCAGCTCATTTTAACAAAAAACTTGAGTTTTCGAGAAATTTTACTTGATATTATTTAAAGCACGTGTTCTCATAAATTAAATAACGAGAAGAAATCGCCTCTAACGTAAATATTACCGACATGAGTGATAAGTAAAAAAATACATTTTTGTAATTTTTGAAAAAACAACAACAAAAGAATGAGCTATATGGCGTTTATGTCATCGTATAGGGTACATTTGACATTCCCTCTACCAAATATTTAAAGACAAAATTTGGAGCCGTTTTTGAGAAAATCTTGTTTTTGTAATTTAAAAAAAAAGTGTGTGCCGGTGGACCCGTGCCACGTCTATAAGTGTATTTCACTTTATTCTTAAAAGTAATTGAAAGAAAATCATTGGAGCCGTTTCTGAGAAAATTTTCAAAATGTCCGGGGAGCTTCATGTAAAGAACCCCCAAATTTTAAAGCTTTTCCAAATTTCAAAGCTTCAACTAAAACCAGATCGACGTTTTGAAAATTTGATATTCAATTTGGAAAAGATCGTACGAATGGTTTAGCTGCTAGTAGTGTTCACAGGCCGACGGAAAGACAGACGAACGTTTTGCTTCCGATTGGTTTTTCGGCATCAAGAACCCAAAAAACAGGGACTCTGGTTACACCACATGTTAGAGGATTTTTTTCTCTTAATTTAGCAACTGATTTTACGCACTTTTTTTGTTACCAGATCCCGGCAATGAATTTTTCCGCCGAAAATCCGCCGTTTTCTCGCGCATTACATAACATTCTCTATACTACTTACATTACTCCGTACGTATACGAAAAAGTAAAAATTGATGACATTTGTGGGTAAATTCAGAAAAATGGTTGAAACGTCTTGTAAAATACCTCCTAAAAATAAAAATCTCCGTTTCAAACCAGCAGGGTCTCGAGTTCGGTAAGGTCAATCGGAGAATTCTCAGAACATTTCAGACAGGATCGTCTGAACGGTTTAACTTGAGAAAAAAAAATCATGTGGTTTACTGATTACTTTCTATGTTTGCAACTAATGGAATTATCATACAGTTAAGATATATTTCTAGTTATAAACAGGGCTCGAATTCTTAGGCACTAACTTATTTTATTCCAAACAAATGGACCCGGCAATGCTTCATTATTGTATGTTCATTTCGTTTCACACACTACCGGTAACATGATTATTAATCACGCTTTACGCTTCACTGTGCAAAACTTCTAGTAGATGAATGGCTTTCTCGTAAGTATGGTTTTGTTGTGTGTCCTGATTTGTATACGTTAGTCAAGTATACTATTGTTAAAACGTTTTCGCTCAAATTTAGGCACACCTTCGCTATGACACTCTTGGAGAAATTTGATTAACTTGTCCGACGTTCAAGAAATAATTCCGGCCGAGATTTCACAATCGCAGAGGGGGAAATACTTGCATGCAATGAAAGAGTCGGCGGCGCTAGCCGAATGCGTTTACTGCGCTCCGTGAAGTCACGAAGGTTAAGCGCATTCGAGACTCGCGGGTTCGTGGTCGGGTGACCGGCCAGGAACCCCGGGATCTAACGTCGTCGAGCCCCTGGCCGAAGGGATAAAAGGCACTGACTGACTGCGACGTGACGAGACTTGACTTGGTAATTAACGGAGGATTACTCCAAAAAATAATGAGTTCAGGGGTGGTTGTGTCGTCATAATGGAATAAATCGTCAACGTCCCCACATGTCCCATTCAATTCAAATTACTCTTTAAACACTCTCACTACCAATACGAATAGTGTGAAAATATCAGGGAAACCGGTCAAGTAGTTTTGTGTATGTCCGATACACATACGCTCATTCCCTTATATAGTAAGGTCGGTATTTCATATACATACAAGTTTTAATCATTTATGAGCCAAATGCGTGAATCCTAAAATGACTAAAATGAGTTACGATTTATCAAAACAATGATATAGTATAATGAATAATTTTAAATTGTATTGTATATTTTTTTAAAAAATACTTAATATGCCTGTAATATAGCTTCCGGATCAATGACCCCCTCCCCATCACGATCAGGTTTTTGCTGTTTCCCCGATCCATTGAGCAAATGCTGAGATGGCCCCTTGATTTGCTTCTAGACGAGAATGTAGCTTCACTACGCGCACGTTCAGTTGATCTCTCCTTTTGCTTGTAGTGGTAGTAGAGCTGAGGGTGTTACAATCTTGTTAACAATGGACAAAAATCAAATCTGCAGTTCTTTTACCATTGCAAATAAATCTTTATCTCGGGAACGAAAATGTCTACTTTTTCAAACGTTTATCTCGCGCTCTTCTTAAATATTTTTAACTTTTTTCATCTTTCAACTATTAATAGTTAAATTGTTGGGAAGGGATTCTGAAACTCAAGAAAGCGTGCGCAAATTTCTCCCCCATACGTCACATTTTACCGTTTTTACAATTTTTTGACTAAATAAATATCTAAATATCTTAAGTATCAGGATGTCTGTATGTGTCATGCATAACACTCGGATTACAAGATTTTGAGCTGAAAATTGGTAAACCTTATAGGAGTAAGATGCGTTATTCTAAGTATCATTAAGATATTTACTTTTGGAGGTACTTCAAATGAAGCCCCTGTGAAATTTTCGAGAGTTTTTAAAAGTGGCTGCATTCTTAGTCTTTAATTTGTTTTTGCTAGAATAGAAGAAAAGGAGTTTATAAAGAAGGTAAACATCTGATTTTAATTCAAACCTCTAACATTTTGGGAATTTCAAATGTTCAAATATTTTTCACCTGCCCAGAACACACATATAGAACACATTCATATGCTCTGAAATCCAATTAAAATCATTCTATAAATTAGATAACAAAGGATAAGGGTGCGAGTGTGTACTGTGTACTTTATTCATTCAGAAATCTAATTCCTTTGCACACAATTTTTTCTCATTTCTTAAATATTTGTAATGATATGCTTTTTCCCTCAAAATTATTGTTAACAAATGCAGGGAAATGAAAATGTGTAGCAGAAGAATTCCAAATTTTACTATAAAGTTAATGAAGGATGTATTAACATTAACAATGAATTTTATTATGCAGATTATTTCAATGTTCATGGTTAGTTCAAGACAGGTGGAGGAAACAAGGAAGAAACCAATGAGGAAGTTTACTACACCCAGACACATAGCTAGGTTCTTGAAGGCCCCAGAGCAGAAAGTCAAAACTGAGCCCCTATTAAATATGAAGTTGAGTTTTAAATCTTAGGTTCAAGAACATTTACTGGCACAATGAAGAAAATAAGCATGGAGTGCAATTTGTTTTATTCTGTGCCGATTCCCATCTCTTTTCAGGGCTTTGGGGAAGGGTGCTCCAGTGTGGTGCCTGCTGCAGCAGCCTAGCTATGTCCCTGAGTATATCTTACCGTAAAGGGTAAACAAAATAATAAAGAAACCATTTACTTTTAAGTTTCAGGTTTATTTGAAAACTTTCTGGCCAATGATGGACTATGAAATTCTGTTTTCGTAGTACAGGTGCTCTAATGTTGATATGAAACAAGTCACACATTCTTTTGCATTTTGGAAGGTTAAAGGAGTCTCCTCTAAATTTTAGTTCTACAGAAGAAGAAGTCTTTTGTGCATAGGTTATGAATGAGTTTGACTTTAGTAAATACATGTACTGCTTGTGTTATAATGTAACAATACATATCTTTACTTGTTTTGTATTTTTTTTGGTATGAATATACATTACACTTCTCAAGTGCATGATCTCTAAAATGCTTTCCTTCATCTGTGCTACTGACATGCATTTTTGTGGAATGAATTAGTTCCACTACCTTGCAATTCCACAGATTCCTGTTTTAACTACGAGATACTGACTGACCTCTTCAGGTTTGCCTATTTTAGAGGACATTTAAGTCAGCATATTGCCAGGGGCGATGCACAATCTAATGTAATTGGGCCCGAGGTAAAAGTGCCATCACATAAACCCAACTTTAAGTGAATTTTGCATCTCAAAATAATATATACTCTATTTAATTAAAACTCTATATATTTTAACAACTTATAAACAGTTTCTGATGTCATTTTAGCACACATGATAGAAGTAAATAAAGACAATCTTCTTGTTTTATTGTGAATTGTCTACTTGGTAGAGATTCAACTTGGACGCATATTTGCATAGATAAAAAAGAGGAAAATCATAGAATATTTGCATAGATGAAAAGAGGAAAATCATAGAATCTAATGTACACAACGATCAAAGAAATGATTGTCAATGTAATCCTTGTCATGTCAATAAAATAATTAAACGAAGTGAAAGATCAATGTTAAAGGAGTTACTCTGATGAAGTAAGAGGACATAAAAAATACATCATTCAATTTGTCCTGTAGGTGAACTTTTCTCTTTTGCAACTAGCAGTCAGTCAATAGTAGTATCAAATATGTTCACAATTGAGTGACACACTATTTTACAAGGTATGGTTATAAAAATTTTAGACCTAGAGTAATAAAAAAATGGACAACTCAAAATGTTAAACTTTCGTTCATTTATACATTATGTTAAGTGAAAATACTAATTGGCTTGGTCCTTCAAAACTCTCAATTCAAATCGTCACACTTGGTGAAATGCATCCTTGTTCCTGAATTACATATGCAAGATTTGCACTCTCTGGTAGCCTTTCAGTGTTAATAATTTAATTAAAAATACTAATATGGGTGAAATAAGTTTGCAGACACCTTAAAAGATCTAATAATAATTTTTGCATAATTCTCAATAAAATCATAACATCATTTATACAAACATCTCGCTAGTTTTAAAATTACAATCATGAATATCATTGATTTCTTGAAACTTTTTCAGTTTAATTTACCAATATATTAGGTATGATTTTTTAATTTTTTTACGCGTATTTGAGGAAAAATGCATTGCATGATATTGTCCCCAAAACTTTTCTTTTCACTCAGTAAGCTTGTTGATATTCGAAACATGATTGATTTGCAGCACTGTTGTATCTATACAGATGTAGCCTAACTTTTAATAACCACACCTTGTAATGAGTGACTCAAGAGGCTGCCAGCTCTCAATTTAAATCACAGCAGCCATATCTTTTTTTTTTTGTATTTTCTTGAAAATCTTCATAATCTCAAATTCTTTATCTTCTTTCATCAATCACTTCACACTCGTTTCACTTCACAATCACACAGAAAAAAGCTAATGTCCATTGGTGTACTAAAATATGACCCTTTTCTACAAATATTAATCAGAATTTTACAATACACGAAGTCTGCTAATGAATCTCAAATATTTCCTTTTTTAACTGCACTCCTGTAAAATATACATATCAAAGAACTTTTTTTGACAAAAAAATCACCTGTTCAAATAAGGTAACCTGAAATATCCGCTGTTTCATCATTATGTTTTCTTACTGCATACCCTGTAAAAGTAAGATGACTCCTAATGATGGAGCACCCAAACAAATTCACTTTCTTCACTGAAAACAAATTCATCATCTACGCAACAATATAATATCAAATAGTTTTATAAATGCTTTCTTTCCATATGACTGTTTCTATCTAATCATACACAAGAGCTTTTGTTTCTTGGTGGTTGTATTACATTATTTGGACTACCTTAATTTATCACCCGTAAAAAAACGTTTTCTGGGATTGTTCTTTGCATTTTGTACACTATTCCCCATTTCTCTTTTATCTACCACTACGACATCTTCAAACACCTTATAAAACACTAAAACACACTTTGTAACAAATACATAAAAGTGCAGTCATTGTACTTTCATGTATGAAGTGCATGCAGGTTGGCCTCTGATAAGAGTACTGGTTTTATAATTAATGGTGGATATAACTTCAATGTTCATTATTGACCAAATTATCAATGGGAGTATTAAATATTGAACCCAAAATACTACAAAAAATATTATACTATAATTTTATGGTTTGCATTAACATCTATTTCTTGAAGTCAATTGTTGCTAATGCATTTTAGCACTGACTTTCAGAAATCACACCAGTATTACAGAAACGAATTCTCAAAATTTTGCCTTGGCTATCTAACACATCATTTTCAGACCTTCCCTCCAGTATATAAGCTACAACCGTTGGGAGAAAGCACTCTGCAAGCATTCAGAAGTAGCTGGTTTTAATCATCCTCAAAGAGATATTTTCCCAAACCACCTCTTGGAAAATAGAAGAAGAATAACAAAATGTTACAAAACATTCACATATCAGCAACTCCTGATTGATGCTTCATCTGAAGACAGCAAGAATCAAAGAAAGGCAAAGGTTATGTCTGAGCTGTCAGGCCATAATTCATAGAATTCTCCACTACTACAAAAACACCCATCAAAATAGAAATGTGAGAAATGTTCACAAATTCCAGGAAAAGATAATTTTGAAATATATTTTCTATATTTACCATATTGAGCATTTTTCAGAAATCTTGTCAAAAACACATTAAATCAAAAACGAAATGCATTTGGAAGTAGTTACAATGTGAATACAATTTACTAAGAGCTGAATGTTGAAAAAGGTGAAGACAGGAGATGGAGATGCACAAAAATTCAAAAAGTAGAAATTTAACACACAGTGAACAAAACATGAAAATTAGTACAACCTTCCTTTCAGTGAAAATTTAAAATCTTTTAAGTTCTTTTCCATTTTGTAAATTTTTTTGGGGGTATTGAAAACTCTTCAGACTCCAGACACTTATTAAAAGGGAAGTTTTGATCAAATATGAACTTTCTTTATGGAAGAACATGATGAGTAACAAAGAAAGGGTTTTCTTTTTCAAAATTAGCACAAAAATACATTGAAAAATGTTTGTTCAGACATCAGTTGCTGTTCAGAATACTGTAATTAATAGTAGATCAAAAGGAATATTTGTTGTGAGCCAAAACCTAATTTTGCTTTACAAAGGCTTGAGCCTAAGTCTTTGAGCTTCAGTGAGACCTTAGTGGGAGATGAAGTAGCTTATTCCAGTTCATTGAAAGACATTCTTTGTTGCTGCCGGCAACATTAAATCTTTGCATCATTTGCAGCATCATCACAATTATCATCTACGGGTAATGACAAGGCTACCACTCTCTCTGAATCTTGGACTGGTTTCTTGAGAATACCTCTGGTAACTTCCCCTGACTCTTCACAAGTCTGTGATCCAGCACAGCACTGTGTTATTTTCTCAGGGGGACCACAATATATAGATGCAGTATTAATGGTTTCTGAAAAGTGGATATTTTGAATGTGAAAAGCGTGAGTGTTTGCAGCCCATAATCCCGGATCTGTCTCTTGGAGGGAAGGGTTTTCTCCCACAATCAAGGTTCCCACGCTCACGGCGTCTTCGGCGCCGCAGACAGGGATGGGGGGAATAGTGGGCTCGCCTTTGTACGGCGCGGGGGGCGACGGCAGGTAGGTGTCGTCCGAAAAAGAAACGTGCTGTTCCGTGGTCGGGTACGTCGCCTTGGTCTGAGGGCACGGGTAGCCTTCTGCGGTATACCTAACGTGGGCGGGGCTGTAGCGTTCGTACGCTTGTGTGTCGGGCGGGCGCGCGCAGCGGGCGTTCCCCACCGTCTCGAGGCGGGACGGCCGGCTGCGCGGCAACGTGCGGTAGAAGCCGGCGGCGGCCGCGGCGGTCGGGGCGGGGGTGTCCACCATTACGGCGGAATGCATGGGCAGCTTGGGGAGACCGTAGTCGATAGGATAGCCGTCGCTGTCGAGGAACCGGCCCGGCGACAGGTGCACGTCGGCAGTGTGGTGGTGCTGATACATGGCGCGGGCGGCGCCCTGCCCTCGGGGCAAAGTGGTCACGTGGAGCGGGTACTGCGCGTCGTCCCTCCAGGGCTGCAGGAGGAAGGACTCGTTCTCGTGCGGGTCGAAGTCGTGGATGATGTTCTCCATGGCCTCCTGGTAGCTGTTGTTGGCGCTGTGGTCGTGCTCGCCGTCGGCGGGGGCGTGGTCCCCGCCGTCGCCGTCCACGCGCTTCCCGCCCCCGCCGCTCCTTGCGCCGCCCCGGCCGCGTCGCCCGCGCGCCGCTCGCGCTCCGACACGTCGCCGTTCGCCTTGCCCGAGGCCGGCGCCTTGTCGCCGCCCGTCAGGCGCGTGATCTGCTTGCAAGCGTCGTCGGGGGCCTTGCCCCCCACCGTCAGCAGGTGGTGTTGCAGCGCCACCGCTTTGCTCCGCTCCTTCTTGTGGCGGCGCTGGCGGGAACGCTGGCACCGCACCGCGCACACTATACCGCACGTCACCAGAAACATGATCAACACTGAACACACTGTCGAAACGGTTACCACGTATTCGTACGGAAAAGTTGCCACGCCCACCACCGGCTCCTCTTTCACGACGATGCGGATGGTGTAGTTGGAATGCGCTTTGCCGGCGGGGTTCTCTGCCACGCAGACGAACGTACCGTTGTCATCAGTGTTCGTATTAAAAATAAATAATTCACTGCGCTTTTCTTCGTTTCCTTCTTCGACGAAATAATACAGGTGAATGCCTGGGGCAACCATCGAATCGTTCTGCAAAATTCTTCCCTGAAACCACCAAGATACTCTGGCTTCTGGAATTGCGGAAACCCTGCAAAGCAGGGACACGTTCTTGCCTTCTGCAATTTCTAAGTACAGTGTCGTAGGAGATACATCTGGCAGACATGCGAGATCGGCCAACTCTAAGGACCTAATTGTTTCACCCTGCAGACGTTGGGGTGCAACGCACTTGGGTTCCAATGGATGAGGAACGTTATAGGTATGGAGCCAGAAGTACAGGTCCATAAGGCGGCAGTCACATTGCCAGGGATTGCGATGTAATAAAATACCATGCAGAGATTCAGGTAAAGTCTTTGATCCCTGTACATTACTCAACCTGTTTCCATCAAGTTTAAGCCATTCTAGATTTCCTAGACCCGCAAACCCTTCAGGTTCGATGACTTCTATTTGACAGTTACTAAGTTCTAAAGTGGTTAAATATGTAAGATGTTTAAATGCCATGGCTTTTATTTTCTGAATAGGATTTCCATTAAACGTGAGACGCATCAGAGAGGGATAATCTGCAAACGTTTCCGTAGGTACCGAGTTGAGCAGGTTGTGTGATAAATCTAACTCAACCAAGTTAGTTAGGCCTTTAAATGCTCTGTCATCAATCTGGCTGATGCGACATCGTACCAAATAGATGCGCTGTAAATTGACTAAACCCATTCTTTGGAAGCGTTCTCGCGGTAGGACCTGGAGATTGTTCTCCGAGAAGTCTAAAACTTGAGTTCCAGGATTGATTCCATCTGGAATTGTTATAAGCTTCTCGTTAATGCATTCCACGGTCTGTTTGCCGCCTTTCCACATGCATTTACAAGAGGAAGGGCAGGCATGTACAGAGAGAAACCATTGCAACGAAAGCAATGTCAACAACCACATGTGGCAACAAGACATTATTAAAAGCAAAAATTTTCAATAACTGAAAACAAAAACGTTAATCTTCACATTTTAGTAAACAAACAATTGAAACATAATAAAAACATTTCTGCACAATAAGTTAATTTTAAAACACAATGTTTATCACACATCCAATTAGTATACCATCATTGTTTTCACACTTATCTTTCATTCTTTAACCTACAATTTCTTTGAATAAAAATTTCAGTATGTATGGTTACTGACGACTTACAGGAACTTTAAAACTAAATTTTAATTATTTCTCTTTTTACTGATGTTTTGAGGTAAAGTTACTGGAAACATAGATTTTAAAATATAGAAAACAAAGTTGACATAATAAGTATAAAAACAAATTGTAAAATTCTAATAAATGTACTGTATAGAGCCCAGGATATGTTTTAATAGCTTCATATTAAATGGGGTGTATTCTTGTAAGAACTGGGACCATTTTAGAGTGCATGTCCCTAGATCAGATCTATAAAATATTAGATTGTAGAACATCGTTGAAAATGTCAGCAGTTACAATACATATACTTGTACAGTCACCTTCCTTTTCAAGGCATATTTTCTGTCGTTTTCTTCTTTTTCTTCTCCTTGTTCTTTGATGGATGATTTTCTTCTGGAAGTCAGAAATATGTTCCCTCTGGGCAGCCTAATACACACTTGGTATTTCCATTCAGTATCAGCAATCTGAAACATTGCAAGATGGCTTAATACTGGTATAAAAGATCAATGAAATACAGAGATTTATCATTTTGTCACTTTAAGTTAGGGAAAGAACCACACTTGGCCTTCAACACTTTTTTTAACTTGTCTTACAAAACATTTCTACATCCTAGTAAAAGTTCTGCATGGTGCACACATATGCCTCTACATGAAAATTACATTTCAAACAAATAAAACAGATCCACTCATCAATGGTTCTCAAGAAGTTTCCAATTAGTTTTCATAAATTAATCAAATATTAAATTTTATGTTCCTTTAAAATGCAAATAAAAAGAGAATATCTTTTAGTTGCCATTTAATTACCACTCAAGTATCTACAACAAATAACAACTAAAACTAAGTCACTATTTTTCATTATCATTCTAAGCAGCTTAATTAATTTAACTCCTTGCCTTTACTGTTGGTGGCCTTGATCAGGACCTGGTTAAGACCCTGAGCAAGGTTGAACACAGTTGAGGCAAGTGGCTCAATAAATACTTACAGTACACATTCTATTACAAGTATTATCCATCGTTTCTGCTGCATTATTGAACATCTTCCAGAATGAATCTTAAAATCAAAGAAGTTTCTTAAAGAGCTCTTTCATTTTTCGAAGGATGGAGATGAAATTTTAACACACTTGTAAATGAAAATCAAGAAATTACAAAATTTTGCAACTGGACTAGATTCACATCTCCAAGAAGAAAAGAAATTTTCCTTACAATATACAAAACTAACTAATAATCTGCAATTGCTTGTTTCTATATAAGTTCAACGGTGCATACACGACACAAGTAATAGCAGGTGAATCATTGAATATAAAAAAAAGGGGAGAATAGAAATAATTGAATTTAGATATTTTCTTGAAAAATATATACTTCTCACTCGCTTCTCTTTCAAAAGATACTACCATAATATACGCACTTTGATTACTCATCATAATTTTTAAAAATCACTTATTTAAATATTTTTTAAAATACTCAATAGTTGCACAATTTTTAACTTATTATATAGCTTGTTTTACTATTATACGTAAACAATGTTTGACATTAAAGACATTATTTTATCAATCATTCATTCTAACTGACAATTCCTCAAAGAAGTTTGAGGATTTTTTACATGGCATGTAGTAAGTAAAAAGTAAAGTAAAAGAGAATTTTAGAAACCTATTAATTTCACTATTATTTTCTATTGCAGCTACAAAAATTTTTCAATCTAGTTACCCATCATGTAAGGACATGTAATTATAAATTTTTAGTTTCTTACGAGGTCATTGCAAATATATAACTCCTTTTCCACTTCAGAATTACTTTGTATGGTTGTAATCGCAATGATTGGCATGTGTAATTTTGTGTACTTTCTTAATTCTTAGAGTGAATTAACCGCTTGAAATCTTTCTGGACATGGCTTTACCATAAGTATAGGTGACCTCAGCATGCAATTAAAAAACAAGCTTTTGCATTCAAACACAGTCCTGAAAATACCTAATCAAAAGCTAAGCTGTAATTCAGACCTTCCAGATTTTCCAGAAGTGAATTGACACATTTAAAAAGTCATAATAAATTAATCTATTCAGATATATGACTTTCACATTCAAATATATAAACAAATATAAATATTTTAAGTTTCTTGTACGAAACTGGACTGATGCCTTAACAGAATGAGATAACTTAAATTTAATCGTAAGATAATAAAGCTATGTCCGGCAAAAATAGAGCATCAAACAAGGCTCTTATCGCAGAAAATATAACTGTGATGACAGTTTAGAAACGAAACACACGAAATACGGCATAAGAACATTTTGCAGTTTCCTTATTTTAACATTTCACTGCAAAACTTCAGAAACACATTCAAATGCAGAAATGTTGAAACTTTGTCGCATTGTAATGTACTCTTGTCTATTTCATTTAATCGTGGCACTTAAAACACGTTGAACAAGATGCCGCATTAATACAAAGCGCGATCGAGAATGTCACTTCATTTTCTTCCCTATCACATAGAAACAAGCTGTTAGAATGAAAAACGACGATAAAGGAAAAGCTTCATTGACACCTTTCACTTAAAAAGTAAGTTCTTCGGCACAGACTCCAATAAACTACATATGATCACAAAACTCAAGTAATTCATCCAAGACGATTCCATAACCTAAATTTCAGAAATTTACTCTCAAAAGTATTATTAAAGATAAGTTAATCAAGGCTATTCTATGGCATTTTCAGATCGGAAAAAGATTTGTGTCACTGCAACAACGAAATACTACACGTTACTTTCACAACTCCTGAAACAATGAAACGTATTGCACCACTACTAACACAGACCGTTCTTGACAGGTTCAAGACGGCCATGTTGCGGGGCACAACTAGCGCCAAAACGGCTAGGGCGATTCCCTCCATACTCAGCATATTCTCTGAAAACACATTTGTTCGTTTTCTGAGCTTCGTACTCTCTGGAGCCGTCAGTGATATCACACGCAATGTAGGCAACATTAGATAACTAAACCTATGCTTGTACACCACTGTTAAGGAAGCTACATGTGTGAAGTTATGTTGGATTACCGATTATTGGCGACAATGCCAACATTAAATCGTTGCATTCACTGACAGTTACGAACTCACGTTTGTATATCGAATTGTCTGTAGATTTATGTCGACTTGACCAAATTTTATCTTCGCGCGAACTTCAAATTATTATGTTTCGACCCAGCGCCTTAATTCCACATAACTTGTTATACGTTTATTATTTTGCATATGTTCTCGTAAATCTGAATTATAATTTTTCTGATATTTCGTTGTTTGAATATTACAAATATATTCTTAATAGCTGACAAATCACAAACATGTTGACATTTGTGGATAGTGGATTGTTCATCAGGGATAAGAATAATATTTTAGTTTGTTATTGCTTCAAAATGTTGGATTCTTCATCAGGGCTCTGAAAGTTAGCCACATTCTTTATAATTAAAATATGTTTTGATTGTAAACCATGTTCTTTGATAGCCTATTAAGTAATATATTCCGAAATGTTGAACTAAAATATTTTTCATTTACCTTGACAACATCCCTCTGCAGATTGTTCTTATTGCATAATTAACAAAGGGCTTATTTTTATTTAAAATGTTTGAATTTACCCTACAAATAAATAAGAAACTTCAAAATATTTTTTTCAGGTCAGGGACTAATAAACAAAATTTGAAGCAATACTTAGTAGACAAACAAGAGCAGGATTTAGAAGTTAAAGACCTCATAAAAGTCAAATTACTATGAAAAGTTAGAAAAATACTTTGTGTCTATGGTAATGAATTGAATCAAGACAAGGTAATACTTTAGGTAACACACTTTCTAAGTTTCCAAGACAACAAACCCAAATTAGGCATGTTTCAAAACTACTTCAGCTGTTTGAATTTTAACCATTGTAGAAATTTATCATGTAAACACATGAAAGAAAACTTGTTTTAAATATGTAATTGAATTTGCAACTTTCAACACAACTGTTCAGTACCAGAAGACAGGGACTATGCACAACTATTACTTTATCTTACCTACCATTATAGTGGGTATGTCATTGTTTTTAACCCAATCCCCCAAAAAAGAAAGGAAGTAGGAGTAAAGAATAATCAACTGCATTCTAAAAGCAGTTTGATTATTATTAGTACACTGGAAAGTAATAAATCGATAACAAATATCACATTTGCATTTTTATTTCCATTAAGTTCATCCCTTTATTTTTACACACTTAATAACCCTATCAGTGTAAAGTTTACAAAATATCCTCATCTTAAAAGTAAATACATAAAACAAAATATATTATCAAAGAAAATTAAAACAGCAACAAAATGTGACTTGTCACCTCAAACCCCCACACTGTACTACGGTCTTTCTTTGAACAACATAGAGAAGTGCTGAAAACATGGAATTTCCTTGATCAAAAAAAGTCTCAAACTGGTCAAATTATATACACAAAACAATAACTGATAATTATCAAATATAAGCTCAAAGATGTTCAGAAAAAAACAAATATATTTCTTTTCACGTTTGCAAAGTAGATTGCGTGCATAAAACAGGAATGTTTGCCTGCTAAAAAAAACAAAACCTTAAATAATGAACAAAAAATGGTGCATGGAAGGCAATGTATAAATGTAATATTTACTACAACATTTCACTTGAGACCCAATAACACAATGCATATGAAACAAAATAGTTTCTCGTAACTTGAGTTACGTTTACATAACACATTTTTTTGGAAACCTCTCTATTAAATAAGTTATTTATGTAATATTGTAAAACGTTTGGGTTAAAACCTTTCCTTTAATATCCAAAACCTCCTACACCAAGAATTTAATAATTCAAATCATTTAATCTAGCATTATAATTAGTAAGTGAGCCAGTTTGTATCATTGCAGCATGTGAGCTCCAGGGATACGATAAGGCACAAATAAAGAGCATGGACAATTATTTATCAGTTCTGGAAAGTTATTGTAACCTTGAATGTTGTTTTTATAAAAAGAAATTAAAGAAAAATAGATAGTAGAAGTCCTTTCCCTAAATTTAGTCCAATACCAAGCAAACATACTCACACAGGTACAATGATAACAATACAAAATGCAAAAGATCAGGAGCTAAATCTACTTTCAAAAGCAATAATCATGCAATGAGTGTAGAAAGAAATAGTAAGCATATCCTTTATCAGTAAATGCAAGTAAATCTTTTTTCAGATCTTAATGCAGATCTTGTTATTAAGATACCCGTTAAAAATGGTCACAATAACAAGCATTTTTAATTACAGCATGTATAGACTGAAAATATTTAGAAGTATTCACAATGTGGAAACCATGCAGGTTCATTCCATATATTTTCTCTTACAATTAATATAAAATAAAAAAAACTTAATAAGTAATTGCATATGATCTCATCTCTCATCATTTGTGTGGATTAGACACCATATTAACCTATATACATATCAGTGAAATTTCATTATAAATTTTACAATGCAACTTTGCATATTATATACAACCTAGAACCAAGAACAAGACTTCTAAAGTAACGTTTAACCCCATGAAGTTAGAATATTTTACAGCTTTCATAAATCATACATAAAATAAAAATTTCTTAAAAACATACAAATATCTATTTTATACAAGGTCAGAACTAATAGTCAGAATAATAAACCTGTGGTTTCTTTAATCCCTCAAGATATAAAAACAACCAGCTGCTATTGCACAAAAAACACGGCAAAATTCACAACCACATTTTTAGTACAAAATAGTGGTGGCATTTTTCTGTGAAACAATTAATAAATTGAAAAATAAAAACATATAAAAAAAAGAAACCACTTCAAAACATGATTGTTATTTATTTAAAGAATCCAGGCCACAAAGACATAAATTTCAAACTTTAGAAAAAATAAATGTATACTATAAAGAAGCTCCACAGAACTTTTAACAATATATAATTGTCTTAATATATCTAAGTAATTTCTACAAACTATACAGTGCTCATCTTTGACACACAAAGCCAAAATAGATTCATAAAAAGTAATAAAAAAGTTAAACTCTTGTCACATTAAAATACTGTTTTTATCAAATTATTTTCATATGAATTAATTGTCAATCGACGATTGAAGTCGAAAACTAAACTGAAGAAATTTGGCAAGCACCTACAAATCAGATAAAAATAACTTTGTTCTGTAATTAAATTATGCCCACCACTACTTTGTAAGCCTGTAATCCAATTTACAAGGCAAATTTGCACACTGAATACATACAATAATTAGCCACTACAGCCAGGATCAGACCTGCAGAAACTAATTGACTGGACTTCATTTGAAAATGCCTAGGAACTTCTTGTACCTGCAACAAAACATGACACAATAGATAGGTATTTATTATTTCTGCAAGTAGATATACTACCTGGTGACAGCACACTACAATTTACATATTACAATTAAGAATATTAATACAATGTAATTTTAAATTATTTTAAGACAAAAAAAATAATAATAATAATAATAATAATAACAACAATATGATAAAAATATTAACACTAAGAGCAATAATAACAATAATACATTAACTCTTTTTGGCCATATTTTAAACTATTAAATACAGTACTTTTTAATTTTAAAAAAAGGACTATACTAATAGAGTATGAATTCAATAACAAACTCCAAAACTGTTTCTTAAATAAATGTGAAGCAAGAACACTGAATTTTCAGAAAGGATAATACACATTTCAGTAGGGTCTTTTACCACATTTTCACATTACAGATGTCTGTGGAATGATATTGCAACTGGAAGGAGATAGAACTTTTTTTGTGCATAATTCTGGAATGGCTAGGAGTAGAGATTGAATAATTGTTTTAATATACGAATTTTATCGAAGAAACTAGACTACTGGACTGAAGGTTCCACAATTGCTTAAAAAGTCAACACTTTATAATTATTTTTCCCTAACTAGTTCACCTGTTTACAAAAGGTGAATTGATCACAAATGGTTTCAATTCAGATTTACATATTTCTGCAATTCAGGAACTATCTATTTATATGGAAGAATCTTTCATCAAGGGTAGTTGAACAATATTTGCTGAAATAAAAGAGGTTATGTTCAAATATGTAGCACTAGCACTAGCTTCAATTGCAATAAGTGCCAAAGGCCTTTTCATTTGGATATAACCGAACTTACAGCCTCTAAGATTACATACTTGGAGTTTAAAAAATGTACCTTAAGTTTTTTTCGATGGCTCTTAAGACGGTTTGATATATCTACCAAAACTTCCACTCAACTTGTTGAAATTTGCATCCAAAAATCAAAAACGCGAAGACTTTATTGAACAAGAAAAACAATATGTAATGTCCAACAGTACAAATTTACTACTGAAGTAAAATAATACCAAAGCAAGATCATTTATAGATTGAAACATAAAAAAATGAATCAGCACTAAAAAATAGAACGGTAAGAAGGTATTAAAAATCTAAAAAAATTATATATCAACAATTGTGATATCAAAACTTGTATTAGATTGGGACATTTGACTACAACAAAAGTATTTGATCACTCTTAATCTTCTATCTTGATACTAAAAAATAAAAGCAAGGTATTAATGAAGATAAATTCTAATTTAAATCAATTACAGAGAGACCAATTGAAAAGTTTGAGAGATGAATATGACATTTTAAAACAAAAATGGTTGTTTTTACTTTCCTGCATACTACTTTATGTTGTACAGGAAAAGTTATACTATAATACTATGCAACCAAATGGTGATTGTTTTGAGCACTGTAGGGCCCCTGTAATAACTTACTTCCTCGAACACAATGTATGGCCAGAATCCACATTTTGTGGATCCTTGTTTAATAATGAAAAAAATTTTCTAGCACTGTCTCTGTGTCTGTCTGTCCGCCTATCCGTCCATCTCTGTCTGTTTCTGTCTGTCTCTCTGTTCGTCCTTCGATCAGTCTGTGCATCTATGAACAATGCTAGCGGCTACATCATATTCAAGATTTTCACCAAAAATGAAATTCCCTATTGATCTGGCTGACACAATCCCTTGAATTCAGAACTTAAGTTTTGGTTTTGAGGGCTATTTTACATAATGCTTTAACGACATTTTCAAAATTTTCTCAAAACTGTTCCAAATTGTTTGCAGGTTGAAGAAGTGTGCTAATAAAATTGCTGCTGGTCTGATTTCAGTTGAATTTTGATAAAATATGACTTATTTTAATTGAAAGGTAAAACTTGAAATGAGATATAGTATAATTAGTTTAGTGTAAGAAGGTGTTAATTAAAAATTTTATGTTTTGGAATTATGTAGTCAAAACGAGTTATCTGGGTTTTCTATCAGTTACATTGACACTTATGATGAAAATCACAGTATTTTGAAAATATTTGATGTGCAAAAGGCCTTAATTTATGAAATGTAGGAAACACAATGCAAAGAGATTTTATCTCAAAGTTCACAAGCAAGGTGTTAACCCAATAGTTGGCACCCGTCTTTAGCTGTGCACACGAGTATTACAGTTGCATCGCAAATCTGAGCGCATCATTCATCCATGATGATACACTGCTCACATGACACACTGTCTTTTTTTTTTTTTTTTTCTTTTCTTTTTTCTTTTCTTTTTTTTTTCCCCTCCCCTTCTTCTTATCTCTCTCTAAAGATACAGAATATCATGTTTAAACTCAAATGACATATTGTCATTTGAGACAATACGTCAGATTTACACATTTCTGCAATTCAAGAACTATAGACAAAAAATAGGAGATTTGATAACAACTGACAGGAGTTGGGAAAGTGAAAATGATTTGAACATTTATTTCTAACAAAGACTAGAGGTAAACAGGAGACAGACAGGAGAGAGAGAGAGAGACACACACACAGAAAGAGACAGAGAGAGCGACAGAGAAAGAGACAGAGAGAGCGACAGAGAGAGCGACAGAGAAAGAGACAGAGAAAGAGACAGAGAAAGAGACAGAGTAAGAGACAGAGTAAGAGACAGAGAAAGAGACAGAGAAAGAGACAGAGAAAGAGACAGAGAAAGAGACAGAGAAAGAGACAGAGAAAGAGACAGAGAAAGAGACAGAGAAAGAGACAGAGAAAGAGACAGAGAAAGAGACAGAGAAAGAGACAGAGAAAGAGACAGAGAAAGAGACAGAGAAAGAGACAGAGAAAGAGACAGAGAAAGAGACAGAAAAAAAACTGTTTGTTTCAAAATTTGTTAGTTTTCAATTTAGACTTGTACTTTTCTGAATGCATATGCCACAACCCAAATATTTGAAAGGATAAGCATCAAACCTAATACAAACATGTTGTGAAGAGAGATACATGTGACAAGGAAACATCAAACAGCAGAAACACAAAGAAAATTAGAAAGCTTTAGAAAGCTTAGTTTACTAGTGGTGCAACAGAATGGCACATACTTTCTCATACTAAAGCTTTCTAATTTTCTTTGTCTGGGCTAGCTTTATGACTTTTATCCATTCTCTTGCCAGCTGCCGTCTATCGCCACCCAAAATACATTTTTTGAAGTTTTTTAAATTTTTCGTTTTCCTAAAGGTAGAATCGAAATATTACTTTTAGAACATTAAGTATGAGTAAAACCTGGTCCTACATGGAAATTTTCATTGAAAAATTAGGAGCCATTTTTAAGAAAATAGTGAAAAAGGAGAATTTGAAGCTCTTTTCCACAGAAAATTTTGGAGTTATTGGAAAGCTTCATTGGAAGTAATTTGAAGCACTTCTATTCACAAATGTAATAATGTATACAAATAGCTGGAAATGTGCAAATTAATGGCGTGAGAGATATTTTAAAAAATTCATTTGCATAAGTTTTGAAAAAACAAACTAATACAGCAGAATTTTGAGCTCATTTTCACAGAAAAGTTTTATGTATGATATCATTTAAAGGATATGTGCTCATAATTGCAATAATGTGATTTTTGGATATCAAGGACCCATACAACACGGGTTCCACACAACCCACACAGCATGGGTTCTGCCTACACCACATGTAAGAGGATTTTCCCCTTAAAGGGGTAAAAGAATAAGATAGGCAAAACTGTCCCAGGGATAAAAATTGTTTATGTTGAAAAGTGTAATTGAACAAGTTTTAGCTGGATTTAAAATCAATTTACTCAGAGTACTTCGTACAAATGAAAAAAGTGTTTTTTAGCTTCTTAGACAATTTAACATTTTTTTAACTACATTACATCTATGAATAATGACTTTAATTATCCTTGTGATTTTCTATAGACAGTACAGATGTCAGGCATTTGTAACACCTGAAGAAAAAAGAAAAATCTATAATATGTGAATACTTTTCGGAAGAACTTCAGTAGTTCCAAAAATTAGAGGTACTCAAGGGGCTCATGAAGTTGAAATTTGAAGTTATGAATAACATTAAATATAATTATATTTAATACTTTGTTTATAAATTAAATTTTAAACTGGAAATTGCTCATCATTTATTTTAAAAACCATCCAGTAATCCTTCCAGCTTTTCCTGGAACATTGCAACTGATATTTACTCTGAATTGATGGCTGTGTGTCTGTTCACTGGAACAGAGTCTGTTGGTTATTAGCAATTGACTGAGCAATCGGCAGTCCTGGCTGATCAACAGTGACCGGGAGTTTGGAACTGGCCACCCAGAATGGATGAGCGCATTGTCTTAAGAGAAAGAGGGGTGAGCGAGTCCAAGCCACTAAAATCATGGAATGCAGACCACTACAAATAACTATATAACTTACTGCTTCACATCACACCTGTAGTGAAATTTAGAACCTGATGTAAATAAAAAATAAAATAAAAAACAACCTCTCAACACAATTTTGAAGAACAGGCAGAAGAACAACTTTTCTATTTTCATTCTAGAAACAAGGAAGCAATATCTTGTTTTCCTTAAATTATTTCAGTTACGAAAGTTGAGAAAACATAGAATTATTTTACTTATTTAAGAAAAGGAATACATACACTACGAACGTGTTGTTGTCATATCCTCCACAGTAAAAGGAGTCACTTGGTACAGGAAGCATCGATTACATACTCTGACAGGTTTAACATGGCCATAACGAGGCAGTGGCACAGAATTAGAACTGCATCTTGCACAGAATACCTGCAAAGAAAACTTAATATAAGTCAAAATTCATTTTTACATGTTTTATTTAATTTAATTCAAATATTTGTTTGTAAGTGTTACCTCTATTACAAATGGCTGAGGATTGCACGACCAGAACATGTCTAAAATTTGTCTTAATACATCTTTATAATACAGCTCATCATATTAATCTAGTTATTTAGTCCTTTACAATACTTTTCCTCAATTATAATGTAGTTTGTAGGTCACAATGATAAACTGTATAGATGTATATGGAGATTCGTAAGGGTAGGTAAATAAAAATGTTTTTATTTTAATGCCAATGTTTCAGCCATTTATGTAGCCTGCTGCAGGGTTATAATAAATATACAAACAAACATATTTTTATTGACCTACCCTCATGATTCTCCATGTATATATACGATACGAGGAGGTCAAGATCAACATAATAAAAACTAACACAGCACTTTTATCCCATTTTCTATTTACTTTTCAGTTTAAAACATAAATCATTTTTAATCCTTATTATATTCTGCATACTTGTGGGTATAGAACATTTATTAATTTAACCTATAAGCAGGGCTTGACCTAGGCCCCAGGCAAACTTTTTTCTTAGGCTCAGAAAAAATTGTAGGACTGTATTAAGATGCAATTATTAGTTGTTTTTTTTTTTTGGAATTAAAAAATATGATAATTTAGGGGAATACAGATAATACCATTCATTTGAATTTACACACTGACCCAAAATTGGTTGACTTTGCTCACAGTAATGTGCATCAAAAGAGAAATCTTATCAAATATTCAATTTAACATTATTATAAAAGATTTTACTAAAACCAAAAATCGGGAAAAGGTGTTTTTTAATTACCAAAACCATTTATTATAATATAAATAGACCTAAACATTGTATTGTAATGTATAAAATATTGAAGTTATTTTTTTTATGATTAAAAAAAAAATCTATAATTTTGTATACATATGATTTATTTATTTTTAGTCCTGAAATAAACTTTTGAAAAATTTTAACAAGATGTCCAGCGGCAGGCTTTAGGTATTGTGCCTAACGTGCCTACTGGTTAATCCAGCCCTGCCTACACGTAACTAAACATCTTTTACCACAAATTTACACTGGAAAGAAAAGAAAAAAACTTATTGGCCATTTTCCCACTTCACACCCACTCACATTTACTAATGTTTTTAACAGAATTAAGATTTTGTATCTGTGCATTGTTCCATTTGCAAATGCTCTCTCACTCAGCTTTACACTTGAAACAAAATAATAGAAATTTTTAGCTAACTTAATAAGAATGCTATGTACATTTAGTAGAAATGAGATGTCAGTGAGATAGCTTTGTTTGTAAAGTTTTCTAACTTAATTCTTTAACTTTTCTTAATGTTTTTTCCATAACTTTCTCATAAATGTTCCTATGTGCTTTCCATAAAGACGTAGTGGGGAGGCACTCGCTCTCACTTTGATCCTTTCTTAGGCTAACTTCTCTACAATAAATGAATACATTCACAGTATATGCAATTCATGCATTATATTGTGATATTACTATACAATGATATTGTGATCCCTTTATACTATGATTCTTTATTCCTGGACCATGAACTAAATATATATGCTAATGCTAGAATGTGGCCTGCCAATTGCATTTCAGTCAATACTCTTCAGTCAATGCGGATTCGGTGGTATAACGGTCAGCGTACCGGACTGTTGTACCCGAGTTTGCGGGTTCAAAACCGATCAAAGCCATGGATTTTTAAGGGTGAAAAAATCCCTTGTACGCCGTCCTTCGGAGGGGAAGTAAAGTCAGCTGTCCCATGTAGTAGATTTACTGCATGTAAAAGATCCTCAAGCCTAAAAGAAGCCTCTGAGCTAAATTGAGATCCACCTGTTTCGTAGCCCAAGATAATACCTCCTTTCTCCACTAGGTGGTGAAAGGAGCATATCGAAATTTGCGTGGTTAGACGGAAGAGCGGGCCTGATGGCCCGAGTCTCGCCACGAAAAATAAGGCAATAACTAAACTAAACTAAACTCCAATGATATGTAAAGGGAAGTATTAGTAAAAATTTAGTCCCGATTTTGAGTGAACTCATTTTCGTACTATATAAACACAAACCTTCCCACAATTCCGACAGTGATGTCGTCGTCGCACAACTGTAAACACTGCTTCACAGGACATACAACGAGGAGCTTCACCATCAGGTACCCAAGGAGGCGGTGATTCTAAGTCACTAGGACTCAATGGAGCTTCCCATGCTTCCTCAGCATTTTCAACACGACTTGAATCTACATAAAAAGCAACAAAAATATCACTTAGACATGAAATGACAGTCGCAATGTTAATAATTGTATTAAAAAAAAACATTTAAAACTGGTGAAACAGTTACAATAAAAAAATATTAAAAATTTTAAATTATTTAAAAATCAATTTTCTCATTTTTAATGCTATTATTAAGAAAAATTAATTTTAAATTTTATAGGTTTTTCTTTGGGGGTAATTAAAAAGTTAACTTTTGAATTGATTTAAAAAAGAATTGAAAGGTTCTAATGGTATTTGCCTGATTGAGAAAGTGAAGTATTGTGTTTATTTTATTTTTTAAATTTATTAATTTACTAGAATTTTACAACAGGCTCAATGGCACAATACAGTATATAGAACTCAGTAATTTGATAATTTCAATTCTAAGTCTACTGCTGAATACATATTAAAAAAGAAGTCAACTGAAAGAAATGTAAAATAGAAAAATTAATTAAAAATATAAAACAGACCTATAATAAACACATATGCATCATTAGTTAAGTATGATCAGTTATATTCGAAACAACACTATTTAATCTGTAATAAGCAGTTAAAGTTTGTAGATAAATCTTCAGAAGACAAAAATTTATTAACACTTCTAGCAAGACGTGGTACAGCAGAACAATACATAAAAATAGTTCAACAATTAAATTCCTTCAGAACCATGTTACATCTTAGATTATATAGATTACTATAAGTTTCAAAAAGTTTTCAATCCAATACAGTTTATTCTACCCGACAACAATTTGTACATAAAAATAAGGTCATTTGTATCATGTATTAACTTCAATGAAGATCCTCAAGTAGATTTGCAATTTGAGAACAATCATGAGAGTATCTTGAGTTTGTTAAATGTGCTTTAAATGCTGCATAAGTAATGATAAGGTGTTGTATTTGTTCAAGATTTTTATATTTAATTTTGTATGAGGAGACCAAACTACTGAACAATACATCAATTTTGTTTTAACTAAACAATATTATACAGTAAAATCTATCTAAACCAGAATCTGTACAAGCCAAAACCTGCCTTAACCAAAAAATGTCCCCGCCCATGAAGTTAAATGGCATTTTACACAGCATAAAATGGACCCTCTCCACGCAACGGTTTCTCATGTCTTGCAGGAAAAAAAGAATTATAAAATGTAATTCCTGTGTATTTAATGGTATTGGCAGAGAGTTGTGAGATGTTCTTTATGAAATGAATGCATCTGCACACTTGTTTTAAATTCTTTATCTCTGTGATACGTCATTCAGTTATGACAGCCGGACATTGAAGGAGGGGGTCTTTAGCTGTCAGCAAAGAATTCAACCTGGGGGGCGCTTCTCTCTCCATAGGGGAATTCCCTCTATCCTGACTCTTTGAGCATGGGAGCATACACCTGTATGGGCATGGCTTTTATTCACGTGTCTCCCTGCCCTGCATTGAAAATCATAACCCCTCGACAAGATGCGCATTGCTCAAGGCCATGTGAGGGTATGAAGGTTATAGTACTGGGTTGCGACGCAATGTGTGTTGAAAGAGTCAGCAAGCAGTTCAATTACTGCCAGTAAGGTGTGTATTTTTCAACTTTGAAGCTGTCAATGAAGAGTGTTTAATATTCATTTATTGGTGATTTCTTCCATAAATACTCTATATGTAAATATATTTTGATAATTATAAGTTGTGTAATTTACTACTTTCAGAGTAGAAACGTCAATGTGACAAGTGTCATAAAATTGACAACTTCGCATAAAACGGAAACCTTTGGGGTCCTGATCGATTCCGGATTAGATGTATTTTAGTGTAATAGTTTTAATAATTTAAATTTTGTGGGATTTCTTTTTACAAATCCAAGCACCTTCAATGAGCTATTAATAATAAAATAAACATGGTTATCAAAAATCAGTTTATTTTCTATAATTACTACCAAGTCGCAACATTTTCCAAAATATTATTATCAATCTCATTTCAACCACATGGCATTGAAGTAGTTTACATTTATTAATGTTCAGATTTAAGGAGTTATCCGAACACCACAAATTCAATCTATCAAATCCTCTGCAATTGAAATGAGTCAGTTTGGTCGAGATCCTCGACAAAATTTACAGTAATGGCATTGAAGTAGTTTACATTTATAACGATTGACCCACATGTTACTAATATAATATTAGATTTATATGATTTATATCTCAATGCATTCGTTTGCAATCTGTCAAATAACTCTCAATCCATCTCAATTGCATAGAATGTAAATTCAATAACTTTATTTTCATTTTAGTTTGTTAATGCAAACTGTCAAATGCTTTTCCAAATTGGTGTATATGAAATCAACCTGTAAATCTTGATTTGGTCCATTAAAACATTATAAGTGTAAGTCAAGATATTTGTCAGAGTACTCCTTCCAGACAAAAAAACATGCTGCTGCTGAATAATCTTATCTTCAATAAAAGGCATAAGACTATCCAAGACTATTCTCTCAATAACCTTAACTGCACTTAAGAATATACTGATGGGTTGGTAATTAGTTACAAAATTTCTACTTTCCTTTCTCTAAACAGGTGTTGTGTAACACATTTTCCAACTAATAGGAAATGTAAAAATCTCGAAAGATTTCTCAAAATTGATAGAAAGCGGAACAGAAAAGCACGAGCACAGTCTTTAAGAATCCCCTCAGGAATCCCCGCTCCCTATGTGTTTTTCAATTGCAGTAATTTTCACAGATGTTGACGATTGATGCGGACACATCAATATCAAGCTTATTTTCATTTACATTTCGAGAACGAATATTACGGAGATGTGTTATTTGACTATTAGTTTGAGAGTAACGTGACTGGAAATATTTGGCTAATAAATTAACCACATCATCACCAGCACTTGCTTCAATTCCAGCTAGTGACACTGAACTGGCTAAAATATGATAAACATTTCTTTTATCATGAGTAAAGTTCCAAAAGGTTTAAATTATGACTCAATTGAGCTCTCGATTGATTTAATACATTTTTCATCTGTAGCCCTACGTAACTTTTTACACTTTGCTCTCATTTTTGAAAATTCAATCTTATTAACTAAAAATTTTGTTTGTATTTAAAATTTTTTTTTTTTTCACAAAGAATAGTTTTTTAATTTAGCATTATTTAATTATTTAATTTCATTGATTTGATTAAGAACCAATGTATTAGTACATGACTATCTGAAAGAAGAGATCCACTACTACAAGTAAGCAAAAGACATCCTCTTTAACATTGGTTTATTATTATCCTAGTGGGGGGCACAATGCGCCAACATGCAATTTATATAGTTGTTCTCACGTAACCTGTTATTGATTGATTGAGCTCAGAGCCATCATTGCTGTTGACTCTGCAGTAGCACTGATTGGAAAATCTTAGGATTTGAGTCCTGATGGTTGCAGCCCAGTCCCATAGCAGAGAGGTTATGGTGGCAATAGTAAGCTGCAGGGTTTATAGGTTTGAATCCTGCCTTGGGCATGGATGTTCACTTTAGTGTTGTGACATGGTGGGGCTTTTCGCAACCACCATGTATCACCTTCAATACCCCATTTCTTCCCAGACCTCTCCCTGAATGATGGATGAATGTGACTGCCTGCATGCCTGGGGGGAGAAAGCTCTGTAATGGGCTTAAGGGCCATAATTTGAGCACCACCTGGTCATCAACAGCCCTCCCTACTTGCAATATAGTTCAAGCTCACCATAGACTTATGAACTACAATGTGACTTGAGTAAGCTCTGGGCTGCAGAAGGGCTCACAAGGGGGCTAGAGTCAAGGGCTTACAGGGAGGCTAAAGTCAAGGCACTCTACAGCGTAAAAAGACATTACAATTAACCGAGGGCAGGGAGTGTCTGCGGATCACTGAAATGTTCAGTTGTAAAATGCCTGATGATGATGATGATTACTGTAATGGTAATAATGTTCCATACAAGCTAGCATATAGCTAGATCAAAGTCACCCACTGTCTGAAAGAGAATTCGTGGCGGGCTGCTCTGTTCAGTAGTTTTCTGTGGTTTCTCTGATGGAATAATATGACCAATATATGACCCTGTCCCAGCTAGAGTGGCAACTACCTGGAGGAAGATGGAGAAACAAATACCTGCAGCCAATGTGCAGGTCAGCACCAAATCTCACCATCAGGCAGGGGAGAGACACTCTTGTCTTCCAGAATAAAACATTCACTACACTAATAAAACTAATGACCACTGCAGTTCACCACCCCAGAAACATCAATCAAATAACCTGTTGTCATTGTTATTTGGTCATCTTTAAAGAGAATTAAAATTAATTTTTGATATGACATTTTATTATAAGGTAATCCCAAAAGTAAGGTCTCCTATTAATCTGTTTATTTCTTCTTTTTAAATAGACCTGTTTATTTCTACAATGGTTTACATCAGTTTACAGCTTGAACATTTAGCTATTTTTTGACATAATCACCATTTCTGTCATAGGATTTTTGTAGACGCTGTGACAGTTTTTGTATGCCCATGTCACACCAGCTCACCGCCACACTGTTCAGAAAGTTATGAACCTCTTCTTTCACCTCATCGTTGAAGCTGAATCGCTTTCTGGCCAAATGTTCTTTCAACTTAGGAAACCGGTGATAGTCACTGGGCGCCAAGTCGGGACTATAGGATGGGTGGGTGATGATGCGTGGGTGGGAGGGGGAATGAGCACCTTAGTGCATCATGCGCATGTTTACATACAGTGTGGGAAGCACTCTTCATAACAGTGTGACCAACTGCCACACAAACAAAGTTCTGTACTTATAAAAAATAGGAGACCTTACTTTTGGGATTACCCTCATAAGACTTGACACTCTAAAAATCAATGCTCTAAAAAAAGCTTCAAAAATCAAACCAATGTTTGAACTTCAAATTCGAGCAACTAGAATCTGAATCTGAAGTGGAAAAGCCAAGCCTGAGCTACGATAAAAAAAAAGCTAACATCCGATTGATCTGATATGGAGGGCATTTGCTCACCTGGTCATGAAGACTATCAAAAAGCCTATACGTGAGATCGATGCTAGAATATGTCAATCTAGTCCGATCTCCTTGGTACAAAAAAGATAACGAAATTCTCGAATAAACCACAGAAGGTGTTGTCCAAAATTCTGAGAGGACTATGACAGTGTGAATATCAGGCGAAATGCAAAGACTTGAAGCTACTCAGCCTGGAGGAGAGAACGAGATTATCTGATCGCAACATACCAAATACTTTGAGGAGAACACAATGTCTACATTTTTTGTGATCTCTTCATCAGGTCGTTCAATAACAGGCTGAGAGGTCATTCAAAGAAGTTGCAGAAAGGGAGAGTCCAAACCAACCATCAATCTCACTTCATCACGAATAGTGTTGAACACTTCCAATGAACTACCAGGAGTGAGTGTTGTACTGTGAGGAAGCAAGAAGTGATGCATCCTTTTCAACTCTGCTGGATAAGGCCAGATACAATATGTGATGATGCAAGTTGAAAACAAACTATACACAAGATATGCAAATTTTAACATATTTTATGATTGTTTTGTTATAAAGTAATGATGTATTAATTATTATCTTTCAAAGAAACTGATATATGTATTAGCAACTGTGCTGCTGCCATATGAGGAATATAATATTATATTATAATTATTATTACTCCTATTAAATTTCTCGTTTGTGTTTTATATTGTTTAAATACAAAACTTTTGAAACAGACTTTAAAGTGTTTGTTACAAAAGAAGTGCAACATGGCTAGATCATTGCTACAACATAATAAAAGACCATTTACCTAGATCATTTGTTGATGATGTTTCCTGATCTAGAACCTGTTCATCGGAATCATTCTCAAGACTAGAGCTGCTGCCATTGCTTACAGCACTCATGAGGAACACACACTTCAGAATATTACGCAGATCCCCAGCGAAATTTGTCTGAAGTTGATCAGCTACACCCGCAATGCAAACAAACAAACGATGCACAAGATCTTCACTAGACCTGAAAAAAATAAATAAATAGATGTATTATGACACTAAGCTGCAAACTAGAGTAAAATTACAGTTCTCCCAAACAAAATGAACTTTATTAACTTTTTAATACTATTTACTATTAACTTAACTTGAGCTATGAAAATTTTGCTGATGTACAAAAAAAGTGATGCGTTTAAAAAAAAACACACACATTTCAGGTAACTGAAAACATAACCTAAGAAAATAGTGTCTTTTTACTAGTAAACATTTCATAAGATAGTTTACAAGATGGCCAGCATATAGAATACAATACTTTGTGTTTAGCTACAAAATCAATGGCTCTACACTAAGGACAAAACTCTTAACTGACAATTCTGTAGACCTGACACTTTTCTTGTGCACCAACTTGTGCAGCTGTTCATTTCCAATGTTATATAGATGCATTTGAGATGAATTATCTGTTTTTATTACCTGAACTTAGCACGAGCTTCATTTCGATTAGCAATTTCTGCAGCTTGCATAGCTAAAGCAATTTCTTCATCATCTTGACATTCAGAATTAAAAGAAGAGGTATCACTGCTCATGCTACAGCTGGAATAAACAGAGTGTTTAAAAACAATTTAAATACAAATAAGCCACAGTATTTGAATAAACTGAACACCAACTTAATATTTTTAGTACAGAAATTAGAAATGTGTATGTATTCCAAAAGACTGTCTGTCTATGCATCTTATCACAATGAAATCATTTGTGTACAAGTTAACAATTTATAAGACATTGAACTTTTTCCTGAAATAACTCATACTGATAACACATTTCCTAACCATAAATAAGCAGGGATCAAACAACTTTCTAACCATATAAAATCCAAAATTCGAATGCAATGTTTTAAATTCAGAAAAGGTCGACTATAATTTAAAAATTAGTTTACTGCTAAAATACATAAAATAATACTTATTTATGCAATTCAAATCTTCATATATCTCCATTCCAACCTTTACTGTGATTAAGATTGTCTGGTATGACACTTACAGAGAGCATTTTTGTTTGTGGAAATGGGGAGGGAGAGAGGATGGAGGAGGAAGATGTTACAGCACTCACAAGAAAGATAAGGAAAAACCTTTAAATTATAAAATGATTGTAAGCATGAAGTAAAATGAGAAATAATGTTAAATTCAAGGATAATTATGAAGAATAGTGAGAAAGAATTAAAAAGGCAATAAGAGTAAAAATGAATGATTTGATCTTAAATATTTAAATTAAAAAAAAAAAAAAAGGTTAATAATGCAATTCATGTTAGCAAATTTTTCCGGTCTACAAAATTTACGACCTCAAGGAACCAGAACTTGCAAATATTGGAGGAAGAACTGAAGAATACACGGAAGGTATGGAGAAATACACTCTCCCTCCGAGATTAGTCAGAGAAACAAGTTCATAAAAATAATAAAACGGATCAGAGTATAAGGAAGTAGCTATACGTTCAAAGGAATCTTAAACCAACTGATCAAAAGGAGGATCGAGGAGAGTTCAGAAACAATGTAATGGAAAAGAATTTGGGAAGGACACAATGTTAGTATAGCTTCTCGTTGACTATAATGATAGTAAACGTAAACTTCCACGGCCCGAGTTCATTATATTTTTGGCAGTCCGGGTGACGCAGCGTCGTTGGCCGAGAGGCCGACGTTACGCCTGTCGTGTAGCAGGCTTCCTTAGGGCAATGAATTCGCTTTCAACACGAGCGGGTGCGTCAACACTAGGTGTTTCGATATCATGTATGTATCTATTTATGCACCCAGTGAAATTCCGGTCCTTTCTACCGCGACTACGCTTTTCTAAACTTGGTTTCTTTGTAAGGTGGCGGCTGAGGGTACTATCTCCAAGACGGAATTCGACTCGACTTTTTCAGTCATTCTCAGTCCTGCTGCTAGAGCCGCTTGATCTGCAGCATTGCTTGATTCCCACAGGGGTTCACGATCGCGGAGGTTGTCGTGGTGGAGTGACGAAGACGAGCACACGTACCCTGAGTTTTGCGGCGCCGCTCACGGGTCGCCGCTTGGGGGAGACGCAAGGAGGCGATGCAAGCTCCTGGTAGTCGGGTTCGCCCGGCCACCCTCAGTTGGGCCTATGGCGCGTCAACCTTTTGGGCAGGATTAGGCGAAGGATGCTTTTCAGAGTACTCCCGATCCCACTTTAAAGTCCATCGGGAAACTAGATACCATTTGTCAGGTTGCCCAGGTTCCGGCGTTACCCACGTCGATAGCTGGCAGTAAGCAATCGGGAGACGACGTGGAGGCTCCGAGTCGCCTAAACCCTAGTTCAAGTGGCCCCCAGTTGGGCTCTCGGATTCGTCGTGGCAGTGGCCCAATACTCTGGGCAAAGAGAAGGAACTTGTTCCCGGTGGCGCATTGTTCTGACTCCGGTACTAGTCTGGATAGCTATTAGCTCTGTGCTGGCAGGGCGACCCGACCCAAGCATTGCATAAGGAAGTTACAGTGGGGGTCAACTGCGTTCTGGTGGAACTCAAGATACCAGCCCAAAGGCGTACTTGTGGGTCTGCGGGTGGGTGGGTGGGGGTGAGAATAGGGGCTAACGCCCAGGAGCCTACCTCGGAGTTTATCCCCCGGACAAGTGCGTGATAGGCGCACGGTAGACAAATACACAGCACTGCTTGATGCGGACGCGATCAAGCGACATCTTGCGGCAGGATTGAGAATGACTCAGAAAGTCGTGCCAAAATCCATCTTGGAGATACTACTCTCAGCCGTCACGTTAGAAAAACCCAAGTATAGAGAATGAACAATTCTCTCAGGCCTACCAAAACCGCCGCATGTACTGCATGATGTAGAACTCGTGCTCGCCCCGCCACAGCGGCGCACGCGCTTTGGCGCGCACGGCTTCGTGCCCCGATACGACTCACCAGTCTTGAACTTCACACCGACTACTAGAGCTACTACGACAATCACATTGGAGACATCATTAACAGCTAGCCAGCTGTTAAAAGCCCTCCAGCAGCTCATGGCACTCCCGCCATAACCCACCCGACATTTGAGCTCCATGCCGCGTGGGACCTACGCAAATATCCAACCCAGCGATCGGCATACGCGACCGAGTGGAGATCCAATACTTGAACATGCTACGCGCCCCGTATGCCGACCGGGATGCCAGTGGACAACTATTTTTGCGAGAAAGGGTTCGATTGATGGTCATCACCGACAAACACGGGTGGCGGGTTGCGGTAGCGAACGCCGACAACTGCTCCGACTTCGGAATTATGTGCGATTCTTCTAACCGTGCGTCTGACAGATATTAGCTATTGATGATTTCATCCAATCGGGAGCTTGAACGTCACCATAGTGGCATATAAGCTCCCGATTGGATGAAACCGACAACTAATATCTGCCAGACGCACGGTTAGAAAAATCGCACTTCTAGTGTTCGCATGCCGCCCCGCCACCATCTTCCACCAGAGAGCCGGCATGCACACGTGGCAGGCAGGCTCCGGCCCTTTTCCCGCAGTCGTGCGACGCCAGAGGCGCGGCATCCTACGAGCTACCCCTGCCCGGAAGCACGGGCCGCCCCCTCGCTGGGAGCGAGCCGTCGGGGCGAGGAGACGCTGAGCTGGGACACGTCGACGGCCCGGTGGAACTTGATTTTCACGAACTGCTCGAGAATTTCGACGAGCCTCCAGCGCTGCCACAAAAGCCCGTCCCCATTGATTGGGCATTCTGGTTATTATTTTTATAAATACACACATACATATACATTCTTGTGGCCGAGCTCCACGCGATGTATGGTTTGTTTTCTTCATGTTACCGGGCGCGTCAACTGCTTCGGTCATTAGTCTCGTTAGTGTAGTGCATGTTTTTTCTCGGGAGATGGCGGTGATCTTCCCCCGCTGGATAGCGAGATCCGGCGCCGACCTACCGTCGGCTAGCGGGGTTTACCCCTAACCAGGACTCTCCCACCAGCGAGGCACCGCCCCAGCCGGGACAAGCTCTAAGCTCCCGACCGGTCTCCCGGAATATGTGGTAGCATATTATCTCCCGGAATATGTGGGGCATGTTAGTGTGTGTGTGTAAGGGGAGAGGATAGGACAAGGAAGAGGAAGGACAGATCGCGCGCGGTCCGTGGCCCGTTTGGTAGGGTACTGTTCCGGCATTCGTCTGGTGTTGATCAGAGAAACAACGGAAAACTACCGATCAGAGCAGTGAGCGCTAGAATTCTCCTCCAGACAGCGACTGAATTCGACCTAGCTGAAAAGCTAGTGCCGAAAATCCTGGCGCCGTCACGTCTCGAACCTATGACCTCCCGGTCAGAGGCGCTGCAGTGGCATCAGTTGATGCACTGAGCTACCGCTCCCGGTCGCGATGTATGGAGGACAGACACTACCCGCCACTGGAGTTCGCCATATGCTCCACCCGCTGTTCTAGGCACATGTGCCGCCCGAGGACGCTCTGTCGCCTAATGGCTGACATCGCGCCATCAAGAAAACTCTACAAAACATGTACAATGCAGGTATCCTGACAGCAGCACAGCACGATTGCATTCGCAACGCATTTCCGGCGTATCTCGTGTGGAAAGCGGGGAACCGCGCCCGCCTAATCTACAACATGCATGAATGGACCAAATACTACCAACCGCCGCCGATTCCCACCATCGCCCGCGCAGGTACTCGAGGCGGTCTCCAATCCACTCACTGGCAGTCAAGTTAGATCTCCGTGATGGATTCTATCACATCTCAATGACTGATTGGTTCAAACCATATTTGGGTGTCGTGACAGACTCTCAAGAGTTTCGTGTTTAGTGGTCTTTCGATGGGTTGGAGCTTGTCGCCCATACTCACGCAAACTGCCATGAGAGCGGTATTAAATCAATTGTGCACTAGCACTTATTTCGTCTATTACGACAACATCCTTCTGTGTAGTGAAAACACTCAAGAGCTTCAAGATATCCACAAAATCAAGGACACAGGTTTCAGTATTCATGATCACAAAAAGTATTACGTCTCCTAATAAACTAAAATGTTTAGGTCTACGGCTGCGCTCGATGGCGGCCTCGTCTGTGCCTCCGCAACCGTGAGTTGTGTACAGCGATGTGGTTTAGCTTATGTGGGCTCCTCTGGGACAATTACGTACATGGCCCTTGCTATATTTTCTTTCAATTTTTTGATTTAAAGTTCTATGCAGCGCTGTTGACTTTCCTTTGGCATCACCCATTGCATGTTATGATTTATGTAGACAATATGACACTATATCATACCTTATTACGTAAGGTTTGTCACTCATGTATTCCCACGCCTTGCATTCTATCACATATTATTTATTCTACTTGTGATTTTGTACCAGGATACTTTCGTTTTCAATGAAGCAGACGCCCCATCGAGGGGAAGGCTTCCTGCGAATCAACTACCGACCAATCAGCGGCCAGCGTTGAGCGAACCCTCGTCAACGCGTCGATTGTTTGGGAGGGAGGGGGGGTCGCTGGAGGGTTCCACTGCGAGCGGGTGCGTCAGCAACCACGCTGCCCTGAGGAAACCTGCGACATGACAGGCGAAACGTCGGCCTCTCAACCAACGACGCGGCATCACTCGGAGAGCCAAGAATTTATAGTGGCAGATTGCGTCTTAAAAATTATTTCACTCAGTGATATATAAAGCCCAACGTAGCCAAGAAGACAGGAAATGAAAACTTCAATAATTCCCCCCCAACATGTGTTTAATACAGCCATGGAAACACAACAAATGTAATTACTGAATTTCTATGTTGAACCCTTCGTAAACAAAAATATTTTCTATCAAGCGACTTTAAAGAACGTTGAGAATACAGTAACAATAAGACTACTTCTTTAAAATTCATCGTATCAGATCGGTACTTCGAAGAAAATAATAATTTATTAATCAATTATTTAAAAATTGGTACATAATTCGAATTGTGGTTTTTTTTTTTAAAAAGGTACCTAATTTAAAGACATTGTCAGGCACCCCAGTAAAGGCTATCAACCTATTTTAATACAAAACATTGGTGTATTTCTTACCCTAATATATTGATTCTCTAACTATTGTAAATCTCGATTATTATTCAATATTTTGAACTATGTTCCTTACAGGTATCCACAAGGGAGACATGAGAGAGTTAGAGATATATACAGGATGAGTAAATGTAACTTTAGCACCTCCGGCAATTTTTTAACGGTTGAAGTTATTGCAATGTCGTTTTCACACAAGTGCATGAGAGAACGGGACTAACTGATGTAGGTATTCTTTTCCATTTTATCACTGTTGAGATACTGAAGTAAATCTGTTTTTTCAAATGGAGCTATACAAATTGTTATAGTTTATTATGACGTGTGCAAAAAGACGAATCCAATGATACATATATTGTCATATGTTAGATAAGCATTTTTATGAATAAGTTTATCTTTTGAGACTCGTGTTTAACAGACATTGTAACGCTCTGAGCACGCGTTAGCACGGAGAGCACTGCACGACCTTGGCCGGTGGACTGATACATTAAAAATACCAGTCGCAAAAAATCAGCATTACCCAATAAATGTTTATGTAACATACGACAATATTTATAATATTGGATTCGTCTTTTAAGCTTGTCATGATAGACAAAAAAGTGTAGTTCCATTAAAAAAAGAAAAAGTTACCTCAATATTACGCAAAATACAAGTGATAACATGAAAAAAGTACAGTCACTCCCAAAACTATTCGCACACCTCTAATTTCAAGGACTCATCCAATTTCTTTTACACAAATCATGATTATATTTCAATTCAGTATAACTTAGGTAAATCGGAGTTAGTCACGAAAATAACGAAAACGACTTCTAAAAAAAGTAGCTCTACGAAGTAAAATGACCTTTTAATCATCAGTTATACAAATCAGTGGGCCTCAAAACTATTCGGATAGAGCGCGACTGAAATATCAGCCCTTTAAATATAGAGAGAAACCACTGAAATCAATGGAGGTCGAACGCCGAAGGTCATGCATGAGCCAGCGACAGTTTGCTCTCGTCGTGGATCGTGGGAACCACTGCGAAGGAGTATCAAGAGTCGCAGAGGGACGGGCAGTATATCGAACAAAGTCAGCTGGTTGCATTTCACCATATGAAAGGTAAGAGCTGCAGAAAAATTGTTCAAATGTTAATGACGAAGAGATAATGAAGAAGAGTACGATGAGTGACATTATATGTTTAATAAGGAAAACAGAATCGAGCTACACCCTCGAGGAGGGCGCCCAAACAAGTTTTCTGATAGAAAAGAAAACTTGATTCTAAGGAAGATGAAAGGAATATTCCAGGTGTTCGAATAGTTTGGGAGTGGCTGTACACCAATTAGACCCATTCCATCATGCATTTCCACCAAAACTGCATTGTAATAACTTCCAACCGTTCAAAGATTACAGGAGGCGCTGCAGTTACGTGACTCACCACATATGAATGTATGTATGCATGCATGTATGTATGTACAGTCGACTCAGCGGTTCACTACATCCGATGATGTCAAAATTAAACAGAATTTCTTCATAACGATTGATTTTATTAACATAGCGATACAGCAAAATACATGAACAGCACGATCTGAACATTTCAGTATCTTTATTTGTCCCTAAAAAATCAATTATTTTCAACTTTTGCTTCGTACATTTTTATTGGTAATTTCTCCAGTTCCTGTTCTCTCCATACTTGATACTGCATTGTCCTGTGGGTCGAAGTATCGTGAAGCAGTCTTGACATCCTTCAATGCCTCTTGCAATGTTGTAACAGTATCCCACTATCCAAAGGTCCTTTTACTCGCCTAATAACATACTCCCTCCAGGAGACACCGCCTTAAAGTAGCACAGACCGTGCGGGCGAGGAGGTTTGTGTGCTCCGATGAAACTAAGGGCTATGGCAGGGCTAGCATTGCTGATGGGTTGAAGGGAGCTGCTGCCGGTAGGGTCACCCAGGCTGTACAGACCTCAGTTGAGGAGCCAGACGAAGGGTGGTCTCACGATGCCCCATCAGTCCTATTCCCCACCCTACTCTTCATCACACTTCAACGACATCCAATATCCTATCCAACCATCCATCGGCGGCACTGTCACAGGCGGTACCTCTTCTAGTGTGGCATTTTTTCCACTTACTTGTGCCTCACTTCTTCCATCTTTCCTATGTGGCTATTCTAGGCCCCTTGTGATTTTTCGACCCCGACGCTATTAGGTTTCGAGGGCTAGGAAGTCGTTCATTTCACTTCTTCGACTTTTCTAACACTTTTCTTTTCTCCTCTCCTCTTTCTCTATATCTTTTATTTCATCCCTTTACTTATACCACTCCTACCGAAGCTACTCCATGCGACGGAAGGAATACATTGTGTGCAAAGGAACACCTCCTTTCTCTCAAAGGAGATCCTTCTATTCTGTACTAGAAGGGAAGCAAGAACTGACTTCCCAAATGAGTAGACGCAGCTCATAGCCAGAGAGAAGGCAGTGCGTCTAGGTTGAGCAACCCGAATAAATTGCCCTGCAGGTTTGAAGGCAGTGAGATTGCAGTCCCAGCACCAATCTTACCTTGCATGGCGCTCGTAACGCAACCAGGGCAAATTTAAATACTGATAATCTTCAAGAGAATAGCCGTACTTGTAATATTAAAACGACGACTGCTAAGAATAAGATTAAACGAAAATTCGGAATTGCGAAACAATTGAAGATCGCCACCTGGAATGTGAGTGGCTTGAATCATAAAGACCCAATTAATGATGGAACTGAACAGGTCTAATGCAGATATATGTATAACCGAAACTAAAAAGAAACTGAAAGGCTCAGCTGATCTGGGAGATTATTATTTTATAGTGGGGTACAACAAAATTCAAGAGCAGCTGGTGGTGAAGCATTATGCTAAAAAGGAACTGGAAAAATAAAATTCATAGCTACAACTTTATATCTGAAAGAATAACAAATATACGATTGAAAACTGCTAGGAGTCACCTGTCAATATTAGGGATACATGGGGAAAGGATAGGGATACATGGGGAGGGGAAAGTGGAAGAAAGCATAGCTTTCTATGATACATTGCAGAAACATCTTAATTCTGGGAACAGGAGAGACTACATTATCGTAGCAGGAGACTTTAATGCAAGAATTGGGAACCAGCATGTTGACAAAATAATAGGATGTAATGGCGAAAGAACACTGAACGAAAATGGTAAAACACTAATCAACTTTGCGACCAAAAATGAATTAAAAATCACAAACCGCTTTTTCAAACACAAAGAGATATACAAATGTACGTAGGCGTCCCGAGGAACAAAATTGATAATTGATTATATTTTAGTAAATTCTAAATTAGCCCCTCTTGTATCCGGATACTTGAGTCTACAGAAGATTTAACATTTTTTTTAGATAACTTCATGGTAGCAGCACATATAAATATTCCTGCCAAATGGATTAAAAAATGTACAAAACATAACAGCATGAAAAATCACGATTTCAAAATCCATTTATTACAACAAGACAGTATAAAGAAATTATACTGCAGACGTTTACTGGACTACTTGAATCATAGAGCTATCGGCTTCAATGTAAATCAAGAATGGGAAGATTTGAAAACAGTTACCACAAAAGCTGCTAGTGAAGTACTAGGTAAAACGGCTCAGGGCAGAAAATATTAAAAATTTGGAATGACTAAATAAAAACATTAATTGAAGACAAGAAAAAATATTATTTAAGATCTTTACAGTTGCAATCTGATGTAGACAAACAAAAATGCACCATAGTAAAAAGAGAAGTGAGAAAATTAACGGAATAGAACAAGATGTACATGGTGCCCAAAATAACACATAACGTAATGTCCCAATTGCTAAAATTCTTCTGAACATTGTTCATTATGACTGTATAAAGTCGTTAGACACGTGATCAATAGAGTTTAAGCGCCTGGCGCTAAAACTCCCTAATATTAAGTAACACAATGATTAAAACTGAAGTAAGCAATGGCACGTCGCCGCTGCCAGTTGCAGCCCAAGCAGGACACGGCCTTTGTTTCCGCAGTAAAAATGAGTGCCGCAAGGTCATCAGTGAGGACCCTTATTGCGGGTCCGCTACCTTCACCTCAGGGGACACTTCTTCAATAATGACCTTTGGCCAACGATATTTTTTCCAAACTTTCCAACTGTGTTGGAATTTGTGACACTAAGACAACATATTCTTTTCCAGGAGGATTTAATTTCCAGGACTTATTTTCAATGTTCACTATGGCCGAATTTTATGCTTGTTAGTAATGTAAGCAAATTGCAACCAATGACTTAAGTTCACTATAACCGGAGTCCACTGTATGTGTATGTACATGTGTGTATGTATGAATGTATGAATATATACGCACACACACACACTCATATAGACGAGAGAGAGAGAAAGAGAGAAGACAAAGAGAGAGAGAAAGAGAGAGAGAGAGAAGAGAGAGAGAAGAGAGAGAGAAAAGAGAGAAGAAAGAGAGAAAGAGAGAGAGAAAGAGAGAGAGAGAAAAGAGAAAGAGAGAGAAAGAGAGAGAGACAAGAGAAAAGAAAAGAAGACTTCAAGAGTATAATCAGGTCTTTTGTATAATGAATCTGTAGTCTGCAAGAGTTTGAAATATCCAATTCCTTTTACTCACTGACATAGAATCATATCACAGACAAATTGTGAAAATCTTCTAAAGAAAAATGTCACCTTTTTTTTAAAAAACAAAAATATACATTGCATTTTGGTGGACTAAATTGAATTTCAGTCATCATATTTTCTGTTGCACTGGGAGGAGAAAAAAGAGAGGAAGAGGAACAAAAAAGAGAGGAAGAAGAAAAAAAAAGAGAGAAAAAAGGAGGAAAGAAAAAGGAGAGGAAGAAAGAAAAAGGAGAGGGAGGATAAGAAAAAGGAGAGGAAGGATAAGAAAAAGAGAGGGAGGATAAGAAAAGGAGAGGAGAAGGAATAGGAGAGGAGAAGGAATAGGAGAGGGAGAAGGAATAGGAGAGGGAGGGGAGAAGAAAAATGGGGAAGAAAAAGGAGAGGGAGAAGAAAAAGGAGAGGGAAAAGGAATGAGGAAGAAAAAGGAGAGGGAGAAGAAAAAGGAGAGGAAGAAAAAAAGGAGGGAGAAGAAAAAGGAGAGGAAGAAAAATAAGGAGGGAGAAGAAAAAGGAGGGATGAAGAAAGAGGAGGGAAGAAGAAAAAGGAGCGAAAAAAGGAGAGGGAGAAGAAGAAAATGGAGGAGGAGGAGGAGATGAAGAAAAATAAGAGCTTTTCATTTAATTGAATACTCTAGGTTCTGACACGTAACTAAACACATTTTTAATTCTCGCTGTTGTGTTGACCCAATGTAACAGGGTCTCAGCACATCATTCCTGTATAAAGTTGGAATTCAACACATTTGTTATGAAGAAAAAATTCAATATTAATAAATGTAAAAATTAAGAAAATAAACAATTCCCTTGAATATTAAACTAAAAAAATCACAACAAATGTTAGGCAAGTGCAAATCAAATAACATGCATTGTGCTGCAAGCAAAGTGCATTTCTAGGTAGCTGCAAAAATTGATTCTGATGACATCTATTAATTTGTGGAAGGAACTGAACGCTAAACATTATTTTTGAGATAATTGTTTCACCAATTTTGAATATAATAAATTATCCATGTGTACATGGATAATTATAAACATTGCAGTTAACCCTCCCATTTAACATATTTGAACAAAAATTTTTGGACTGGCAGGTTCTAGTTTACTTTTCTCTTTTTGCTCTTCTTTCATAAATATCTTTTGTATATTTGTTTTAGCAGGTCCATGTTTCTTCCCGCATTTACTACAGGTAAAAATATTATAATTTCAAAAATTGAAAAACTACAATAAATGCTCAAAATACAAAAACAAACTTTTTATTGGGTGAATGAAAGAGTATTTGTCTAAACATGATTCAAATATCCCTCAATACAGAATACACTACAGTTGTCACAGAATTCTGGTAAATTAATTAATTAAATAATTATGAACTGACAGACAGATAGACAGACAGTTGTTTAACAAATAAATACAACTTCCTATATTCTAAGACATACTACTAGGAAGCTTTTAGTTAAGTTAACAAAAGTACAAGATTAGGTTTTGAGAAACAGGAATAATGTAAATATTCAATTTGATTCCACAATACTGTTGTGGAAAGTCTGATTAAATGAGCTACGCTTAACACAGCAAAAACCAATTTAAGAAGTTAATTTATTCACAAACTGTAGTCAGACAAAAAAAATCATTATTTACAAATAGGTAAATGCTCACGATAAACCAAAAGAATGCAATAACACATGGGATTATATTTTTTTTAATGCTTTTAAAATCTTTTTGTGTAATGTTCAATTTAAAATATTTACTGATACAGCATCCATTGGAAGAATATGTACCTGTCTGAGGATGCTGTGGCAGAACTGCGACAACTGGAGCAAGAGGATGAATAGCTACCTACCACTGGTGGTTCCAGCCCCCTACAACACATCAGGGACAACATTCGTATATTAAACCTGTCAAAAGTGACTGCTCTAAGTGGCTCAGAATTAAATATCCTGATTAAACAGGAGTAAATTCATGGAGTAGTATACATAGATGTCACCTGCTTGAAATATAGCTGAAAAAATGCAGAACTACAAACAGCAAAATACCACACAAGAAAAATATTTGTTGTCAATTAATACTAGCACACCACTCACAGACACTACTGGAAAATGTATTTCACTTATAATTTTTAATAGTGCATCACACTCTCCTGTAGTAATGTTTCACATAAAATAAGCTGAAATTAATAAGTTAAAACTCATAAAAAAAGAACAAATGCACAAAAGCAATAATTTACAAAACAATTCCATACCTTAAATTTTACTAATCAAACACACTCCATAACATACACAACTACAACTTAAACATAAAAATTAGCACACTTCACAAGTTCACACAGTGCAACTAAATACATCACATCAAAGCATACAACCCACCTGCTAGTATTCCCTGGAACAGCTCCAGCAGTTGCTGGACAAGGCACCTGTTTTCTCTCACTTGTTTCAATACCAAATTTCTTTTTGAACTGAGGGCTCAAAGATTTGCTGAGAGGACTAGAACGCCTCTGCAAACATTTTAAAGACAAGACATTTTCATTGACATTGCTACTACTTGCTCCTTCCAACTTTTCTTTTTCATCACTTGATACACACACTGTGGGTAGAACATGTCCATTATTCACCCTCGTGCTTTCATCCATACCTTGGACCATGTCATTAGTAGGAACATTTCTTTCCAAATATTCTTGAGTCCTAATTTTTCTATCACATAATTCATTATTAAACACACTATTTACACAATCAGAAAAGTCATTTGCTACATTCACTTCACACAGATCTTGCGGCACACTTTGTTCACAAACATTTGAATCGCGTTTTCTAGAATTAACTGAATGTGAAATTTGGTGACTGCAATGTTGAGACACTGAACACACACTAATACCAAAATTATTTCTATTATGACTAATTGAGTTTTTATCACAGATTGAATTACTTAAAATTTCGCTTTGGTTTTGTAGACCTGTAGAGGAAAAGGAAAATTCATGAGATTCTGATTCATAACTCTGGCTTTGTCTTGAATCTTGAGGAGGATGAACAAGAGTATTATCAACAGGAGAATTTTTCTCATCATGTTCAACAGTAGTTGCAGGAGAACTGTCTTTACAAATACAATGATGTTCGGGGCTGTTTTTGAACAACCCACCTCTATTTTCGCATGGTTCAATTTGAGGAGCCTCAGGAGAACGGTCAGAAAAACTGCCAGTGTCACTGCAACTAATAACGGTGCCTACTCCCGAGTCAATTGGCGATTGGGTATTGGCATCTTCTTCAACTTCAGGTCGTTGATGAACTGGACTACTAACAGAAGAATCACTGCCATGACTCAGGAGTAAAGTTGATAGGGTAGCAGTAGCCACACAAATTGCCTCTTGAGTGCCTTCATCAGGAGGAGGCTGCCGAGGAATTCTGCTAGTAATTGCTGATTGAGATCCAGAAGTAGTCAACATCATATCATGTTCAACTTGATTGGCCATTAGGAATCCTCTACTGAAATCTTGGTTGCTGTCTAAATGATTGTTGAATGTATCAGAACTATGTGAGCACTGCCCATTGTCTTCTGAATAAACTTCAGCATTCATAGGAAATCTATCTTCATCTGACATTGAAAAATCAGAAGCAATGAGAGTTGAAGATGGAAATGGTAATGTGCTCACAATATGCAATTGTGATCCATTATCAGCATGACCCAAAGCAGTACCTAAAATGGAAGGTTCATTACATGTGCTATCAGAAGAGTGGGAACCACTTTCAACTGTAGGATGAATAGTTGAATTCATCTGTATATTCATATTAAAAGTAGCACTATTCCTTAAATTTGGTACAGAAGTACCATCATTATCACTTAAACTTCCATCATGTTCAGTACTTGGGACTGTTCCTTCTTCAGTATTCAAAATTTCTGTTACTAGAGTTTCGCACTCAGAGGTCTCACCAACCCATTCTGTTTCATCTTCACTATCTTCTGTGTTCTCCCATGACACTGATGGCTCTTTCTCCAAGTGATTACACTCTTGTAGCTTTTCTTTGTCTGCTGTCATAGCATAGAAATCTGTTACAAATTGCTTACAACTAGGATAATCAATATAAAAGCGTGTCACAAAATCATCCAAATCAGGAACTGTTGGGTACGAAGCCGGAAGATTGTTTTCCATCTCTTTTGAAACTGAATTTGATTCAATTAACTCTTTTCCATTAGTACATGAATAATCTAGTTCTTCAGATGAGCAAAGTAATTTTTCAAGAGTGTAAAGTTCCTTTTTATTTAAAGTCCATAACAACTCTCGAATTTTGTGGCAAAAGAAATTTGTAATAAAAAATTTAAAAAAATTTCAGATACTGTAAATTAACCACAGTGCTTAGTCAGCTAGTCAGCAAAATGTAATAACTCACATGAAATCAAAAGAACTAGGGCTCCAGATAAACAAAAACATTGGACAATCAGGCAGAAAATATCACATAACGAACACTAGTTGCCCATTTTAACAATTGAGAAAAACTATTTCTTCTTTTAAATAAAGAACTATTTAGGTTAGTAGGTTTCAAAAACATACATTTTTTAAAATAGCAATTGTTGCATGTTGTTATCATCTAAATCCGCAGAATAGAGAAAGGAAAAGCATTGCATAATTGTGTAAATCAGGGTTTCTCAACCTTGTTTTAGCATTGACTCATTTCAAAAGAATGATTTGCTTCATTGAGCCCTTCGACTTTTTTTTCTATGATAGACAAAAAATATGAACAAAAGTTTGGAAGAAAACTGTATATTATGTGTATATGTTATTATGTTTATATTTTATAATTTTTACGTACAGTTGTATTTGTCAATTTTTTAGAAGTATAAATAAGCATTATTGTTTTGAGTATTTATAAGAATAATAGTCGTGAAACAATGGCAAGAACTTTCTCACATTAGTAATGGTTACATATTATAATACCACTTTCTGTCCATATTAACACATCTCACCCAACGCTTGTAGAACTCATTACTAATCTAGCACATTCTTTCAAAGCTAAAATATTAACTATGGCTCTGTTTTCTACAGCTAGAAGCTTAATCTCCTAAGAATGAGAGGAAATTCTATAAAAATTCAAACTGCCTTGTCATGGCATTGCCAAACTCATATTGTGACCTGATATGAACTGAGCCAAGGTTACAATTACAAGAAACTACTAATAGGCCTATTTTCAAAAAAAAAATTTCAACAGCACATACATTATCATTTTACAGCAAAACCCCTTTATAAGAGACACCTGGGGGAATGGAATTTTGTCTCTTATAGGCGGGAACTCTTATAAGTGGGAAATGGGTTTTTGACATATTTAATGAAATGTTACCATATTTTTCATAGATTAGTAAGATGTGTATGTTATTTTAAACTTGAGGAAACATTAATAACTTAAAACCAGATCCCATTTAGCCAGATTTTTGAGTTTCAATGTACAACAAAATCTTGTTGTACGATAAAAGAGATAATACCCGATGTTATTATTCTTTCTAAATAAAATAACTCAATTTTCTGTTGCCCACCTCCACAAACTGTGCACGTGGCAGAAAATAGCTCCACTGCACCAAAAATAATAGAAATGTACGCATTGCAGCGTCTGCCTTGTTGCCAAGAGACACGAAGCCTACAGAATGAGCTTTCCTCGAGAGAAATTTGCAGCCCCTTTACCCCCTCCAGGTGACGCTGCTGTGCAAAATCCTATTCCAGTCTGTTTAAAGCATGTGCCCCAACCCTTACAAAGCTGACGAAATTCCTGAGTCACCTGGAGGAAAATTTCACGCTTTGTCTCTTAAAGCGGGAAGGACGATAGGGCATAAAATCTTGTCTACAATAGGCGGGAATCTCTTATAACGGGGTCTCTTATAAGCGGGAAATAAATACATTGTTTATATACAACTGACCTCGGGACTGTGCATTTTGTCTCCTACGTGCGGGATTCTCTTATAAAGGGGTCTCTTATATCAGGGTTTTACTGTATTTGTAATTGAAATGTAACATTCATAAGACAAATTGTATACAACAAACCTTTCATCTATCTCATAAAAAAATGCTCAGCAAAAGAAGCATTGGAAATTCGAGTTTGCAATTTGGAAGGAGAGCAAAAATTACACAAAACTAACAATATTTTCAAAAAATTATGCATGCCCTTACTTAATAATATAATATTGAAGAACAGATTTCATTCAGTTAACACTGTCATCAATATTGTAGTTTTGAAATGTTTGAATGAACACAATTAACCGAAAATGGGCTCTGCATCATTTTCGGAAGTGTTCTTTAGTCTATTGGACAAAAAAATTAAAAATAAGAGTTTTTGAGAAAATATTTTGAAAACTGCCTATACTCCACTCAAAATTATGTGTCAAATACTCGGATTTTAATTTTTTTTCTCGCATCAAGAAGGTACTTCCTAAAAAGATGAAGTTATGTAATGCTTCATGAAAAAACTGTGAATTTTCGCAGAAAAACTAACTGTCAGGACCTGGTAATGAAAAAGTGGATAAATACAGTTGCTAAATCTATATATTTAAAAAAATAAGGTATTCTGCCATGGCTTCGTTTAGAGCTTCTACTGAACCGATTGTAGTATTTTTCCTTTAAATGAAAGAATGTGATCCCTAGATGTGTTATCAAATATTGTTTGTGTTGATTCACCAACATTTACAGTGTAAATTAATTAATTAAATCATTCTTTAATAGTACGCTTATCAATAGTCAATTGTTTTCTCCCTAAGGGTGGTTGTTTTAAAATTGATATACATGAGTCGATAGATGTGAGTCCCTGCCGCTTCATGGTGGTGCTGCTTGAGGTTTTGTTTTGATTGTTGAGATTTGTTCACAATTCGTCAAGGTTTTGTTTCAGTGTAATAATTGCATTGTGGTGATGACAATTTGCATGTATTTCCTTTTGTAGTGCATTTTGTAGAGAACATTCGGACAGTGGGTTGTGTTCGGTTGTAGTGAAGTAGTGAAGTTGTTCACAGTTTATGTCAATTCGAAGTCTTGCCACACGCCCCAAAAGATGCAAATGTAATAGTTTTGTTCTACTTTGTACTTCCCATGTGAGAGAAATTCTGTAAACGAGTTTACTCTGTGTTGCTAAAATGGGAAAATAAGTTTACCTTCGAGCAATATGCCAGAAGAAATCAAACAGTTGTTTATTGGAGATTATGACACATCAAAAAACTTTAGAAATAATATCCATCAGTATAATAGTGCTTTTTCTTTTGTGTAATTTGACGCCGATATTGCATTGCCACCTGGTCATGGGCCATACATGTTCAAAATTTTGGGAACTCATCACAGAATACTTTCGTTATACCCTGAAGATTCAAACAATGCAACATATTGTGAACATTAATCTGGGCACAGTATTTTACATTTATCTCAAACACACTCAAATTTTGACGGTTCTCACTAGTTTATGAATAAAAAGCCTCTAACTATGGCTACATCTCTAACTGGTTCATGTTTTGTACGTCCTCGATACCGCAAAATCAAAAGACGTCAAAATGTCTGTCTGTTCGTCTCTGAACAATGCTAGCAGGTAAACAGTTCAGTCGATTTTCTCCAAAACTGATATTCTCATATCAATCTGGCTGATGTCACAATTCCTTGAATTTGAAACCGATATTTTAATTTTGGGGAATACTTTACATGAAGCCTCTGGGACATTTTAAAAAAAATGGCTGCATCGTTTTTGATTCAATTTTGTTGTTGGATAGTGTGAAGGACGTTTAAGAGAAAGGGCAACCTCATGTTGGTTAAAAACCCTGATTTTTCGAAACTTGAAAAAATTCAAAACATTTTCGGTGTTTTCCTACAATTACAATTACGAAGATAAAACAGATCTACAAATAAAGTCATGAACAATTTTTCAAAAATAAGAGTATTTTTTATGTAATTTGGCGTCAAACTTAGTCGCATGCTCCGAATTTCCTGTGCTACATGTATGTATTAGAGATGATTCCAGGCAGTTGGATGCAAGGCAAAATAGAAATATTATTTAATACTTCTAAGTTTGTTTCTAACATTCAAGCTTTTGTTATATGCTTACAAATTATTTAAAACTTATTTGAAATATACGAAATAAAATTGTCAACCTTCAGGGAATAACACATTGGAATGCAACAATTACACAGCTGCTGAATTTCTGTGGATTACGTTTCACTGTTGTGACATGATTTAGCAGTATAAAAAGCAGTTATAATTGCCAAATTTGTGTTGGTATTTTTTGTAAATATAGTTTTTGCCCAAATGTTCTACAATGTGTAATGAGTTTACAAAAATCTATGACAGATTAATTTGGAGAGAAATTATTGTATAATAAATATTACTAAAGGCGAAAAAGTGCATACTTTCTCGCCTTTAGTAATGTTTTTGGTAATATTTAATTTAATAATAATTTAGTAATACCTAATTATTTGCGATGTAGTAATTACAAGTTCCTTGATAGATGTCTCCCTGTTCATTGTAACTGTCAAACTGTGGCTTCACTGTGGTGTAGCTGTAAAAGCTCCTTTTCAAGACCTCTGCTTTTTAAAAGTTCAAAAATCATATAAAAGTTTAGATTCCACAATTTCAAAAGCAGCTCTAAAACAATTTAGTCACCACATGTGATATTTATAAGAATTGTCTGTCCTAACAATCTTTGATGATGAAGTAGACGTACAAATCAAAATCAAAATGGTAGCAAATGAAGCCAGAGGGAATCTGCTCATGGAAGAGAGATGCATATATTCATTCTATTGAGAATTGGATGTGAATTATATGGTAAGTGGTAATTATATAGTAATCATAATTACTGTGCTCTAATTATTAACTCATTAGTAAACAATGCATCTCCTAATTCAATCTTACCTTAATTCCAGCGAAAATAGAAACTTTGTGACAACCAAAATATATATGCTCTTTTGCCTGAACATGGGCACTAGTTTTACTCAAGAATGTCCGTAGCAAGCAACTCTTCATGTTTACAAGCTCAAAGTTGAAAGCTGTGAATGACTGTGATGAAAGGGCTGGTAAATTGATGCAAGATTTTCATGGACTACTGAATGTAGATGAGGAGCAAAAGCAATTTGTGTTGTATTGTGTTCAAGGACATTGTTCACTGTACCCAGATTGCAAGAAAGAAACACTGAAAAGAAATTGCCCACAAGAAAAGTAAAAACCATAATACAGTTTAAAAGAGTGAAAATGTATTAAAATGTAATATAAAATTATATATTAAACACAACAATAGTTTTCCATTGACTTAAAACAGTAATTGCTAACATTCAAATATCACCCAAGTTGGCAAGGGTTAATACTGCCCTAGAGATGAAATTTTGTTTTTCAGTAAATTAGACTCCAATGGAAAATATTTAGGGTGTGACCCCCCAAAAAATTAGCAAATTTTTTTTTTGTTGAAAATAAGGGATAACTTAATCAACCCCCTTTAAAGTTTCATCATTTGATTCTTGGGAGACAGTTTGAATTTTACAATTAGCATTTCAGATTGAGAATGCATTTGCATTTATGTTCGCAATAATCCAGTCTCTTCATCTGACCAGCTGACCAAGCCTGCACTGCTGCAGTCATTCTAAAACAATTACCCGAAAAGGTCGGAACATTTCTGACATATCAGATGGTGGTCTATCCAAGCACAGTGGTCCATCGGGGAAAGATGAGAAGACCACTGACAATTGCTAAACGTGGAATTGTGAACATGAGAGCAGGATCGTAGTCATCAACCATATCTTGAGTTAAAAGCTTCATTTTTAGTGCCCTGAAATTTGAGAATTGAAGGATCAAATTCGGACAAATTATAACAAATATAGCACAAACATTATGTGAATACTAGAACAATCATAATTACAATTTGTAAGATCAGAAAAGGCGAAAGTGTAGTATACCTTTGCAAAGTCTCTGAGAAAAGAACAACAACCAGTTGTTGCAACTCATATTCTCGAGGAGTCTTCACTGGAACCATGGCACTCACATAGCTGAGCTCGAACTCGGCAAACAGACGATCAAATATTTTCAGAGCTTCCTGTACCCTCTCTGCAAATAGATCACTGGGAGCAACAGTGGTACAACCCCGTAAACATTGTTCTCTTAATAAATTACGGACATTCTCCAGAGCCTTTGTAAGGGCTTTTGCCAAAGGTCTCATCGCAGCACTTTCACTCTCCCGATTCATGATGCTGGATCCAGCAGCCAAACACTACAACACATTATAGAACTTTAATTTATACACACACATATGCACCCCCACCACCATACACACATGTGCACACACTTCATCTTGGTGGATGCTGTACTGTGATGATTTCAGTTTTCAATTATTTCATTAATCCTGGAAAAGAATTTAAATATAAAATACACATTTTCTCTTTACCATACCACCAAATTTTATTTCTATTTTATACTCAAATATATTCCAGGATTAATGAAATAATTGAAAACCGAAATCATTACAGAACAATATTCCACCAAGATGAAGCTTGCTTAATGAGCATTTTGATATTAGCTATCCCCCAGGGAGCAAACAGGTAAAATTACCTCAGCCCCAAACCATAATTGTCCAGCCAGATTTTCTTGCATTACATCATCAGGGAATTTCACCCTGAAGTCTCTATTAGCTCTCTCTCCGGGAATTGATTCATCCATTATACGATTACATATCGACAGCACCTGTTCGAAAGCAAGAAAGAAGTTAATTCTAGAATTCGTAGATATTATAAATTTAGTTTGAGACATAATAACTAGTTTAAATAATGATAGAAACTATTTCTGAATGCACAATTTAAACTTATCTCATTCTGATAGTTAAAGGTATTCTTCATGACATAAAAATTAACAAGATCATCATACAAATTAATTATCACTGGCACATTTATATGTAATTCACTTCCAGTTACGATTTAAAGTAACACACAAAATAAATAATAAAATACTAAATAAAATAATTACTTATGATAAACTACTAACTCAAAATTCCTTGCCTGTCAATATTGACAAAAAGGGGTAAAAAGTATTGAAATATTAGTCCAATTTGATTGAAACATTAGAATAAGGTTCATACAATTTTCACCACTGATTTATTAAGAATAGAGCTTCATAATGCTGACATATCAACATCCTAAATGCAAAAATGCTGATGTCAAAATTTTCTGTTTTTTGTTTTGCATTGTATCTTATAGTTTCCAAAAGGGGAAAATTTTTGTCTTCAGTTGATAATAGAAACATTATAACCAAAATCAATATGACTTATGTTCTGTTAAAAATTTTCTTTTTTTCCTTTTTAAAAAGATTTTGACACTTGTACTTTTGAAGTTAGGGTGCCGATGTGTTAAAATTTATACTAATATTAAGTAGATTAATGCAATAACAACACTTCAACACCTCTGTAAGAAAATGGATTGTTTTTGTAAGATCAATAAAAATACATTTCAGTAACAATTAGAATGAAGATACAAATATATTTGACAAATCACTTGACAATATAGAGGGACAGCGGTATAAGATGCAACTCAGTTAAAAATAACTTTAATCACCTTATCTTGGCACTGTCGAAGGTGATTGACTAGAGCTGAACATCTTTCTGGATCCTTCCTCCCATCAAAGCTGTCCAGTTCAGCAGCCACAAGATTCAGAGCTTCGTCTGCATAGAAAAATTGCGCCAAGAGAGATGTATCATCTTTCTGTAAAGAAAAACCAGAATTTTTGTGATATATTTCATGCTCTCAAGCAAATGAGCAGCATTATTTCAAATCATATAATGTCCACTTATGTACAAAAATGAGTTTCACATCTTCTTGTAATGCTTCTTATGCACTTTATCATTCTATATGCTAAAATCATTTCAAATAATGAAAAATAATGATATTTTGAACGCTAGAAACAAAACTAAAGAATGTGGAACATCGTAAACAATACGACCACGTCATCACATTTCGTAGAGAATGTTGTTTTAAAGGATAATTAAAGAGAAACAAGTAATCCAGAAAAAGTTGCGAATATCCGTTAATAATTTTATTTCATACTACGTCGGCATCTCGGTTGTTTACGTACCAAGCAGGCCGGAAAGGGAGACCACAGTATATGTATTATATAGTAGCGCAGCTCCGTGTTAAATGCCCTATGACGACGTGTTACCGCAGCGGTAGCTCAGGGCATCAACTGATGTCACTGCAGCGCCTCGGACCGGGAAGTCCTATGTTAGAGTCCTGACGGCGGCAGGATTTTCGACACTAGCTTTCCAGCTACGTCGAATTCAATCGCTGTCTGGACGAGAATTCTAGCGGCCAGCTGTTCTGATCGCTAGTTTTCCGTGGTTTCTCCGATCAACACCAGGCGAATGCCCGAGCAGTACCGTACCAAACGGGCCACGGACGGCGCGCGATCTTTCCTTCCCCTTCCTTGTCCTATCCTCTCCCCTTGCGCCCGCCCACGCCCACCCCCACCCCCACCCACACACAATCACATATTCCGGGAGACCGGCCAGGAGCTTAGAGCTTGTCCCGGCTGGGGCGGAGCCCCGCTGTGTTAGGGGGAAACCCCACTGGCCGATGGTAGGTCAGCGCCGGATCTCATCATCCAGCAAGGGAAGATCACCGCCATCTCCCAAGAAAAAACACGCACTACACTTACGGGACTAATGACCAAAGCAGTTGACTCGCCCGGAAACACGAAAAAATCAATCATCAATCACGTGTTTGTTCAACGACTCTAGGGATCCTCACGACAACCCAGGAACTCTACGCTGATTAGTTCGATACTACATTCCCAATACAACGTCATTCTGCTAAGTATAACAAGTATAACAACGTCATTCTGCTAAGTTTATGTTCAACTTTGCGTAAATGTGAGTAGTTTTCGTGTAATTTTGCGCGAAATATTGGTAATTTATACCTCAAAAACGCTCCAAATTGTTTCTTTAAATTGTATCCTCATATGCAATAAGGGGCGGTATCTAGTCAGTGACGACGAACTTTCACTAAAACCTGTATCAAATTGAACCGAAGTGCCTATGGGAGGTGTTCTCCAAAAGGCACCTATAACATCAGCCGTCACGCGAGCAGAGCCGCTACAACAATCAATGGTTGTGGCGGGTTGCATACTGCCCATTTCCGCTCAGGTGTGTATTTTTAATGATAATTTTTGTTCCTTTTAAGATGTCACGATAATTTAATAGTTTCTAGAACATCCTGAATACAATATTATTGCAGAATTTCGTAAATTTAAAAAAAGTTGTCTTGCGAGTAATTGCGTTTTACAATTTTTTATTGTGTATGTCAAGAATAACACGAATAAAATTGATATTAATGAATAATTGTACAACGTATCTTATGTATATCCAATTTTTTAGATTTGTAGAAACGTTTAAATGAAAGCAAAAAATTAACTGAATAAAAATTGCTGAACAATCACAAAATATTAATATTGTACCTCGACGATGTAGGCATCATGGACAACAATATTCCAAAATATTTTCACGTTCGAAGGAGTCATGTCATAAAATCTACTTTTTTTTCTGCATGGAATGATCCAATAGTGGAATCATGACGAAGAACAAGAATTTCTTTACTTTTCATGAAAATATCTAGAAATTAAGTAATCTGAGTAGTAAAAATATCTAAGTATCTAAGAGGTAAAAGCACTTCTCCCCATAGCACGTCATACAGTTTTAACCTTTTTTTTACGTAAAATAAAATAAATAAATAAAAGCAATTGTGCTTTCCTTTCTTCGTCAACTGGAAGAGTTAAAAAAATTATAACTCGGGTTCTTTTTTTGGATTATTGTTGCATTTAATTGTCGACACACACGTTTGCTATTAATGTGTTCACTGGAAAAGTGTAAGAATTCAGTCGTTGCAAATCAAATATGTTCCGATACATGTCAAATGTAGAGTTAAAACATCAGTTCTGTGTAATTTTACGTGTAATTTAATGACTTGCCCTTGAAATCCTAGGAATACAAAACCGCGAGGTCAAGAAACAATACGAATTATGTTTTAAGTTTTTAACAAGTTCTTAATAAACGCAATTTCACAAACAAATCCGTATACTTCAGAAGCAGCTATCCGCAGTTTTTACTTTGTCTTCTCCTGAATTGCTAGCTTTAAGAGCGCCCGAACTAGTTAAAAAACAGGCTGAGCTGCGCTACTGTATTGAAACATAAACTGTGGTGAATTTACGATAGTGTGCCGTAATAAACCTCATACCAACATAAACTCGAGAATTTGGTACCAGCGTTTCTGATTTGTTTTGTAAATACATGGCCAGCATCACAGATGCAGTTGATTATCATGAGAAGGAAACTTAGATACACGAAAAATTTAGTACAGTACCATATCAATTCAATTCAATATGATGGCAAAGTTTGGACTACATATTTATTTTTAATTCTTAATTACAAAAAACAGCATTTACAAAATAGACATACATACTTATAGCTGTATTAACCTTTAATAAGCCGGCGGCGCTAGCTGAATTCGTTTACTACGCTCCGTGAAGTCACGAAGGTTAAGCGAATTCGAGACTCGCGGGTTCGTGGTTGGGTGACCGGCCAGGAACCCCGGAATCTAACGGCGTCAAGCCCCTGGCCGAAGGGATAAAAGGCACTGACTGCGACGGGACGAGACTTGACAAATATAGTAATTAACGGAGAATTACTCCAGTAATAAAAAGCACATTAATGGAGGATTACTCCTCAGTGCAAAGCGCTCAACACCCCTTAAGGGGACTTGGAGACGCGTTGCGTCAAGGTGTAGACGCAACAAATTAAAATAAAATAAAAAATACCCACGCTTTACTCTCATTTTATTAATAAATAACATCAATCTATCACAATTATTGTTTTTGTTATTGGTTAAACAATATTTCGTTTGTTGGCGTACTCAGTGCGCCGCACGAGGAATTTACCTAACAGAATGAAAATGTGGGTAATTCAAGGTTAATGTAACATTCAGTATTGACTTCGCCTCTTGTGCTTTCGATTATGTTGCCTGACATCTAAGCGACTTTTTCTTAAGAAACGCGAACAATTTATTAAACTTGGAAGGTGCATAGTCCATTGACACAATAATTTGGATTTTAATATTTGACCATTAACAAACGAAATTCACCATTTTGGTCTGTAGCAAAAATTATTATTATTATTATTATTATTATTATTATTATTATTATTATTATTATTATTATTATTGTTGTTGTTGTTGTTGTAACTTCATTATCTGCGCATGGCTTCTAGAATTCAGTGGGAAATATAGTTATTCAAATTATCGTTTCCATGTTGTCGCGGCAGGAAGTATTATTCCTACACGAAGGTCATCATTGATAAGAACCCAAAATCTATTGCTTATTTATCCTTGAAAATGATTTTATTACATGGGAGCGTGTTTTTTTGTTAAATTCAAAATTCAAGTGGTATATGACTTAGTGTAGGGATCACAGAATTTTGAAAACGTGCACAGAATTCACTTCTCCCCATAGCACGTCATACACAGTTTTAACTGTTTTTTGACGTAAAATACAATAAAATAAAATAAAAATTATTGGATTCGTCTATTGACGGTTTCCAAAGAAACTCTTCTTCTTTCAATTCCATTTTAAAATGTTTAGGGCAATTTTTTATGTAAATTCAGAATTATTTAATTACAGCTCTGTTTTCAGACAGACTAAATTTTAAATAAATAATTTATTTAATTTAAAGTGAATAAATTATTTTTATTAAAGACCTATTAACGGTACGTTTCGGGACGCGGTGTCGCCTCATCTTCAGGTTTATCTTGAAATGCAAAAGAAAACTGAAGATTTGCGAGGGGAAAGGTTTACATATTTCTACTCGTCCTACTTACATGGGAGGTTCATTAGCGCTGAGTTTGAGGTAATATTTTTATGATTCTCAAATGGGATGTGAATTGTTTTCAGGTTTCTTTTGCAGTTCAAGATGTACCTGGAGATGAGGAGACACCGCGTCTCGAAACGATGTACCGTTAACGGGCTTTTAATAAAATCCCTTATGAACGTGAATGACTTTAAATTAAATAATTTATTTAAAATTTGTCCTGTCAAGAAACAAAGAGGTGTAATTAAATAATTCTGAATTTACAAATAAAAAGAAATTTCAAAACAATTGTTTTATGAATACCAAGATTGTAGGGGGTCCTAGGTGTCACGGGCAACTCCTTATTGTCACTTGTATATCGTGTAATATTTGCAATACGAAATTAAAATTAAAAGTAGGGAAATGCGTCCCAGGATGAAATAAAAGTATTACGACACAAGCGGAAATGTTACATTACTCTCTAGGATTTCCAGCCTCGGCTGGAAACATCTCACTCGTCATGTAACGTTTTCCGTTCTTATGACGTAAATTACTATTTCGAAATGAGGCAACTCTCAAGAACAGTGGTCAAAGAAAACATTCTGTTGTATTAAAACTTGCATATGATGCATTAAATTAGTAATAAGATATAAGTTTTAAGCTGGTTGTCACAAATAATTGTTTATTAAATGATTTTCAATCCCTTTTTATTTTCTCGTATACGTACGTATATACGGAGTAATATACGTAGTATAGAGAAAGTTATGTAATGCTGCGCGAAAAACGGCGGATTCTCGACGGAAAAAATTCATTGACGGTCTCTGGTGGCGACATAGTGCATTAAACCAGTTGCTAAATTAACAGGAAAAAAAATTCTCAAACACGTGGTGTGGCAAGAATCCGTTTTGTGGGTCCTTGATACCAAAAAACCAATTGGAAGCAAAACGTCCGTCCGTCAGTGAACACTACTAGCGCCTAAACCATACGTACGATCTTTTTTCGAATTGAAGAAACGTATGTCGATCTGGCTCTAGTTGAAGTTCTGAAAATTTGAGAAACATTCTTTAAAATTTGGGGTACTTTACATGAAGCCCCCCAGACAATTTCAAAATTTTCACAAAAACGACTCCAAATGTTTTGTTTAAATTTCTTATAAGAATAGAGTAAAATATATTTAATAAGGTGGGATAGGCCTGATTTTTACCGTTAACTCTGAATTTTCGTAAATTGTTAGAATTTTTTTCGGCGTCTTCCTACAATTACAAAATTGAAGATAGATTTTTCCTTCAAATGAAATTTGTTGTGCATAAATAGTTCTTTCATTAAGGTCATGTACATTGTTTCGGAAATGTCAGAAGTTTTCGTGCAATAGTGAATGCAATATTTGCAATTTTAAAAAATTACAAAAATAAGATTTTCTAAAAAACGCTCCAAATTTTTTCTTTAAATTTTCGGTATTGTTAGTGCCAAACAAACCCTATAACATGACATAAACGCCATATTGCTCTATTCTTCCGTTTTTTCAAAAAATTTAAATATGCATTTTTTTACTTGTCTCTCACGTCAGTAATATTTACATTAAAGGCAATTTATTCATTATTATATTTATGAGTACATGTGCTTCAAATGATTTCAAATGAACTTTTTCAAAAATTCAATAGATTCTTGTGAAAAAGGGCTTCAAATTCCGCATTTACAGTAATGCTTAAACGCCATTTTCTTAAAAACCGCTTCAACAGGCGTTTATGTCATCGTATAGTTTTCGTTTGGCACTAACCGTACCAAAAATTTGAAGAAAAATTTGGAGCCGTTTTCGAGAGAATCTTGTTTTCGTAATCTTTTTAAAATTGCAAATATTTCACGCACTTTTGCAGGAAAACTAACAAAATTTACAAAAAAGTCTACATGACCTTAATGAAAGAACTATTTATGGACAATAAATTTAATTTCAAGGAAAAGTCTCGTATTGTTCAGTACTAGTTGTAAGAATTTGCCGAAAAAATTCATACTTTCACAATTTCCGAAAATTCAGAGGTAATCCTGAAAATGGGACCTATGCCACCTTTATAAGTGTGTATTTAACTCTATTCTTACAACAAATTTAAGAGAAAAACTTTGAAAATACTTTGAAAAATGATGACATATTGATGACGATATGTTGATTAAAAATGAACCGTTTTTGAGAATATTTTGAAAATATCAGAGGGGCTTCAAGTACCCCCAAACTTTAAAGAATGTTTTCCTAAATTTCAAAGCTTCAAATAGAACCAGACGGACAGGGGTTTCTTCAATTTGGAAAAGATCGCTCGTGTGTTTTAAGCGCTAGTAGTGTTCACAGACGGACGAACGGACGGACGTTTTATAAAAACACCACTTTTTCGGTAACAGGGGATCCCAAATATATTTCCGTTGAAATTTCGAAATCGGTTTTTCGCAGCATTACATAACTTTCTCTATACTATGTATATTACTTCCGTATATACTACGTATGTATATGAGAAATTAACTAGAGGTGCTACAGAATGGCACAGACTTTCTAGTAGTATAGTTCTCTAATTTCCTTGTGTGGTCTGGATTTAAGGTTTTGCTCCATTCTCTGGCCAGCTGCCATCTATCGTCGCCCAAAGTACTTTTTTGGACATCTTAACTTTTTGCTTTCCTAGTAGTACAACCTATCAATCTATTCTTTCGTAACGTTTGCGAACTGGTTGAAAGAACATCAATACAATATGAATACAAATTTCAGAATAGAGTAAAATCACATGAATATTGCGATTCTCAATAGTAAAATATAATTAAAATAACAATAAATTATTTTGCGTATTCTTTTCATCCATGCCTGTCCGACGAAAATTTTTCTTAAGGCCCATAGTTGGCGGGACACTTAAATATGTTTCATAAATTTCAAACAGAAATTACGCGAAAACTACCAACTTTTACAAAATAGTGTAAATGACTTTATATAAAGAGCTGACTTTGTCTGAAACAAAAATCTCTAAAAATCTTGTCCGAAAATGGGACTAGCGCCTACTTTTCTACTGTTCCTTATTATATATGTGGCGAAAATGTTAGAAAAAAGAAACGGTTTTTGAGAAAAAGTTGATAAAAATTGCCTCTATTTCGCATAAAATTACACGAAAATTACTCATATTTTCAAAAAGTTGAACATTACCTTATTTCAAGATTTGTTTTTAATAACTCATTTCATTTAAGAAGAAATCTCAACCTTCAATTAGTTGTACGAAGACGCCGAAAATGTTTTGAAATTTTGCAATTTCCGGAAAATCAGAGATTTGACCGAAAATGAGACCTGCACCATTCTCTTTTCTTAACGTCCTTCGCACTATTCTACAGCACAATTTAATCAAAAAATTTGTAGCCATTTTTTTGTTGAAATTTTTGAAAATGATCCACGGGCTTCGTGTAAATTAAAATATAGGTTTATAAGTCCAAGAGCCGCAACATCAGCGAGAACGATTGGGGAATGACAATTTTGAAAAAAATGGCTGAACGGTTTACGCGCTAACGTTGTGCACAGAAACGTTTTGCCAATTGATTTTTCGGTACTCGCAAAGCATTCATTCTGGCTACACCATATGTTAGAGGATTTTTTTTCTATATTAGCAACTGGATTTATTCACTTTTCGTTACTAGCGCCAGGCAATAGGATTTTTTGCGTCGAAAATTCGCCGTTTTCCGGTGCACGATTCCAATACTTCCTCTTCTTTCGTTAGTAAGTGGGAGAAAGTAAAAGGAAGGGGATGTGTAATTCCCGAAAAATATTTAGTTGTCATAAATCTTCGCAAGCTGATTGTATTCTATTACTATATCCATAGTATTCTGATTTTTTATATTCAAAGTTTATAAAATTGGTAACCGCACATGAAATATAGATTTGCTAGATACGCTTCAATTAATATTTCCCAACACCGAAGGTTGGTGATCATTGAAAAGGCTATTCGTATATCACCGAATGAATACGAGTACTTGTTTGCAACAACTAATATGACTACGCCTCAGGAAGGGACGACCGGCTTGTCAATGAATTCTAATTAGAGTTTAGCGTGCCCACAAGCTGCCGAATAATTGCGTGTTTGCTGTCACGGTTCTCTGAGGGTGATATTAGGAGTGTAATTATTACGCTTGGTATGAAAGGCGATGTCCACTCGCTGGAATCGCTTCACTCCTCTCACCAACTGTCGTTGAAGTAGAAACATAATTATCTAGACAAATTACATCATTATTAACTTTATCCGTTGTATGCTTGTAGGTTCATGAAGAGAATTTGATTCGACCACACGTCTCGATGATTACGACTCGCAATTTTCTGGATATAAAATTGTTTTCAACATCTCAAGAGGAATACAATTTTAGGTACGATCGAGAAGCAAAATAAGTAAATTCTGGCTATACGAGAGAAACAGTTTTTTGAGAAACGAATCACTTAATAAAATTTTTTAAAATTTTTTTGTTTCTTTCGGGAACATACCGATTTTTTCCAAACTACTTAATGAAAATACGAGTTTTTCGCTACTTCTCGCAGAATACCTCACTGGATCAGTCAAAAATTCAAGTCAAGTTGAACGTGGTATAATAATGCGTCAATACATTTGATTCACAGATTGTATATCTACCAACAATAGGATGAAAGCCAAAACATTCCTTTTTCCACATTCAATAATAATAATAATAATAATAATAATAATAATAATAATAATGACCGAGCGAAGTGGCTCAGAGCGAAGTGCGCTGACTTCGCAGTCGGGAGGCCTGGGTTTAATCCCCGGACCGGTCATCCCGACCGGGTTTTCGTGGTTTCCCTCGGTCATACAGGCGAATGTGGGGATGGTTCAAAAAGGTCACGAACACCTCTCACCATTATCCTATTATTCATAATTCAAGACTTAACAACCTTGTCGTACGAAGGGATTCAGCCGGAAACCTGATCCCCATAATTACACACGTCTCTCCCCAGGGTGGAATTTGACTGGGCGTCAGAAGAGAACGTGTAGCGTGGACAGTAAGGGCCGATAAGCAAATAAATAATAATAATAATAATAATAATAATAATAATAATTGAATATGGCGTCATTGACGCTGTAGACTGTTTTAATAGAGCTCTTTGTAAACCAGCATTATAATCGACTTTATCTGTTGCAAGAAATCGTTCATAAAAGTGCCTTTTACGGCAGAAATGATTGCGTCATCACATATTACCCCATTTCCATTTTAGGTGTTGGCCCTTGCAGCAAAATCCTTTAAACCGTTCTGTTTACCAATTTCTTCATTCTTTACCTTATCCTTCAGTCTGAGGGGTAGTATTTTCCTCTCCATGTTCCTTTGCGTACTCTCAGGCATCTCATATCTTGTTTTGTTAAACTCAAAACATGTACTCATGCAATAAAGCTTAACGTTAAAAAATTGCATAAAATTATTTTCATGAGTTTCATGACTAACTTTGTTCAAATATGTTCTTACAGTATCTGCATTGGTTTTACCAAATCGTAGGAGCTGTTAATGTTATACTCGTTATATGACGTGCGAAGGGGAGAAGTGAACTCTCTGCACGTATTCAAAATTATGTGATCCCTACACTAAGCCATATACTACTTGAATTTTGAATAAAGAAAAAAACAACAAACAACAAAAAAACACGCTCCGATGTAATGAAATCTATTTTCCAGGATAAATCAGCAATACATTTTGGGCTCTTATCCATCACATCCTTCATCAAGGAATAATACTTCCTGCAGCGACAAAATGGTAACGACAATTCGAATAACTATATGAATTCTAGACGTGTACAGATAATGAAGCTACATTTATGTCCAGAAGCAAAACAAGGGACAATCTCAGCATTTGCTCAATGGATCAGGGAAACTGGACGAAAAACCTGATCGAGATGGGGGTCATTGACCCGGAGGCTGCGGTACAATACTTGTTACATGTTGTTTACATTTATACAGTCCAAATGGTAAATAATGCATTAAATATCAATGTTAAAATTAACGTTACTTTCCTTGTGTTGCTCAATATAATCTCTAATTGTAAAGAAACAGTTATGCAGCAGAAACGATTTCACTTGGGATTTAACCTTTTTTATCGAATTTAATCGTTTAATGACATCTGGCAAAGTGTTGTAAAATAATGTACATGTATTGTATGTGAATTTTTTGTAATGAGCTGTTAATACTGTCACCTGATGAATATGATTTCTACGTCGAGTGTTATAGTAATAGACATCGGCGTTTTCTGAAAATATATTACCGCCCTTAAACAAGTACCTTACCCCCCAACAAACAAAAACCACTGATTCGTAAATCAACAGACAAGGCAATGGTGAAATTCCTAGATTAATA